>CM031238.1:813105912-813334355 GCA_018340775.1 Taxus wallichiana var. yunnanensis | reverse complement strand
AATGATATGGGTGTTGGTGGACAACATCGAAATGTACCTATCCAACCAGAAAACAAAAAGGCCAGGTTAAAGGCTGAACTCACTAATGATATAAAAGCGATAAGTCCACCTAAATATGATGGCACCACATTAGAGATGGAGCCGAGAACCTGTCTGGGCCGAGATGAGAATTACTTTGAAATAAGAAACTTCTTGAAGGAAACCAAAGCTATTTGGGAGCCTATCAGCCTTTCCCATGAAGCATCTTCATGGTGGGACAAATTGTAAAGATGAGCTAAATATTGATGAGACCAATATCACTTGGAATTTATTTAAAGGCTATTTTAGGCAACGTCGCTACGCTACAACTTTTCTATGATCAGAAAATGATAGAATTCCGTAACTTAATTCAAGGAAAGCTAACCATGACCGAACATCGAGTGGTTTAAGAAACTCCTCAAGTAATGCATCGGCAGATCAAATTGACGCAGAAGTTCGTATACAGGTAAATTCATCATAGGACTAAATCCTATAATAGGAGGAGAGGTCGATGTTCACAAAATTTCAACCACTACGTGGAAGGGGTTGTTGAAAAATCCATAAGGCAAGAAAATGTAAAATTAAAGGCTATTTCTCGCTCATAAAGAGGAAGTGTGGAAGAAGATTGCAAACCCTTCTTCAACTTCACTTGCACTCTGCAAGAAGGGGCCATGGAAAAATTTTGGAAACAAGTAAGTTTCCAGTGGATAATAATAAGAAAATGACAAATAATAAGCCTCACTGGAAATGTAAGGGATAAGTTTTTACAAGAATTATACCAATGGGCGTAAGCCTCCATGGAGGACAACGTGCTAATTTTAAGGCCGGAAGTAATTTTTGAGTCTAAAAAGGGACCCGTAGGAGGCTACTTAAATTGTGGCAAAGACCACTATGCAAAACTGCCCTTTGAAGAAGGATGATCGTAATCAAGTTAAAGATAAGATACATGTCAGAAAGTAGCAAGGCATAAGCAAGTGAAAAGCAAGTGACAATTTTATAGAAGTTCTCGTAAGTTATTTGGCATACTGGCTACTATTATTTTTGGATACCGTAGCTACCGAATGTTTTATTTCTAGTAAACTCACTTCTAAACTTAAAAGAAAAGATGGAAAGATGGATAAATCTCGACCTGCATACAAGATGTTAATAACTCGCTCATATAGTGAGTATGTGTCTTTTTGGGGGTAGTCCTCGACTTACCTAAATTTTCCAGTCGAAGTTGACCTTATGTTACACCTTGGGATCATATGACATTGTCATCGGCCAATTGGTTAGTTGACCATAAAGCAAAAGTAGACTACTATGAAAAGAATATAAATTTTTAGATGATCTAAGTAAAGGCAACAGAGATTCAAGGTGTGAAACGGGAAATTTCAGTTAGAAACGGTCCGGCTATGCAACTTAAAAGGCTAAAAATAAAGGATGTACCTTATATGCAGTAAAGATATCTGAATTTGCAGAAGAAGATGGTGATTCCAATGAAATGTTACCCATGCTGTAAAGTTTCAAGGATGTATTTCTAGAGGAATTACCAAGTGTTTACCACCCAAAAGGAATTTGACTTCACCATTGAAATCAAACTAGGACTAACCTATTTCTAAGGAACCTTATCTGTATGACTACTATAGAGTTAGTCAAGCTTAAGGCACAATTGCAAGAAATTTTGTCTAAGGGTTTGATTAGAATTAAGTGTTTCACCTCTTGGGGAGTGCCAAGAATATTTGTAAAAAGAAAGATGGAACACTTAGACTGTGGTATTGATTATCGGATGTTAAAAAAAGCAACAATTAAGAATAGATACCCACTTCCAAGAATCGACGATCTATTTGATCGATGCGTGGATCAGCGGTTTATTCCAAGATAGATCTTCGATCCGTTATCATCATTTAAGGATTAAAGAAGAAGATATTCATAAAACATCTTTCTCAATCGTGTACTGTGGACATTATGGGTTCATGGTTCTACCTTTGATTAATTAATCGCACTCTGCAACTTTATGAACTTAATGAATAATATATTTCAAGAATATTTAGACAAGTTTGTGCTTGTATTCTTAAACGATATTCTCATTTATTCTAAAAGTGTTGAGGAGCATAATGAGCATTTGAAGATAGTTTTGGAAATTTTGAGAAAAATAAAGTTATATGGTAAGTTATCCAAATGTTCTTTCTTTTGATACTGATCAAGTTCACTATTTAGGTCATGTCATTAGTAAAGGAGGAATTGTAGTAGATCCTTTCTAAATAATGGTGATAACCAAGTGGCCTACAATTAAAAAGAATGTACATGAAGTAAGAAGCTTCATGGGCCTTGTTGGTTATTATAGAAAATTTGTTAAAGATTTTTCTAAAGTGGTTTCACCGATAACTTCATTGTAGAAAAAGGATAAGAAATTTATTTGGGATGATAAGTGTGAGTTTTCTTTTTAAAAGTTTGAAAATTCATTGACTTCAGACCTATTTTAGCTTTACTCGAACCCTAATGGAGGCTTTACCGTTGTAACGGATGCATCCGGGGAGGGCCTCGAGGTGTTTTGTTACAACATGATCAAGTCATAGCATATGAAAGTAGAAAACTTAAGTTACATGAGCTGAATTATGCCCCTCATGATTTAGAGCTTGCTGCAATTGTTCATGCACTTCAAGTATGGAGACACTATTTACTTGGGAAACCTTTTGAGTTGAAAACTCCGATCATTTAGGGCTGAAATATATTTTCACTCAGCCCTAACCTAAATGCAAGACAATAAGGTAGTTAGATTTTTTATCTCAATATGATTTTGATATTAGTTACATCAAAGGAAAAGAGAATAGAGTAAAGCAGATGCTCTAAGTCATAGGAAGCACATTTATGCTCTTATAACATTAAGAACTCAGCTTTTTAAAGATGAGGTAAAAGTGCCTCTTAATCCGATATATACTTTCAAAGAAGTAAAGCACTTGACTTCATGCAGAACCAAAAGATGAAAGGTATAAAGGTTTTCATTTTGATAATGAAGGAATATTATGTTATGAAAACAGGTATATGTACCTTTGCTAAATGATTTGAGAAAGAAACTAGTTGAATTTCATAATTCACCCTTTTCTGGACACCCGGGTATTACTAAAATGCTCGCTGATCTAAAACAACAATACTTCTGGAAAGGAATGAAAAAGGATGTTATTGATTTTGTGACTCATTGTCTAGAATGTCAGCGGGTAAGGCAAGTAACACATGCACCCGCTGGTCTATTATATCCCCATAGCATACCGCAAAGATAAATGGCAAGTAATAAGCATGGACTTTGTACAAGGGTTGCCTATGTTGAGAAATAAACATGATGTTATCTTGGTAGTTGTAGACAAACTAACAAAGGTAGCTCATTTCATCGCTGGAAATCTGAAGGATGATTCTCCAGTTGTTAGCAAAAAGATTCGTGGCATGAAATTTTCAGGTAGTTACATGGAGTACCAGTAATTGATTATATCTAACAGGATCCTAGAATGACATAAAGATTTTGGCAAACGCTTAATATAGCTTTTTTGGAACGAAACTAAACTTCAGTTCTACATATCATCTAGAAACGGATGGACAAACCGAGAGAGTAAATCGTGTTGGAAGATATGTTATGAATGTATCGTATGGATCAAAGATAAATGGGAAGAGTATCTCCATTAGTTGAGTTTGCATACAACAATACATATCACTCTTTTCTTAAAATGGCATCTTTGAGGCACTTTATGGAAGAAAGTAACCCGTTAGTTGGGATAGTATTGAGGATAGAGTGGTAATTGGACTAGAAATCCTCACCTGAAATGGAACAATAAGTTAAGATGATTCGTGAACGATCAAAGAAGTAGTAAGATAGCAGTGTAAGAGCATGCTAACCTAAAGTGGGTTGGTCGAAAGTTCGAACTTGGTGAACAGTTTTTCTTCTTGTTAAACCCAGTAAAGAGTTCTATAACTTTTGACAAGGCACAAGTTGCCACCTTGTTATGTGGGACCTTTCAAATTGTCAAAATAATCAATCCTCGTAGCCATCGATTAGCATTACCACCGCTTTGTCTCGCATGCATGATGTTTTCCATATTTCTTTGCTTAAGAAATACGTTTCAGACTTGTCACATGTTTTAAATTGGAATTCCTTGCAGTGTCCAAGACCCAGTGAATAATCATGGTTAAACCCACACGAAAAAGTGCTGAAAACTCGCCAATCACATTTGAGAAATCGTCAATTACAAAGCAATGTAAGGTCCAAATAAGAACCAGCTTTAATGAAGAAAGTGCAACTTGGGAAAATATGGAAGAGATGAAAATTGCTTTTCCTTTTCTTTTTGAATGTAATGGAATCGCTGACCGGGAAAAAAATTTTATTTATTATGAATTTATCTTTTTCATATCTTTATGTAAGCCAGCTTTGAGGCAAACATTATTCAGGTTGAATAAATTGTATCATGACATTGATTTCTGGAATTATTCAAGTTGGAAATAGTCATTTGTTTTGTGAACTAATAAATTAATTGACCTTAAGGTAAATCAAAGGATGTAATCATCGGGACGATGAATCTTTTAGGAGGGAAGCATGTAACACCCTGAACTGTTGTTACCTTCTCCTGAGCAATCAAGTGTTGATATATGATTTCTTCTATATAAGGACATGTTCCTTTGGTTTTGGAAGTCATGCTTGATATGGATTGTATCCTCTCTGCTCTTGAAGATCTTTGACCGAGCTGAATATGCTTGGACTCTTTTGTTTCTTTCATTCTTCGCACTTGAGTTCAATTTGATTTCTCGGATGAATTGTGGATTTATCCATCTTTATGACTCACTCTTGGACCAGCCAGCATTGATCAAAGGAATGTTTTAAGCTTATTCAGATGAACAAAATTTATTGACCTTACAAAAGTTACAAGGTCCGAATGAGTCAGACCGATCAATCCTTTGAGTTTAACTCAGGCCGATCATAATAAATGGAATTTGGTTTCAGATATCGTAACATCGTGAAGGCCTAGACCTTAAGCCGTAAGATGTTCATGTTTACATCGTAAGTTTAATTTAGTGATGCAGGATAGAATCCTTTATAGGAATGTTTTACCTCGTATGGACTCTAACACTGACCGGTCCTATTTTAGAGACCTAGACTAGATTCAAGTTAAGGTTAATAATCTTAACCTAAACTATAACCTATTCGTTAAAATAATTGCTAATCTAACCTAGCCCTAAAACTATGCTTAATGCTCCTAAGACTTAACTACACCTAGCACTATGGAAGTAAGACTAATGTCTTACCCTATGATCTAACCTATGTTTCTAACCTATCTTAACTAATGATAAGAATGAAGGGGGACCCATGAAGGGTCGCGAGTCATGGGCGGTGGCTTCCATGGCATTTATGAGGGGGATAAGGTTGAGGGACTTGGAATGTCACAAGTTTGAGGAGGTGCAAACGGCTAATGTAACTCGATGTGGCAAGATTCACCAAGTATGGGAATGGTTGTTTGTTTTCTTTTGGCGATCACCAATTTTGGCGGTCGGTGGCAATGGAAAATAGGCGGGAGGATGGAAGTTAATGCAATTAATGAACCTTGGTTACTGAGCGAGGATTGCTTGGGAAGGCATGCAAATGGAATATTGTTTGTTATTTGGCTTTCCATGCATTCCATTTTTCACTCTGCTTGAGCAATGGTTCTTCAAACCACTGCTCTACTCAGGTCGCATGGTAACTTTATGAGTTTCTAGCTTCGTTTCTCGTGTGGAAAGTATATAAGGCATGGAGGTAACAATTTATCGTTGTTTAATCTATCGTGGAAGAAGAAGAGAAGCGGAGCACATTTCAGAGGTCTTCTTCAAATTTTAAGTGACACTATTAGGCATGATAGGCCCTAAATTTTAAAAAATCTTGCTTTCCTTTAAATGCTTTCATTAGAACAACTATGTTCAGATGATTTTTGTACGTAGGCTTCCGGGTAAAGCAATGCATTGGTTTTCCTTTTCTTATTGATATGGGAATCCTGGTACAGATTTGTCTATCAAGTCCTCACAAGGATTTTCATTAGTGGATTCAACTTCGATTGAAGTCGTTTGTGTGATTTCATTAGAATGAGGGTAATGATTCTAATCACCATGTTAGACATTGAGTTGAATGATTTTGCTTGAATGAGCATGGAAAGAATTATTGGTGTTTACAGCTCTTTTATGCTTTCGTATGAGTGGGACTTGTAAAGATGAGAAAAGATTCTCCAGAGAAGGCTGGTTCCTATTCCTCTGTTCAGATGCACACAAAAATGCAGAGGGTTTGCTAAAACCTAATCTAACTTGCCAAGGAGACAGGGTAAGAAAATGCATAGAATAAAACCTAAACTACAAAGGTGATGCACCGAGGAATGTTAGACACTCATTTTGCAAATTTAACATGTAGACTCACATAGATGCAATACAAACACCATGCATGTGTAACCAAACCGCAATAAGAGATCAAAATGACAAAGCAATGAATACATGAGAGGGTCGAGAGTCAATCACAACACATATATTATTGCTCAAGAGTCGATACAAGATATCAGCAAAGTGGCAAGAGGCAAAAAGACTGGCATTACAACCCATATGGGAGGTTTGAAAGCTCCACAAATTCTCTTGCAAGCGAGGGAAGAAGGGAGGATGCAAAACAAAATGTCCGACCCTTAAAGGAGCTCTTCTTTACAATATATATCAAGAAATGAGAGAGGGAAGAGAGAGGAAATCCAGAATCTGCCCCAACCACTTCTTGGTAGCATTTAAAATCATCTCATTATGAGAAGTGGGTGGATCCTAGCAAAACGGGGGTCTGTCTAACAGAGCGGCGAATGCTCGCCGCATTAAAGTTGGTCATTCAAGCATTACTTCTGTCTATCACCACACGCGTGTCGAGACATTTTCTTAATTTTCTCCTCCAAACTACACCAAAATGTGAGATTGATCCTTAATCATGTAGAGAATTTCAACAGCTTTCCGCTGATATAAAGAACGTGCAAATCCGAGCTGGATCGAAAGATATGAAGGTCTCAAGATTTAGGGCACAAAACAAAAAAACGGATTTTTAAATTTCTTTTTTCCCGCGCTCTCGCCATCCGGACGACACGTGGCAGCCTGCCCGTTCGCCGAGCAATTTTTCTCTCCACCTTTTCGTGGGATTTTTTTGTGGGCCCCTTAAACTTGGACACGTGGCACTATTTCATTGGTTCGACTGCTCAAAACTCGCCCCTTTGACTTTTGGACCTTTTTTCCTGGCGACACGTGTCATGCCGTGATTTGTCCACGGCCTCGCGGATTTTCACGTCCACCGCGCCTTTTGTCCCGGATGTCCAAAGTTGCTTCATGGGATGTAATCCTCCGATCCACCCGAAATGGGCTTCCTCGTCCCTTTTCTCGCCGGTGACACGTGGCGTGATCTCGATTGGCTTTCGCTCCTTCGCTATCCGCGCCCCCGCGCCCTTTGTCCCACTTGTCCTTGTGCTGAAGTTTCTATTTTCGGCGAACCGGCCGGTTCAAGGTCCTTCATCCATTTGTCCCAAATGTCCAAAGGCTTCTGGGACAAATTCTTCCGCTCCGATTTCGGTTCCCGATTCGGCCGGTCCTCGGTCCTCCGCGCACTCTTGTCCCGCTTGCTCCCTTCAAAGAAAGGACTTGGACAAATTTTCAAATTTTTCTTTCGGCCGATTCGGCATTTCGTCCATTTGTCCCAGATGTCCCTTTTTTGTTTGGGCCGCCTGGAGGCTTTTCGGCCGATCCGCGCCTTCCGCGTATAATTGTTCCAACTGTCCCAAAGGTGGCCTTGAGCAGGACTTAGCCAATTTTACGATTTTTCCCGAATCAATCTACTTGCTTGGAACTAAAACTCTGATGCATGTTATCAAATTAACTCTGGGGGGTGAAATTTGGATAACAATTTGGTGACTTTTCGGGGTCACCTGCCTGCTAGGTAGAAGATCAGTGGCCTTTAGCGATCCATTGGGCATGGAGTCATAAGCAATAACCTGAAATGAGCCTGATGCTGCAACTCCCTCTACGAGAGCACGCCGAATCAGTAAAAACTCAATCTAGGAGCGACAAAACCTGCGCCAAAGCACTTAGGGAAACTGAAACCTAACTACAACAAGACAATGTGCATACGCACTTAGAGGAATTGAAATCTAGGCTAATATTTACAAGGGTGAACCTTTATTTTCAAATAATGTTTGAGATAGATTCCATTTATCGGAATCTCAGCAGTTCTTCACCATCCAATGAGGCCAATTGAAAGCATTGCTGTTCTTGCACTTCGTGACCATGTATGGGCCACTCCAAATGGCATCAAATTTTGAATGCCTTCCCGGTTTTGCCCTGTCCACATCCCATTTCAACACTAGATCTCCAACTTGAAAAGATCTATCTTTGGCCTTCCTATCAAAGGTCTTCTTGATCAAAGCTTGATCCTTTTCCATCGCTTGGGATGCCCCGATTTCGATCTCTCGCAGCTCCATCAACTCTGCATACCTCACCTCCATGGGCTCAAATTCAAGTAACTCCAGCTGCTTCATGAGTTCCAATGTTGGCAACTCAAGTGACATGGGCAAGATTGCCTCTCTTCCATAGACAAGCCTGAATGGAGAGTTACCTGTGGATCTTTTGGGAGTGATCCTATCATCACCCCATAAGGCTGATTTCAACTTGGTATGCCAAGAGACCTCGATTCTCATCAAGAGTTCTCCTAATGATCCTCAACAAGTTCTTGTTTGTAGACTCGCCCGCCATTACCCCGAGGGTAATAGTTCGATGAAGTGCTTAGGTAAATACCATTCTTGACAGCCCACTCTACTACCTTAGATCCAATGAATGCCAATGCATTATCGAGATTATTGTGGCAGGTACACCAAATCAAGTTGTTATTCCCTCATAAAAGTCTAAGATGCTAGACTCATTTGCCTCTTTGAGTGCTACGCTTCATCCATTTGGTGAAGTAGTCTGTGGTCACAAAATCCATTTATGCCCTTGGCTTGAATTGGGATTAATGACTCCAATGAAGTCCAAACCCCACATGCATGAATGGCTGGTCAACCGAGATCGATGCAATGGAAGGGCAGCAAACTTTCTTTTCCCGTGAAGAATGCACAATTCTTACACCTCTTGATCCATGCATAGCAATCATCTGAAGATTTTAGGCCAATAATAACCAGCCTTCATAATTTTTAGAGTCTGTCACTCTTGGTGCAAAATGGCCACCACTGGTCCACCATGAAACTCTTCCAATACCCTTTGAATCGACTCCGTGCTAATGCATCTCAAAAAGACTCCATTTACATCTTTTTGAACAAAACTCCATCAACAATGGCATACGGACAGCCTCGTAATCAAGTGTCTCCTTTGGGTCTTGTTCATCTCTCGGGGCACCGGCCTCGTACTCTAGAAGTGCATAATACCTTGGGTCCAGCAAGGAATGGGGGAAGCATTGTCTTCTTCATGATCGCCGCTTGGCTCATGGCTGTCCGGATCTGATCAAAACAGCCTCTTCTTCGTTGCATACTTCTTTTGCTTCCTAAAACCAGCTGCTCACACAGCTCCTTTCCTCTTACCAGCTTGGTGATCTTGATCTCAATGTCATACTCCATGACACGGTGATCCAACCCGCCCTTTTCTCATTCAAATCCTTGTTGAGGAGGAAGTCCTTAACTCCAAAGATGTGAGACCAAAGCAATCGGACCTTGTTGTTTGAGACTAAATGCTTGAATTTCTTCAAGCTTCTGATTACTGCAAGTACATGCTTTTCAATAAAAGAGTACCTCACCTCGCAGTCATCTAGGCTCTGGCTAAAAAAGGCAATCGGCTGCTCATCATTATCTTTGTTCTGCTGTACCAGAATGGCATAAATAGTGTCATCACCTCCAAATGCATAGAGGATGAAATCCTTGGAGAAGTCTGGGTTGATGAGAGTTGGTGCTTGAGAGATAGCTTCTTTGATTGCTTCAAAACTCTCCTTGCCTTCTGCTGTCCACTTAAAAGCCATGCTCTTCTTTAACATTTTGGTGATGGGCTTGACAAGGGCTGCAAAATCTGGGATAAACCTATGGACAAAATTGATCCTTCCCAAGAAACTTTGAAGAGCCTTCTTGTGACTTGGCAATGGCAGTGCTCTTATGGCTTCAACCCTCTCTGGATCAATTGCCAGTCCCTCTTTCGAGACAACATGGCCAAGGAGCTTTCCTTCATGTGCAAGAAAGATGCACTTCTTGGGGTTCAAAGATACTCCGAACTTTCTACACCTCTGAAACACTTGCCTGAGGTGAAAGAGATGGTCTCGCCGCATTTTTGAGAAGACAAGTGATATCATCTAGATATATCAAGCACTATCTTGTTGATCAAGCCTTTCAATGCCATGTCCATTGCCCTTCAAAGGTAGCACCAGCGTTGGACAGCCCAAATGGCATCTTCTTGTAAGCATATGTGCCCCATTTAGTTGTGAAGGCTGTCTTGAATTGGTCTTCTTCTTTCACCATCACCCGATTATACCCCGAGTAGCCATCTAGAGAGAGAATCTCTCCGAACCGGATACTACTTGCAATATTTGTTCCATCAAGGAAGCGGGTAATGATCTTTGAGAGATGCTCTATTGAGGTCTCTAAGTCCACACACAACCCCGATTTCTCCGCTCTTCTTCCCGACCGAACCAAGTTAGCAACCCACTTGAGTGCTTGATCGGGAATATAATGCTTGCCTCTATTAGCTTATTTAGCTCTTTCTTCATTAGAGGCTCAATGTGAGGGTTAATGTGTCTGCTTCTACCTGATGGGCTTAGCATCTGGATCCAATTCTATGGTATGTTGTGCCAAATTCGGATTGAATCCTCTCAAGTCTTCATAGCTCCAAGCGAAGACATCTGGAAATTCTTGACAAAGTCGTATGAAATCTGATTTCTCCCGCTCAAAGGGCCACTTTACCAATTTGAAGTGTTTTGCCTTCCCCAACCGGAATTGGCTCAATCTTCCTCTTGACTCGTATGTTAGCCTTTTCTTTACGGAATCGGTCGTTAGGGTCAAGATAGACTCCAACGTTACTAAACCCTGGGAAGCTTGTTTGTCCGCAGCCGCACTACTTGATCCCCATATACGCGCTCTAGTCTCTGTCTCCCGATTCCTAGCCGAGAATTCAGCTTCTTCTTGTAAAAATTGACGATCTCGTTGATCATTTTCAAACACCGCCACCTGGTGTTATTATCTGAATCGCTGGCCTCACAATCACATGGATATGTGGTGTGTGTTTTTTCCTTTTGATGTTGTCAACCACATCAAACGTTGCTCCAACTGCTGCGAGCCTATCCGCGGCTTCATTTTTCTTCCTGGGTATGGACACAATGTTGAAAGCTTCGAAATCCTCAATGAGGTCCCATACCCTATTCTTGTAGCTCCTCAAACAAGTCATTCTTAGTAGCATGTTGTCCTCTAACTTGGTTGACGATTAGCTCGCTATCCCCGAACACCTGCAAGTTATTTATCCCTTTTTCCTAGCCCAATGAAGTCCATGAATCAAGGCCTCATATTCAGCTGTGTTGTTTGAACAAGAAAACTGGAAATGAAAAGCTGAATAATATTTGATGCCTGAGGTGAAACAAGCATGGCTCCACCCCCCGCACCTTGCCTACTCCTTGATCCATCAAAAATAGCTGCCATACTCATTGTCATCATTATGGCTTGGCTTGGTGATGCTAGGAACAGGTTGATTTTCTTCATGTATACAATAGACTCCCACTCGATTCTTCTACTTCGATAGGGATCAAAAGCATGTATCTTGTTTGCCCATTCATCAAGAGTTAGGTCCGGATACTTCCAACCTGGTGTCACCTCATCGCATTTTAGGGTGATCTTTTGATCAAATGCCGAGCAATTGGCATTAATTTCGACTTGGAGTGTAAGGCTCAATATGGAAGTTTGCAATAGTTTCTCGACCTAATCATTGTAGCCTTAGTTCCATACCTTGTTCTAAACAACATGTGAGACCAATCACAGACAAATACCCCCAATCTTGGTCTGTGAAGTCCCTCGACAAGCAAAGGGCAAAGAGTGGTGGAAGGTCTATGATTGATATATCTTGTAAGACAACAACATTTGGACATGCATGCAAGGTAAGACTCAAGTTTTTAATCACTCCAATCATTGCTATTGCTGTCCCATCCAACCGCACTACCCCTTTAGATATTACTTCATATTGAGACCCAAAGTTGATCAGCTATTTGCTTGGGCATCACTGAGCTACTTGCCCCGAATCAATCATGCAATTGTGTACTAGTTTATCCCCAATGATTAATGAAACATAGAAAGGAGGGGGCTTCAACATTTTACCTTGTTGCCCTCCATGGCTTCCTTCAGGCTGGGCAGCATTTGTAAGCACTTTGTCTTGCATCTGAACCTGCTGATTCGAAGTTGTCCAATCCTTCATGGCAGCTTGCAGCAGATCTCTTTGTCCTGGGATGGATAGGGATTCCCACATTGATATATTGACGTTAGTCTTCTTCATCTGTTCAATGATACTGAATGGGGATGAAGTATCCTTTTGTTGTCCCTTGGTTTGTACATTCACCCCTTGCACGTGGGCAGCAACAGCTGGCATTTGAGTTGGCCTAGGGGCTGTTCTTGGCTGTCCTTGTGCACTTGAAACTGGACTTTGCTTGCCAATCATTTGTGGAGCCGTGGAAGGTGTGGATTGGGGGGCTAATGGCTGTTCTTCACCCAAATTTCTCTCTCTTGACCTTGTGTTGGCTGCAACACCTGAGAGAAACGCTTGATTCATGCCACGTAAATCTTTCGCTGCGCTCACCAACGTGGTGTCATTTGGGGCTGATTGTTGTTGGAATGTTTTTGTTGTTGATTGTTTCTCGATCGCCTCTCCCTCCACACCAAAAAGAGTTGTCACCATCAAGTGCTTGATTGAGAGCACCATCAAACACATGGATTGGTTATGAGGCTCGCTGCATGGAAAGCACCAATCATATTCCCGAGCAATGTTGTTTCGTGTTGGCACTAATGCCTTAGAGGCAGTATATAGCATTTGGATTATAGGGCTGGAATGGTCTATTAGAGGGAGGCCTTGTTTGATTCACATTTGCAACTGGATTAGGTGGTCTTTGTGGTTGGTATGGCTGCCTATTAGGCTGAGCTTGAGGTTGATAAGAAGGTCTCAAACCTGGGCTTGTTGCCTCTTGATAGTAACCAGCTCATTTCCCAAATTTTGCAATCGTTTCATGACCTCTGGAGTTCATTTGAAGCACTAGAGATGAAGTGGAAGTTTCATTTGAAACTCGATTTCTAGGGGTGGGAACAGAGCCAAAGTGGGTGCTTGACTAGTGCTTGGATTTTCTAAGTTTGGATACAAGGGCATGGGAGGCCTAGGAGCCAGTTTACCAGCTTGAATAAGATAGTTTTCGGCTCTAATGGCAATGCTATAAGCCATAGGGATTGTTGTGCCTCCCATGGACTGAATTAACATAGAAATATCATAATTCAAAGCTTTAAGGTAATATAGAAAAGCACCTTCTGCTGTTGGCCTGACTGCCACTGGAATCCTATCCCAAGACCTTTGAAATCTGAAGTTGAAATCGGCCAACTGCTCATTGGGAGCTCTCTTGATAGTTGTCAGCTGCTCCAAAAGAGACAAGTTGTCTCCCTTCTCTCCAAATTGCTCATGAAGTGCAATACACAGCTGATTCCAGTTTGTGATAGAACCAGCTCCAAGGCTCCTAAACCATCAGAATGCTTTACCCTGAAGGAAGATGCCAAGAATTTGACAAACCACTTGCATTTCATTGATTTCATGGATTGCACAAAGGTTAGCAATATCTTTAACATGATCACCGGAGTAGTCCGATTTTCTCCAAGTGAAGTAGGGAATGTTCTTCAAGGCTGCAATAGAACCGGATGTTGTGCATTGAGAGCAAGTGGGCTGCCGCCGTGAAGTTGATTTAGGGATTGTTCTCGAGCCATTCTAATCGGTCTTAAAACCTCAGTATACCGAATGAAAGGCCTGTCTGTGTGGAGGAGTTGAGAGAGTTCTGTTTGGTGGAGATGGAGACCTTGAATCCTTCTTCCTCTTTGCCTTCTTTTTCGAGATAACGTAGGTATTCAAACAACACTTCTTCTTCTCCAACTCTTGACCTTGTGGTGATTCTTCTCATGAGTTTTCAGGCCTGCACTGCTGAAACCAGTTGATTCTTCCCCTTGGAGTCGCCAGATATGCAAATAATAGCTCTTATAAGCAAGAAAACTGCAGCAGATGCATATCAACTTTGCTGCAATAAAAATGAGACCTCTAAGTCCCACCGGCATGCCAAAACTGTTGTTGCAGACTCACAACACCCCTGGATGCAAATCAGGCTTCTAGGTTGATGTTCAGGCATCCAGTGTGATTGCACAACATGGAATCCTTTCTCCAAGCGTGGGACTTGTAAAGATGAGAAAAGATTCTCCAGAGAAGGCTGGTTCCTATTCCTCTATTCAGATGCACACAAAAAATGCAGAGGGTTTGCTAAAACCTAATCTAACTTGCCAAGGAGACAGGGTAAGAAAATGCATAGAATAAAACCTAAACTACAAAGGTGATGCACCGAGGAATGTTAGACACTGCATTTTGCAAATTTAACATGACTCACATAGATGCAATACAAACACCATGCACAGTAACCAAACCGCAATAAGAGATCAAAATGACAAAGAATGAATACATGAGAGGGTCGAGAGTCAATCACAACACATATATTATTGCTCAAGAGTCGATACAAAGATATGCAAAGTGGCCAAGAGGCAAAAAAGACTGGCATTACAACCCATATGGGAGGTTTGAAAGCTCCACAAATTCTCTGGCAAGCGAGGGAATAAGGGAGGATGCAAAACAAAAATGTCCGACCCCTTAAAGGAGCTCTTCTTTACAATATATATCAAGAAATGAGAGAGGGAAGAGAGAGGAAATCCAGAATCTGCCCCAACCACTTCTTGGTAGCATTTAAAATCATCTCATTATGACATAGAAGCGGTGGATCCTAGCAAAAATGGTGGGTCGTCTAACAGAGCGGCGAGTCGTCTCGCATTAAAGTTGGTTGTCAAGCATTACTTCTATCTATCACCACGCGTCGAGACGTTTTCTTAATTTTCTCCTCCAAACTACACCAAAATGCAAGATTGATCCTTAATCATGTAGAGAATTTCAACAGCTTTCCGTCCGCTGATATAAAGAACGTGCAAATCCGAGCTGGATCGAAAGATATGAAGGTCTCAAGATTTAGGCACAAAAAGTGCAGAAAACGGATTTTTAAATTTCTTTTCCCGCGCTCTCGCCATCTGGACGACACGTGGTGTGCCTGCCCGTTCACGAGCAATTTTCTCTCCACCTTTTTCATGGGCTTTTCTTGTGGGCCCCTTAAACTTGGACACGTGGCACTATTTCATTCGTTCGATCGTTGCTCAAAACTCACCCCTTTGACTTTTGGACCTTTTTCCGCGACACGTGTCATGCCGTGATTTGTCCACGGCTCGCTGATTTTCACGTCCACCACGCCCTTTTGTCCCGATGTCCAAAGAGCTTCATGGGAGTAATCCTCCGATCCACCCGAAATGGGCTTCCTCGTCCCTTTTCTCGCCGGTGACACGTGGCGTGATCTCGATTGGCTTTGCCTCCTTCGCTATTCGCGCCCCGCGCGTCCCTTTGTCCCACTTGTCCTTGTGCTGAAGTTTCCTGCCGCCGATCCGGTTCACATCCTTCGTCCATTCACGTCCATTTGTCCCAAATGTCCCAAAGGTTGCCTGGGACAAATTCTTCTTCTCGCCGAGCTTCGCCCGATTCGGCCGGCGGTTCAAGGCCCTCCGCGCACTCTTGTCCCGCTTGCTCCTGTAAAGGACTTGGACAAATTTTCTTTCTTTCGGCCGATTCGGCATTTCACGTCCATTTGTCCCTGATGTCCCTTTTTTTTGTTTGGGCCGCCTGAGGCTTTTCGCCGATCCGCGCCTTCGCGTATAATTGTTCCAACTGCCCCAAAGGTGGCCTTGAGCAGAGGGTCTGATTAACCTGGGTAAATTTGGGAATGATATTGAATGTATATGTATTTCGCTTATAAAAATCAGGCATTTTGTTAATGTTCAATCAGAAGACCTTCAAATCTTAGGCTTTATTTTTTTAAACAGCTTCTATTAGATCGAGCTAATGGTAAACTTGGGTGTTGATTTTCTTGCTTTCTTCTTCTCTAATTCAATTTCTAGATCGATTGTATATGCATTACTCCCCGAAAGATTGGTACAAATTAAACGAACTTGTTTGGAATGGAGATCCTGGATGCCTCTATTTCTTTCTCTTAGATCAGTAAAGTATATGTTGATATAGGAATTTTGGAATACGAAAGTATTCTCTCCCTTTCTGGAAATTATGAGTGCTCCCTTCTTTTGTATTTCCATAAGAACTCTGCGAGAGGGGTATAAGATGATTAGACTGTTAAATTTATGAGGAAAGAATGGTAAGTGCTTAGTCTTGACCGAAGTTTCCTTTCCTTATCTACAGTTATATTAATACCCTGTTTGAGTTATTCAGTTATCTACTTTAATAAAAGTAGTATTGTAATAGAAGTTGGTATACTTATCAATGTCATTGAAATAATGCAATGAGTATAAAGGAATTCCATCAGTTAACCTTGCTAGAGGCTATAATCTGTCTTTGCTAAATTGTTAAGTGCACATCTGTTGGATACACGTACTGGTAAGAATTCATTCTTGAATGGAGTAATTTTATTGGATTGTTACTGTCCTTGGTTTTCAGATGGATGGATATTTTAGATTCATTTTGTTTCTTCTTAGTCTCTAACATAAGGTGAATCATCCGAAAAGAGTTGATATGGTAGTTATATTATGAAATTATGTTATAAAGTCATGTATGGAAGAAAGATAATTAGTGTGATTCATGTTTATAGGTTGATGAAATGATTTCATTTAAACAGGTTGTTTAATGGAAACAATTGGTGGAATGCAATTGTTTTAAGAATTAGTGCTTATCATGCTGGGCCACCGAATCGAATTCCCGTGCATAGCAATTTTTGCAGATGGCCATCGAATTGGTAAAGGCACGCAGATATGATATGATGCTTAGATTGTTAAATCTGGTTTTTACGATGAATTCCAACTTGATTTCTAATTGTACTATAGGAAGAAAGTTATTCTTTTCACTGTAGAGTATTGTATCAAATATGCCAAGTGCATAAGTTGTAATTGCATGGCTTGGAAATAAATGAAAAGGGGAAATTGTTATTCGTGGCTGCATTTTTATTTGTTGAATTGAACTTCTTACGCCAAAATGAATGTGAGTGCATTTTTATTATTGTATACCATGGGAGCTAGTTGATTCCCTAAGTAGGCCTCAGAAAATTATGTGACCAAATACTTCATGAATGAATAGTAAATTCTTTTATATTATGAATAAGGCTAAATTGGAAATTAGTTCACCGCCTTTTGGGAAGTTAAGGTTAAACTACACCCTAATATGTAGCCGTCATGTAATGCAAAGAGTAATCTATTACTCCCTATCTATGATCTAAGTTAAGACAACTTAATTGATGGTTTTAAATCACCATGTCTTAATAACAATAAGTAAGATATATTTCAGTCTTCGGAGTTGATATAAACCCTTACGGGTTTAGTTAGCTTCCTTATGAGAGGACTTAGGGCTATTGCCCAATTATGAGGAATAAGATTATTAGAATCGATGGACACCTGACGAGGTCTCAAATCTCTTTAAACTTCTCTCAAAGTGAAATTGAACTTAATTACGTAAAGCAACTCAAAGGTGTGGAAACCATGGTTGGGAAAAGACTACCCAGTTAGGAGGGTCTTTAATTCAATTTCAACTCAACTTAAGTAACTTCTTAAAGTTATGTAAATCTTTTTGAGGTAGTTTAGCAGTAGGATGTTTACACATGTCAATTACAGGTAGGTTGTACCTTCGAGAAGATTAGGATCTTCTAGAAGATACAACAATGTAGGTGACATATGGCAACACCCTTTTGCATTGATCATTAAGATTTACACCTAAAACTCGAACAATTTTTTCCTCTCTGGGACTTGTTAGGACCATATTCATGTTATGAGGCTTCCTTTTAGACTGGGGGTACCTTGACACACGAGGTTAACAAAGGGTTGACCCAAAGATGTCAACTTACCCCTAGTCTTCAAGAGCATCCTTATAACGTGTGTCATGTTATTAACCCATTCCCAGTGAATGATTTGGGAAAGGGGAGGCCGAGCGTAAGTCAAGATAAGACATTCTATATAACATCGGAGTGGGGTAAAGGACATATTCCAGATTGACGAGTATGCCGTCAAGGAATATGAGACATGAACAGTATGTTTCAAATCTTTGGCTAAAGTATCACAAGTTGCTGATTGCGTTGTCCTATGTCACCTAGTCTAAGGGACGTGATGCCGATGAATAATGGTAACAATTAATCGATAGGTTCCTTGGATAGAGCATTCTAAAATCCCATATTAGTGGAAGAGAACCACAAGAGTGAAGTGTTAAGATAAAAATGCCAACTCTATGATACTCATGAATAGATTGGTAGATCACCGAGTCATGGAATGAATAGATCGGTGGTACACCAGTCTTACTAAATAGCTGCATATGGTTATCTCTGTTATAAGAATGATTGTTATGATCTCGTGAGTTCTAAATTATGTATTTAGAACTAGGAAGTACTTATCAAAAATAAAAATAAAAAGATAAAAATTCTTGTTCTAATGTACTAAAATGGGAATGTTACATGCTAGACACATTTCCCTAACTCCTTAGGGGTGTAAAATTTCACACATTTAAAGAAGCCTTCACCATGGCCCAAAAATTGGAGATTTGTGCCCTCAAGGAGAGAAACTTAAATTGCGTAGAAAGAATGCTAACTTTGAATTGAAAAAATATTTTTATAAACCACCAAAAAATCACTCTAATAACCATTCCAAGGCCAAAGGATCTACCCACGCAGCGTGATCCCCAAATCTGGCCCCTCTCATCCATCTAATCAACCAAAATCACCTACAAACCTTTCTCTTGTTCAAATTCTAGTACAAGTATGAACCATATTATTCTATGTTGGAAAAGATTTATAAAGCTTGAGCCATCACCCTTCCACCTATCAAACCAAACATTGGTTTTTATCCTTCTCATCCTACACCATTGTGGTACAAAGAAATCGAATTCGTAACTATCATTTAGTTAGGGGACATGGTGATGGCAATTACAAAACTTTCAAGAACATTGTCCAAGGAATGCTAGATAATGATGATCTTGTCTGGATAACCTTAATACACATGTCAACACCAATATGGTCGTGTTTAATAAACCTTTTCTAATCATAATCCATCATCAAACCATGCTTCAATGACCTCAAATAAAGTGACACCCATGTGTATTAAGTTTATGTTGTTGTCAACACAACACATGTTCCATCTAGCTAGTTTCCTCCTATAGCATCTATCGAGGAAATTCTTTGATAAACCCCTTTACCCATGGAGGAGCCTATCACACCTACGCTCTACCCATAGAGGATCCTACCCCACCTATTTCTCTACCTACTACCGAGTAACCCGCAAGACACCGATGCTTGACAGTAAAAGACCACGTTAAAAGATATTTAGGTGGACTGCCCGAGAAGCGGGTCCGGGAAGCGATAAGCTTCCTCATGGCGGATGTCAGCCCACGTTTTTAATTAAGCAGAGAAGCATACATGATAAAAGATGTACGTAAGGACTAGATTTTTCGATCAAAGTAATAAAACAGTAATCTAAACAACAAAAGTAAAGCAACAAAAACAGAAACTATGAAATAAAGCTGGATTTGTGTTACCTGTGTCCTTTTACCTGTCTGCAGGATGATCGGCGTCGATTATGTAGAATCGGCGCGATCGATCGATGTGATCGGGCGCGATAATAGATCGGCGATCGGGCCGATCAATAAGATCAGGCCGATCGAGTGGTTAAAATCGTCTGCCGAAAGTAGATCGCCGATCGGGGATAGTGAGAAGATTTGGAAATCGGAAAGTGAAGGCCGATCGTTAACGCTCGCCGGATGTGCCGAAGTCGGTGAGATATCGAACAGAGTCACTGTCAAACCACCAAGATCAATGGATACGTGCGATGTTGATGTGATAGGAGCAGAGTAACGGTGCTCCTCTCAGGGATTGATTCGGACAGGATCCGCTCTCATTTGATATACTTGATGCTAAAAGATCTCTCGTTCTCTTTCTTACAACCCGTGTCACCGTGTCGTGATCTCTCTCTTTTCTCTCTCTCTCCGTTCGTGCATGTGTTCTTCCTCTCCTCCGTAATCGAGTTCTGGGCTTCTATTTATAATCGGCGCCGCTCCTAAAAAATCGGCGCCGACCGTACCGGTCGGCGCCGATCGCGGAACAGACTCCCGAGATGGCCAAAGTGAACGATTTCCAGAAAGATAAGAGTTACCCCAAATACGGGAAATATCCCGCTTGGGGAAGAGGAAAAATAGGGGTGATACATAGATAGGATAAATGTGGGGTAGATAAGTGGTTAAGATACATGTGAAGAGGTGTAATTAAATATTTAATATTTAATTACTCACGGGTAAGATAAGATAGGGTGAATTAAACTTAGGATAGGTGTTTAAACCACAAATCGAATAATATCCCAAGGGGATAGTGGCGACATAAACGTGCCCCAGGTTACCAGAGAGAGAAAACGCGCACAAGGGACACCAGATTGGATAATCAATTTTAGGTGTCTACATTTTGCCCCTTTTTGTCAAGTAACTTGCGATAAGCAAGGTTATGAGACAAAAACAAAGAGATGGAAGAAGGGAAGAAAAAGTGATGATGTGATCCCCCTCAAACTAGGGATGGGATGGGTGATAGAACAGACGATCCCAAGTTTGAAAGAGGTAGATGAAAACGCAGGATGCCCCAGTCGGATGTCTGGAGTAGATCTGATCATTGATGACGCATAAAAATAGATAAAGAGGCAGCAACCTAAGGAACTCACATTGGTAGGGCAAACTAGACGGTCTCCTCATGAGACGACGTTAGTACCTACAGACCCATGAGTGTAAGGAGGGCTGCAAAATGGTTAGCATCTAAAGAGAGACACATTGGTAGGGATAACTAGACGGTCTGCAAGGCAGACGACGTTAGTACCTACAGACCCGTGAACCCTAAGCGGCCAAAAAAGGCGAGTGTCCCATGCAAAGGGAACAAACTCGAAATGGATTGTAATATCGATAAGATGTGCCGAAAGGCAATATTCAGCACACAATAATGATCAGATGGATAAATAAGCCAAGCATCAACACTATGGCAAACAGATATGGAAAATCGGCGGCGATCACAGTAATCGGCGACGACCAAGTTAAACGGCGTCGATCAAAAAAATCGGCGCCGACCAATCGTAGCACATATAAATATGCGAACGGAAAACGTAAACGATTTATTTTCATCGTGACGATTGATTCAGAGAGAGTCAAAAATTTGATTTGAGCATCATGGAAGCTTCTGGAAGCGGTCAGAAGTGGAGGAGGACACGACCTGGGGTAAGTGGTTCTTCTTGAACCCGTTGTACTTAATTTTAATTTTTTTTTTTTTTTTTTTTGTGGGAGGCCAGGGTCCGATTTATGTCCTGGACAGGCAATCGGCATCGATTGTTATAATCGACGCCGATCATGTTCAAAGCGGCGCCGATTGGTATTAATCGCGCCGATAGAAATAAACGACGCCGATTTTATAAATCGACGCGATCGATGTATAATCGAATAGATAAAATTTTTGTTTTTGTTTTGGATGTTCTGATTTGGGTAAATATGAGACTAATATTGCTCTTGCTGTCGTGGGTGCAGGCACGAGAGGCTCTACACATGAGGGATGCTATTCCCGAGTTACTAGAGACTATTCTCCCTGATGTGACTGATGCAGATTGGCGGCATTTAGAGTTAGCCGGGCTCGGGGGCTTTAGGTACTACAGACGAGTGCCACGAGATGTAGAGCTGATGCGGGCACTAGTGCGATGGTGGGATAGCCATACGTGCACTTTTTGGTTCAGGACGGGTGAGATGACCATCACCCATGAGGATATATATAGGATTTTGAGACTGCCTATCACTGGGGACCCGATAGAGATTACACCGCGAGAGCAGCAGCAGAGGGCCCTAGTTCGATTATATAGAGATAGGGCAGATGATTCAGAGATAGTGTCTGGGGCAAAGGCGGATAGCCTCAAAAGATAGACATGTGATAGCCCCTGAGCAGACGGATAGTTTTGATTCAGATGGCGATATCCTATTTCGCTCTGCCAGATTCAGGAGGTGGGAGATTCCCACTATTATTATTAGACTGCGTTTGCGACATTCTGCAGTTCAGGCAGGTATTTGCCTTTGCTGATGCCTTGATAGCTCAGATATATTACGAGCTATGGATGTACACCACCGGCCGGAGGACAGGTATTGATGTCGGGCTTTGTGCTCCATCGGCGGGCATATGAGCATATAGCGTGATCGTGCCATCCGGCTTCCTCGATGCCAAAGCAAAGTGGGTGCTATTGATTATGGATTCCGCGATGGCGGGCCGACATGGCACCGGGGATACAGGAGATCGGCCGATTGGTATATCGAGCGTTTCGTGACGCCGACACCGGATCAGGTCATCTGGAGGCCATATCGGGTATTTCCGACATGGGCTGGCCGTGATGCTCACTGGTGGCACGAGACGGAGCAGGTGGTTAGGGGCCGCAGGCCTGATATGTGGGAGCGAGTCCCATTTGTGCGGGTATTGAGACAGTTCGGCCTAGTGCAGATAAAGGCCGACTACTTACACGCCTTATAAAGTAGATAGCAGGAGACCGATCTGCCGATTTTGATCCCGGCAGATCCATTGAGAGAGGCCCCACCCTCCACAGACAACGATGATGACGCAGGGGTGGATGATGGTTATGCAGCATGGTATGATACAGAGCTACCACGACATCTCCCAGCATCTATAGATGCCGACGAGGAGGACATAGCTACGATGCTGGATAGACTGGAGGGAGAGCATGCCACCTGACATGCATACACATCGTGTGGCTCTCGAGGAGACTGCAGCTCGACAGAGGAGAGGGATGCCCTAATTTTGGAGAGAGACACCGCTCGCCAGGAGCGAGATATAGCGATCCAGCAGAGGGATCGCTATTATCGACATAGGGAGGCCCTCAGGGCCAAATATGGGGAGACAGGTACCATGTCGGAGTCCGGCACATAGGGTACGACCCTAGGAGGAGCACCACCAAGAAGCTGGCAAGCCAAGAGCTCCCAAAGAAGCACCAAAGCAGCACCATTACGAGCACCGGTACCGTGAGCTTGAGCACATATCGCCTCCTCGCCGAGGTGAGATACTATGAGGATGCCTTAGCGCAAAGATGCCCCGTATGTGCCTCGGTGACGGGCGAGGAGGAGATCAGCGATAGCCCACAGCGAGCGGGGCCTCAGTGGAGGGAGCACCGGGAGAGACCGAGGTGGGCAGAGACCTCCAGCAAAGAGAAAGTGCTCTAGCTCGACAGGTGGCGGCCAGAGAGACACTGTCCAGAGGAGGGTGGAGGAGATAGTGTCCTCCATGCATCGATTTTACTATATAGGGATTGATATATTTTGTATCCGTGTAGTGATGTAGCCTCGATCGAAGGCATCAGATAGATGGCTTGATTGAAAGCCACCCATTTGTTGTTGTATTACACACATGTATATATAGATTCATCATTTCATTTGTCATATAATTGTTCTCATGCGTTTGATTTTGATATACATGGATAGATGTAGCGTAATTGTGATGAATATAGATATAGACTGATAGATGATGAATAGATGTGATTGGATAGATATAGACTGATAGAGGATAGAAATAGATGTGATTTGATGTGATTGATATGTGGATATAATTTTGATGAAAAATAGAGATAGATAGATGTAATGTAACTTGGATGTACATATTTTTCGATATTTTGATGGGTAGATGGATAGATGTGATTGATGTATTCGGTATGTTTGAGATGTTAACTTAATTTTGATGAAAATAGATAGCCAGATTCACATGTGTTGATAATACATACTTTGATAGATAAGATGAAATTAGATAGAAGGTAAATTTTGATTGAATTAACATGTGAAATGTCAATTTGACTGGATGAAAAACAAAGAATAATGGGGAATACTCTTTGCAAGAGCCAAGGATGTAATGAAAACGACCTTGACTAGAAATAAAGAAAATATATCCGGATAAGAAAGAAAATGATAAGTTGGACTCCCAACCATCCATAGATAGAATCTGGATAGGAAATCAAAAGATCATGCATGTAAGGCCCTATATGAGGTTAAAATAAACCCGACACTAACTAGCCGCAAAACATTTAGGAGGGAAACGAAAGGAGCAAAGAAGTAAATATCTTGTCGGAATGTACAAGGGATGTAATACATGTCCATAGTGGGAAAATAGGATTCTCCATATGATCGACAAAAGGTCCTAAATCTCAGCTTCATGATTTTGGAAGAAAAGCAAACTGATCAATGCGGGAAGTTTGCTTGATATGGAAAGACTGATCAATACGGGAAGTCTTTCAGTGATGCTAAAAAGTGTATAAACTGACTGAAAGGCTGATCAATTGCAAGAAGCCTTGAATATTTCTTTGAGAAACAGCCATCCTTCAAGGGAGCGGTCTGTATTTTGAATTTTAATGATAGCCATCCTTCGAGGGTATGGTCTATATTTTTCGAATTTTGATGATAGCCATCCTTCAAGGGCATGGTCTATATTTTTTCTTTTTGATTCATTTGATAATGTATGGATAGCTGTCCTTCAAGGGATCAGTCTATCTTTTTGGATAGCATCTTTCTTTTTTTTTTTTTTTTTTTTTTTTGGAAATCCTTTTGGAAGAAGCTGAGTTTAGACCTAGATAGATCAGATGGAGGGGAAGAGAACATAAAAGAACATGCACTCATGCCCCGAGTAGATCCGATTAAGATAAGCACTTGGGACAGATGAAGTGGTGATTAAGGTATTCCTACCATGAGGAGGAACATATCCAAAAGAAACATGCAATGAGTAGAGCCGCGATACTCATATTTAAGGTAAAGGAGGCAATAGGCGGAGAACCACATAGTTTCGAATCACCATGAAAGTATATGACCGGTTGTTTAGACGGATGAAAGATCTGTCTTGCGACTAGATTTGCGTAAGATAGATTTTAACAGTAGAAGGGCCGTAGATGCAAAGCATTAAGAGGTTCCACTTCAGGTATACCATCCATGGAAGATAAACGATAAGCCCCAGATCCATATTTATGAGTGATAATGTACGGGCCCATCCAGTTGGGAGCAAACTTACCACGTTGACTTCTTTCGAGTGTAGTGACATTTTGGTTTTCTTTAAGAACAAGATCACCAATTTTGAAGTCACGGTGCTGCAAGTGCTTGTTATAAGCACGTTTGACACGCTCAAGATAGACCTGATGATGTTCAAGAGCGTTGAGACGCCGCTCATCTAATAATTCAAGTTGTGCTAGACGATTTTGACGATAGTCCTCATCGGAGACAAATTCTCTAAGAGAAACACGGAGAGATGGGATTTGGACTTCCAAAGGAAGAACAACCTCAGACCCATAGACGAGAGAGAAGGGAGTAGCACCAAGAAGGAGTACGAATGCTAGTCCGATAAGCCCAGAGAGCAAAAGGGATATGTAAATGCCAATCCCTACCAACTCGACTAGTTACCTTCATGAGGATATTACGCAAAGTTTTATTGGAAGCTTCGGCCCCACCATTAGCTTGAGGATAGTATGGAGAAGAAAACTCGAGCTTGATATTGAAAGCGTCGCAGAGATTCTACAAATCAACGTTCTTCAAAGACTTACCATTATCTGTGATGAGTTTGTGTGGGACACCAAAGCGACAAATGATGTGCCGATAGACAAAATCAACTATGGGTTTAGCTTTTGTTCAAGAAAGAGGGATAGCTTCCACCCACTTAGTAAAGTACTCAAAGGGCATGGCGTGAATGATAGAATGATGACGCCGTGAAGAACGGGATTGATGAGACCAATAAGATCAAGACCCCATGCATGAAAAAGGCCACAAATCCACCGTAGGTCAGAAAGCTTGACTAGGGATATGTGTGAGATTGGAATGTTGTTGACACTTGACACATTTCTTAGTGTATTCACAACAATCTTGATTAAGAGAAGGCCAATAATATCCCAAACGTAAGATGCGTTTAGCTACAACTAAGCCACTAAAATGTCCACCACAGATACCGTCATGGACCTCCTGGATAGCTTTAGATGATTCATGGGTTTTGAGGCACCGAAGCAAAATACCGTCAAAGCCGCGCTTGTAAAGAATCCCGCCTAGAATAGTATAGCGATTAGCGCGTTGATAAAAGATCTTCTACCATGGAAGTCGATCCGGAGGAAGCACCGAATGAGATAAATAATCAACAACTGCATTGATACCACTCATCCCGAGTATGGGTTGTGACAAAGATGGATTGAAGTTAGTTGCCCAAGATGAGATGGTTGATCTAATCATCAGACACCCACATAAAGTCGCGAGTCTTCGTGTAAAAGGTGGGATAAGTGAGGCTAACGAAGCCATCAGATCTCGCGAATCGATTCGCAGCAAAGGTGAGGGATAGCTTCGATAGTGAATTTATCGAAAGATTGGAGTCGAACGAGAACGATATCACGATATTTTGAAGGATATCATTCTTGCATCGATAGACACCCGTGACTTGATTAACGATGAGTTCGTAATCACCAAAGATGTCAATATGACGAGCGCCGAGATTAATGGCATTTCAAGACCCAAGACAAGAGCTTCATATTCAGCCATATTATTGGTGCACTCAAAGTTCAATTTGTGTGCGATCGGGATAGCGCGCATTCCCAAGGAGGAATCATCACGAAACCCGCACCTCCCCTCACTGGCATTTGGATCCATCAAAGAAGAGCTTTACTTTAAATGGAGACAGACTCAAAATCAATTTGTTGGATATATTCATCGGGAATTGAGCAAGGGGGTCTTTGAGTGTCCGGAAGAGGAGCATCGCCTAATTGATCCGCAATAACCTCGACCCTTGATAGACTTTTTATGGATAAACTCGAGGTCAAATTCTGTCATAAGCATGAGCCAACGAGTGATACGATCATGTGATAAGGTTTTGCATGAATTGTCTTGAGTGGATTGACACTTGTGACAATGTAAGTTTTGTGATTAAGGAGGTAATGACGAAGCTTAGAAGTTGCGAAGAAGAGAGCACAACACAGCTTTTCAGCTTCGGAGTAACGTGTTTCATACTCATGGAGGGTGCGACTGATGTAATAGACAGCTTGTTCTTTACCGCAAGTGTCCCGATGCGAGATCATGGCTCCCAGAGCATGGTCAGTCACAGAGATATAAAGATAGAAAGGCTCCCCCTCGCGTGGAGGTATAAGCACAGGTGGAGAAAGAAGATAAGCTTTGAGATCATCAAAGGCCTTTTGGCAATGTTCATCCCATTCAAAATGAACATTCTTACGGAGGAGATGGTGAAAAGGTTGACAACGGTCCGACAATTGTGAGATAAAACGACGACCGATCAAGACGCCCTCGAGACTCATGGAGTTGCTTTAAGTTAGAAGGGGAGGCATCTCAAGGATAGCTTTTATTTTTAAGTGGGTCTACTTCAATACCCCGATGGAAATGATAAAACCTAAAAGTTTACCAAAGGAGAACGCCAAACACGCACTTAGATGGATTTAGACGAAGACAAAAGTGGATAAGCCTCTCAAAGAGAGGTGCAAGGATGAAAAGATGATCCTGACGACGTTTGGATTTACCGAGGAGATCGTCAACGTAATCTTCCACAGTTTTGTGTAAGAGATCATGGAAGATGTAGGTCATTGCTCGCTGATAGGTTGCTCCTGCATTCTTAAGACCGAAAGGCATGACGCGATAACAAAAGGTCCCCCAAGGAGTTATGAAAGAAGTCTTATGTTGGTCTTCTGGTGCGATGAGAATTTGATTATATCCAGAGAAACCATCCATAAGAGAAAGCATCTCATGACCCGCAGTTAAATCCACGAGTTGGTCGATATTAGGTAAAGGAAAATCATCTTTTGGACAAGCAAGATTAAGATCCCGGAAGTCGGTACAAATTCAAATTTTCCCAGTAGCTTTAGTTACGGGTACTACATTGGAAACCCATTGTGGATAATCGATGGGTTGGATGAAGTTAGCCGAGAGTAAGCGCTGCAATTCTTCTTTAACAAGAAGGGCTACTCTAGGGTGCATTTTACGCAATTTTTGTTTAACTGGTTTGATGTTGGGAAGAGTAACGATATTGTGGACCACAATATCGGGATCGAGTCCTGGCATATCCTCATATGACCAAGCAAAGGCTTGACGATGTTTGGAAAGAAAAGTGGTAAAATCTCCTAACTCCTGTGGATTAAGGGATTGGCCGACCTTAATGATGCGAGGGTCTTCAGAAGTCCCTATATTAAGGTCGATAGTGGCTTCGTTGAGAAGCGAGACGTGTCGAAGGAATAGTCTTGGGAAGATATGAATCCTCCGCCCCAGATAGGTGAGGACAGTAATCATCATCCGCAAAGGATAGTGTTGATAGTAGGAGAGTCGCTCTTCAACTATTTCGGGAAGATTAACGGTATGGAAGTGGACTCGTTGTTAGTCTCTTATATAGGCTAGCGGCCCTAAGGAAATGGTATTGAAAAAAAAAAAAGTTAAGGGATGGAAATGTCATCGTCCACATCGAGTGATGCTTCTGACTTAGCGGGAGAAGATGGTTCCTCAATAGGAAGAGGCTCATCGAGAATAGTGACGGTGGCTTTTGAAAGAGGTTTAAATCCTAAACCAAATTTTTGATGTGGCATGAGAGTAGGAATGGATGTGAGGTCATGCACACCTTGTTCATATTTTCCTAGGCCAAAACCCTTCCACGCGCATCGATATAAATAAGTTTTTGCAAACGTGGGATTCTGTAGATAATCGAACCCTGTTAAGTAAGGTTTGGTCCTAGGAGGAGAATCCGGGCGATAGTGAGGCGTATCAAGACCACCGTAGATGAAATTAGTCTGTTGATTGGGCAGACCAATGGTGACGATGCGACCGAGACCTGGTTGATATTCAGGTTGTTTGTCTGGTCTACCATACTCACTAGGTTTGAGATGGGCGTCGAAAGAAAAGAGAGGAAGCTCTCCCAGTGAGAAACGCTGCAATGTCTCTTCTAGATTTTGTAAATCCGGTAGTTTGGTTGTAGGTATGGAAGAAGATGAGGCCCCGTCAGGAGAACAGCATTTTCCTTTAGAGGGGCAGACCTTGTGGTCATGTCGCATTGTGCGGAAGGAAAAGGATCTCCTGGATGAGTATATATTTTGCCCTCATATTGATATTTTAAGCATCGATGGAGGGTGGATGGGACACAATGCATCGCGCGAATCCAGGAGCGTCCGAGGATCATATTATAGTGGAATTTTCCTTCGACAATGTAGAAGAGTTCGTGAAGCAGCTTCTTACCTACTCGAATGGGTAAGACCACAGTTCCTAAAGTAACTGCTAGCTGATCGTTAAATGATCGAAGGGCGAAAGGCGGGGGTGACACTACGTTCTTTGGTAACTTAAGTTGCTCGAATGTGTGCGAGGAGATGACGTTGAGTGCAGCTCCACTGTCGATCATAACGCGTTTTAATGTAGTGTTGTCGATTTGGACTGTGATAAAGAGGGGAGCCTCCAAATCCTCTGAAGAAAGAGGAGGAATTTCCGAATCTTCAAAAGAAATGGCGGTTGATGGTCTATTCAAACCAACAACCAACTCGAAGGGTCAGCTCATCTCGAATTCACCACGATGCGACGCAGATTATCAATCAGAGCCTGGCGATGTTGTGGAGAGGATTGGATGAGGTCAAAAAGAGACATTTTGACCGGAGCCTGGGTGAGTTGTTTCATAACACTCTCCTCAACTGACACGGGAATTTGAGCCCGAGGTGCAGCACGAATAGAGACCCGAGGTCGTGGGGCTAATGAGGAAGGAGGAACTCCTTCAGGGGCTGCAGAAATGACAACCCGTGGTCGAGATGTTGTAGATGAAGATGGATTATCATAGTGTTGGGTTCTAGTGGCGATATGGATTGTGTCAATTTGAGAAGGTGGAAGATCAATTGGAGTGGAATCACTAGAGGTCTGAGTGGATCGTTGGGGCTCGGATGGAGCTAAGATGACAGGAGATACTTGTTTCTCCTCCTCCAGCAAAAGATCACTTTCTTCCAAAAGGTTGTTGATTGACAGATCAAGAGCTTTACATCCCTCAAGATCATGACCCGGGTACGATGGTAAGCACAATCAGATCGAGTTAAAACAGTAGGTTTAACTCCTTTAGGTTATAGGTTTAATCGGAGGAAGAGATATGGATGAAGATTGGATAAGTTGGCGGAGGATTTCGGTGTAGAACCCGGTAGACGAAGATGAGGACAGAGATGATGAAGGCGCTTCTTTTACTTTAACAGACCGCCGAGGTAAAAGAACCCGCATGTTAGGTTTGAGCTTTTTTAGGGATCATCTTATTTTTCGACATCCTGGAGGAGCACTTGGGCACTTGAGATGGAAGTAAGTGAGACATGATTGATTTTGGTGGAGGGGGAGCCCCTAAAATAGATTTTGAAGATGATGGAGATGTGACAAGTGTTGTGGTCTTTAAAGATAAGGGAGGCTGCTTGGTCGAAACTAATAATGATTTAGATGATGTCGATTTAGATGAGGGAGAAGCTTCCAAAGTAGGTGTAATCGGAGGAACATAGGGCGCCTTGGTTTTTGGTAATGAAGATGATGATCCTGATAAAAGAGGTGACGTCCTTTTAGTAGGTAAGTCCACTTTTCGGGGTGTTGGTGAAGAATGTGTTGTAGAAGAAGATGATGGTTTCGATAAGTGTGTAGAAGAAGACGCCTTCTCAGCGGGCAAATCCAATCTTTTATGGGGCGTAGAGAGAGATTTTTGTGGGAAAGCACCAAGGGTCTTGATGGTTCGAAATATGGGCTTTCCTTTTTCAGGGATGGTGACAACTTCAACGGCATAAGGTGATTGTAACCTTTTCGGAGGAAGCAAATGGGGAGGTACTGATGGCGCAACGTTAGATTTTGGTTGTCTCGGTTTAAGTTCGGGAACCGAGTGTATAGGTGTCGGTGCTACTTCTTTTGATTTTCCTTTAATGGGGGAAGCAGTATTGGTGATGGAAGGAGTGAGTGATGAAGAAGCAGTTCCTTGCGAAGGGACTACTTCTGGTGCAGTAATTATGGGTGAAACTACTGTAGGAAAGGAGACAGGAAGAGTCAAAATCGAAGACGCTTCCGTCGAAGTCGGCACAATTATAGGTACGTTCACCAGGGGCATAGTTGCAGCGAGAATGGGAGCAACAGAAGTAGATGTATCTGCAGTGGAAACTCGAAGGGATGTAATTGCCTCGAGCATTGAAAGAATGTTTGACGATGAGACAGATGAGGATGACACTGTCTCGGGTATGGATGGAAGGTCAGACAAAGGAGCGGAGAGAGATGAATCCGTATCTAGCAATGTAGGAATATTCAAAGATGGGCTATCTGAAGATGGTGGAATTCCAGTGATTGACGAAGTGGAAGGAGATTCTGGTTCGGTCGATGTGTTCGCAGATGGCTTGGTTTCAGAAGAAGATTCTTCAGTAGAGATGAAGTTGATAGTATGAGTGTTTGGTTTTTGAGACTCTGAAGCATTATGGTTCGGGGAATGATTGGGAAAAGGTTGTTTAAAAACATCCAGTGCCTGATTTGGGGGAGCATTTGGGTTATCCAGAATGAGCTCGCCTTTATCAATGAATTTCTGGACAAGATTTTTGAAAGTCTGACATCGTTCGATGTCATGACCTTTGGTTCTATGATAATGACAGAAATCATTTTCCCTATACCAGAATGGACGTTCTTGGCTTTCATCAATATTCCTAATGGGGGGAAGTTCGATCATGCGAACTTCCAACATTTTCTCTAAGATAGAGGCATATGATTCTCCCAACGAAGTGAAAGATCGAGATGACGAGGACCCTTTTCGAGAAGATGAGGAGTCTCTCCGTGGTGTTTGATTAGAAGTATTATCGGCTCGTGATGTTTTTAATACGATAGCGTTGGTGGATCCCTGATTCTTGTCTTTAGAAGGGGAAGAATTTGGTTTGGTAAACCGAGAAAAATCTGGTTTAGATTTAGAGCGAAGTTTTAGCTTCCCTTGTTCAATGGCGCGAGATTCAAGTTTGCGTGCCATCGTAAAGGCTTCTTCAAAGGTGTGAAAAGTCTGGATCCTTAAAGTGGAAGAAATGTGATTAGCACAAGATCGAGTAAACAACTCGATTTGTTGGGATTGAGGAAGAGAGAAAGACAATTGGTTGATTATCCCTCTCCAACGAGCGACAAAGTCTGCAATAGACTCATCATCGAATTGACGAATGTTATAAAGATCTGTAATCGAGATCTTATGCGCGATATTTATTGAAAAGTTTTCAACAAACATCTCAAGCAATTGAGAGAAAGAAAACAAGGAATGTTGAGGAATGTTATTGTACCAGCCTAAAGCAGACCCGCTAGTGACATAGGAAAAGTACGGAGCATAAGCTCCCGATCCCCGGACTATGAGGTAGCAAGCATGTTCAATGCTCGCAAATGTTGTTGAGGGTCCTCTCGACTATGAAATTTTGAAAATTTAGGAAGTTCCCATTGGGGAGGATAAGGCTTAAAAGCCACTGAGGGATGAATGGGTTCATTACACACTTCTTCAAAGGAGTATGAAGGACGAGCCCCTTTTGTGGAGGCTTCCAAGTCTGCGATTTTCTTGAAAAGAATTTGAACCACGCGATTGAGGAGGAGGCACACTGGCATGTCCTACATAAGAAGCAAATGGTGGATGTTGTTGAGGTGTCAACGGGGGATTCATCTGTTGATTGATAGGATGATAAGAGGAGTAACCAGGTGTTCTGGGTGACACCTGGTGGGGTATTTGCTGTGAAGGAGCTTGTGTATAGGCAGGCTGTGGGATAATAAGTGGTTGAGAAAATGAAGGTTGGATGACGGATGGAGCCTGTGATTGGTGGACTCCTATGCTTGTTGACTGAATCGGGATAGATTGAGGACCATGAGTACCGATTTGATTGGACACATTGGGGAACAAGACCTGAAAGAGGCTTTCTACTGCCGGATTAGGCATTAAGGGTGCCGATGCTAGAGGATGGGCGAAGGTCACTGTTGCTGGAACATTGGAAGAAAGACCCGCTGGAGGACGAGGAGCAGGAGCCAACTGACTATTCGGAGGGGGTTGGCTCATAAGGGGGTACTGACCTTGGGACACGATGGAGGGCATAGATGAATTAACAGCAATATGCGGGTGCGCAGACGCACTCATTATAGCCAGGGCAGAGGACCTCTCAGAAGTAGGTTGTGGAATATTCGAGGTAGCTGCGGTGTTAGGAATAGGTAAGACTATTTGAGAACTAGTCGATATGGTCGGTGGAAGAGAAAAAGGAGGCACAGGGGCCCCGCCCTTCTCCGTGACTCGAGGCGAGAGAGATGATGCAAATTGTTCTACAAAGGCCTGGGATGGTTCACGAGAATAATCGTACACTTGCTGGATTGGTGGTCCTTGATCAGATATTTGAATAGACTTGTGTACTAGGTAGTCCATGAGGGCTACCGGATTGCGATCAAGGAACGCCTGAAATTCAGGATCCCCGCGAGGAACATACTCTGAGTCAGAAGTAGATGATATTTCTGAAGGACTAGGGGAAGCTGGACGTGATGGGGTTGCTTTGGCTTGATAGAAAGGATTATATGACCAGGATGGGGAACCAACTAACAGCGGTCCCGAGGAAGATTTGGGGGGTGCCGAAACATCCACACTAGTGGTAATCTCGGAAGAAGAAGGGGCCAGTTGAGCCATTCTTCTAGATTGTAACCGAGTGATGACCGTCATAAACACGCAAAAAAGAAGATTGACCTAACTAATGCATGTATAATTCAAGCAAAAGCAGTGATTATCTCCTTTAAGTTTTGATGCTTTTAAGAAAGAAAATATTAGGGAAGGCTTTTTAGAACAGGAACTACTCAGATAGCCAAACTAAGGATGGTTTGGGGAATGTTTGGTGAGGAGTCCCGAAGGCACTTCAGTAAAAGACCGGTACGTGGCTTGATATAGGGGCCTACCCCCGCACTTCACACACCGCCGCGATAAGGGAGTCGGGTGCTTTGCCAATATATACCGTAACTTCCGTGAATTTATAGCGCCCGAGTACCGCGTAGGCTCTTCCTCTTGGATGTCACTTCCAAGTAGGCGAGGCCAGGGAAGGAATTTTTGTTTAAATGCTTTATACCTAGTGATTTTGGCTTTGTGTGCAAGGGTGAAAAATAAAAATCAAATAGTGTCACTACCGATTTTGATCAATTTTCCAACCTAATTAAAACTAGATGAGAAACATACAACAGCAATGACAAAGAAAAAGTTCTTTTTAAGCACTTAAAAATGAAGTGTTTGATTTCGATGAAGACAAGTCAAACAAATTCTTTCCCAAATGCGATTAAATTCCTTTTAAGCACCAAAAATTGAAATGTTCGAATGTGATAGACAACAAACAAAATTTTTTTTTTTTTTTTTTTTTTTTTTTTTTTTTTTTAAAGGAGAAAACACCGTAAAAGAGAAATACCTGTAGACTTAGCTCTCCAAGGTGTGTGGACTTCAAAAAGCGCATTGTTGAGCTCTTCCCCTCGAACAATCCCACGAACAAGCAAAGTGCTCCGCAAGAAGAGGTTAAGCAAACACCAAACAAAATCCAGAAAGATATATCCGGATAATGGTGAAACGGAAATTTCTATTTCAAGGAACTAGAAAAATTTCAAGGAAATAAAATTTCACATAAAGAGCAAGATTAAAACGATGAAAGGAAATGCTCAAGCAGAACTGATAGAAATCAGTGAAGAAAAAGAACAAAGCTCAAAACTAGAAAAGAAATGAACTTGCCAATAAGGGACTTTGGTTCAAGTCCCACCAGGCGTGCCAGAATGTAGATCAAGAATTTCGCGCTTGTTACCTGTCCAAGTTAATGCACCAAACTAAACACAAAAACCCTGAAAAACTCCAATGAAATTGATACCTGATGGATAAGATCCGAAGATGTAGATGGATGAGGAAGCCGATGTAGATAAGACGGGCGCACACGAGCAATTCTGCACAATAGATCCAAGTAACCTGCGAGACACCGATGCTTGACAGAAAAAGAGCACGTTAAAAGATATTTAGGTGGACTGCCCGAGAAGCGGGTCCGGGAAGCGATAAGCTTCCTCGGCGGATGTCAGTCCACGTTTTTAATTAAGCAGAGAAGCATACATGATAAAAGATGTACGTAAGGACTAGATTTTCCGATCACAGTAATAAAACAGAATTTAGACAGCAGGCAGAAAGCAACAGAAAACAGGAAACTATGAAATAAAGCTGGATTTGTGTTACCTGTGTCCTTTTACCTGTCTGCAGGATGATCGGCGTCGATTATGTAGAATCGGCGTCGACTGATGTGATCGGCGTCGATAATGTATGATCGGCGTCGACTGAATAAGATCGGCGTCGACTGAAAGTAGATCGGTCGATCGGGGATAGTGCGAGAAGATTTGGAAATCGGAAAGTGAAGGCCAGATCGTTAACGTCTGCTGGATGTGCCGAAGTCGGTGAGATACTGGAACAGAGTCACCAGAAGATCAATGGATACGTATGATGTTGATGTGATAGGAGCAGAGTAACGGTGCTCCTCTCAGGGATTGATTCGGACAGGATCCGCTCTCATTTGATATACTTGATGCTAAAAGATCTCTCGTTCTCTTTCTTACAACCTGTGTCACTGTGTCGTGATCTGTCTCTTTCTCTCTCTCTCCGTTCGTGCGTGTGTTCTTCCTCCTCCAGAACTGAGTTCTGGGCTTCTATTTATAATCGGCGCCGCTCCTAAAATGGGCGCCGATCAGACGGCCGGGCGCGCGATCGATCGGAAATGACTCCCGAGATGGCCAAAGTGAACGATTTCCAGAAAGATAAGAGTTACCCCAAATACGGGAAATATCCCGCTTGGGGAAGAGGAAAAATAGGGGTGATACATAGATAGGATAAATGTGGGGTAGATAAGTGGTTAAGATACATGTGAAGAGGTGTAATTAAATATTTAATATTTAATTACTCACGGGTAAGATAAGATAGGGTGAATTAAACTTAGGATAGGTGTTTAAACCACAAATCGAATAATATCCCTTTACGGGTATGTCCTTATCCCAAAAAAGCAACACAAATGGAATAAGGAACAACCTTAAGCAAAAAAATGCTTAGGCAGCCGCAATATTAGGAAAAAAACACAAGTATCCTTTTCACACATACATGCACAAGTCACCCCTGAGGTATTTATCCCCTCTTAGAATCCATGATACACATTCTACAACTTCCATTCGGCACATTACAGAGTTCTGATCTTCTTGACTCTCCATGAGGTATGCTCTTCCTATCTACTTTATGTTATCAAATGCTCATTCATTAGTATAAAGTGGGGGGAAATGCAGACACAAATGATGAGGGTCGTCAATCCTCGTCATTAATAATGTTAATCCAGGTTGGTGTTGAAGGTTGTATGCATTAAGAGAAGAAGATCTTGGAAAACAACTCCCTTAAACACAATCCAAACTTGCATAAATTGAAAGCACACATGTGGAAATTTAATGCACACTTGCAGAAATTGAAACACACTTGCATAAATGAAATCACACTTGCAGGAATAAAACACACTTGCATAAATTGAAATTGTTGAATTAAAAATAAAGGAAAGAGGAAAAGACACCTACAGGTTCACAAAAGAAATTACATAACATAAAAAAAAACAAAAATTTACAACAAAAGGAAAACTGCAGAAATAAAAAAATAAACATTAACACATTGATCCATCTTCCTTGGAATGAGTGGCCATCTCATTCCTTGGAAGAGGATTTTATTCATACTTTTAATTGGAACTTACGGAAAAACTTTACTTCCAAAGATTGGAAAGAAAGAACATATCTTGATTACTTGGGGAAAAGAATTACATATCTCAGTGTGGAAGGTTGCATTTATAATTCATGCATCCAACCAACTCCTTATTTTAGGAAATACAATTTAATCTTATCTTTATTCCAATCCTAAAAACTAAGATCTCCATCTCCACAAAATATGGAGAGAGATATATTATTGAAGTCAAATCTTATCTTGCTTATTTTAGGAAGATTTGCTCCCAAATCTTCTCCTTGCTTTTTGGTAACAAGAATCACAATGATTTTATTCTCCTACATTATTGGAAGGAGGTTTTTCCTCAAAAGATGATTTTGACCAAATACCTTTCCTAGATTTTCCATTTGACTTTGTTGTTTTTTATTGTGGAACTTTTGACGCTTGTCTAATATGCTTTTTCCTCATACTGCAGCTCACTAAAAGTTATATATTTCTTCATTGGTATAACTTGTAGAAAATATGAATGAGGTTTTTGTTAAACACATTGCTATGAACAAAACCTCTCTCAGATTTTCTATTTGACTTTTCTGTTTCTATTTATGGAACTTTTAGTGCTCATCTAATACACTTTTCTTCGGACTACAGACTCACTAAAAGTTAGATCTCTCTTCATTGGTAAAACCTGTAGCAAATCTGAATGAGATTTTGTTAAACACATTGTTATGAACAAAAACCTCTCTCATATTTTCTATTTGACTTTTCTGTTTCTGTTTATGGAACTTTTAGTGCTCATCTAATACACTTTTCTTGGACTTCTGGCTCACAAAAGTTAGATCTCTCTTCATTGGTAAAACCTCGTAGCAAATCGAATGAGATTTTGTTAAACACATTGTTATGAACAAAAACCTCTTTCATATTTTCTATTTGACTTTTACGATTACTATTTAAGGAACTTTTAGTGCTCGTCTCATACACTTTTTCCTTGGACTACTGACTCACTAAAAGCTAGATCTCTCTTCATTGGTAAAACCTGTAGCAAATCTGAATGAAGTTTTTGTTAAACACATTGCTATGAAAAAATCCTCTCTCATATTTCCCATTGGAATCTTTGAGTTTTCACAATCCCTCAAAAACTGTCATTTTGTTGATGCAAGTTCGGAACTAAAGCTATCATTCCTTTTATGCAAGTTCCGGAACTAAATCTGCAAGTTCCAAAACTAAATATGATTTGTCCATGAATTAAAAGTTCTAGAACTAACTATCATTCAATTGATACAAGTTCTGGAACTAAATCTGCAAGTTTCGGAACTAAACTTGTAAGTTTGGAACTAACTCTATGAGTTCGGAACTAACTCTGCAAGTTCTGCAGCTAACTTAAAACAACTATAACTTTTGCATGCGACCTCAGATTGAGATGATTCTTTTTGAACTTGTATAATTTTTTGAGAGAAATCTGAATATGAAATCAGATTTGATTTTAAATTTACTTTTCATGATCAATTCCACTTTTCCCAATACTAGCATTATCTTTCCTTTATGGCCTGCATACACAAGACTTTGCATCTTTTCCCAAATAATCAATAGGATTAGTCAACAAGATAGATAAAAAAGATTTCTAAAGAATGAATAAGATATATATCCTATACTCTATCTTAAGTAAATTATAAGTTCTAGATTACATTTATATCCACATTCAAAGGTAACTTGGAAGGACAAAATAATGATAATTTGTGGCCAATTTATGGCCTCATCAACAAAATTATGCAATTATTAGTTTTACATCATGCCTCTAGTATGTCATTATATGCATGATTCCTAAGCAAGATAAATAGACATTGATAGAACTTATTTTTCTTTACATTGACATTATTTTACCTTTCCATGCTTTCATCCTTTACTTTTATGGAATTATCCTATTACTTTTGGACATCACACAATGTTTTATTCAGCTGAGCATTTCATGATTTATCTTTGGAACTTTCTAGACATAAGTGCCTAGTAGGGGACAATAATAGTTGATGCTTTAGTGTCCCTATTGATGTTCATATCATCTCACTCATGTTTTTATATTTTAAAATGGCCCATCACTTTTTCATATTTCCTAAAGTTGTGTTGATCACTTTAGGTCAAATTTTAGTGTTGTTAATGTCGAAATTCAAGCAAAGGAATCACATTGATACGCTCTACTAGCTATTTTAAGGGGCATGGGGTTACTATTTTCTATCTACTACTTGGGAAAAAAGAACAACTTAAAGACTTTGTTTGGGTTGCATTATACACTACATAGGAAGGGAAAAATCTGAGTTCTATAACACACATTATCTCTGGAGAAAACTAGTTATAGCCCGATATTTTAGTCTGACTTACACAAGGGAAACCTAACTTCAAGGGACACAATTTCTATCACACATGCCAAAACTACATTGAATATGAAATGTAGTGCAACGCTCAATAACCATCGAGGTTAGTCTAAATCAACCACATGCATCTCTTTGTTTAGTTTAATGTGTGTTTAAGTCTTGTGAAGGTAGTCAAGGTTTGTTTTGCAAGTATGTGTGTGACAACATAACCCTACGAGTGAAGTTGATGTGACATAGAGCAAAGTGAAAATAACATTATAAAAAAAGATATTCCATGAAAACCATTGAAAGCAATAGAAGTAGACAATTACACATGAAATTCAACTTTCAAGTTTCAAACTTCAACATTTTTCAAGTTTAAAGTTTTGTAAAAATTTTCAACAAATACAATTACACATGTAGTATATGCTCAAACAACTTCCCACTTCTAGTTTCCTTTTTTGTTTCTTTTGGGATGTCTATGTCACTTTTCCTAATCATTGTTATATTCCCTACTTTGAGAATTCCATAATTTACAAGATCCTCCACAACAATATTTAAGTTCTTAACAATTGCTTCATCTTCCTTTGAAGCATCTCTAGGGGATAACAAAGAAGGATCTCTAGTTGCCTTTGTCTTGAACAAAATATCCGCATCCATGTCATTCTCTTTGATAATCCACTTCAGAGTATTGTTTTGTTTGTTAAGAAAACAATAGTTTGCTTAAGTTGAATTGCCATGGATAAAATTTTCAGCGGTTTCCAGTGAACTTGGAGCACCTTTGCTTGACTTTTTAAATTTTCATATTTCGAAACAACAAAAAAAAATTGAGCTCAATTAAAACATATTATTAAAAATTGAAAGTAATAAAAAATATGATTTAAAATTGAATGTTGTAACTTGTAATTCATAATACTTACAAGAGCTTTATCTCTTTCAGCATTGGCAATTTCCACCAGATATTTATCCTTTGACCATTTGTTGTAATATGTTTGGGCTTCAACATTAATATTCTCTAATTGATTAAATCTTTACTCTGTGAACTTGGTGATCTTCTTCTTAAAGAGGAAATTCATTGGAGACATAAATCACGTGAAGTGTGGCTAGCCAATGGGGACAAAAATACCAAATTCTTTCATGCTTCTGTTAAAGCTAGAAGAAATGTTAATTATATCTCCTCCCTGAAGTTGGAAGATGACACGGTGTTGTCCTCTCAATCTCATATTAAAACCGAGTCGGTGTCTTTTTTTCAAAAGCTTTTGAATGACGACTCGGCCTCCCCTCTGGACACCCAGCTTTCCTTTTTTTATTAGATTCCTAAAATGGTTGATGATATTGATAATGCTAAGCTTCTTTCTCCTTTTTCTAAGGATGAAGTTTGCAGGATCGTTTTCTATCTATCAAAGGATAAAGCGCCCGAACCGGATGGTTTTCGACTTCTTTTACCAGGATTTCTGGGACATTAGTGGGGATACAATTTGGCATTCCGTGGAGGAATCTTGTTGTTCAAGAAAGCTTCTTGGCACTCTAAATCACACCTTTATCGCATGTTTCCCAAAAAGGCACGGTAAATCTCTTGATGACTTGTGTCGATCTCCTTATGTAATACGTCCTATAAAATCATATCTAAGGCTATTGCTTCAAGAATGAGTGCTCTTCTTCATAAACTTGTGGCTCAGGAACAAAGCAGATTCATTCCTGGGAGGTCTATTGCTAATGGTATAATCATTTCTCATGAATTGATCCATACTCTCCATTCTCCTCTCGATCTGGTATGATGATTATATTGGATTTTAGCAAATCTTACGATCGTATCAACTGGAGATTCCTCTTTAATTCCCTTCATGCCATGGGCTTTAACTAGCACTTCTACAATTGGATTTCCACTTGTATTTATTCTCCCCATTATTTTGTTTTGGTTAATGGTTCGGAGAAGGCTTCTTCAAGCAGTAGTGAGGGCTTGAGGCAAGGTGATCCTCTTTCCTCTTTTCTTTTCATCACGGTCGGTGAGGCCTTGAGTCGTAGCATCAAATCAGCTCTTCTGGATGAGGTTCTTAAGGGCATCCTCTTAACTTCCAACCCCCCCTATCGCACCAGCCAGATTTTGTGGATGACACTTTCTTATTGGTCAGCGTCTTTTAGGAAGCCCGATGCTCATCTTCCATCCTGAATTCTTATTCGTTAGCGACTAGCTAGGTAATCAACTTCATGAATCTATTATTTTCTTCTTTAATGTCACACCTCGGTTGTAGCATAGGATCAAGAAAATTATTGGCTTTGAGGTGGGCTCCCTTCCTCATAGATATTGGGCATCCCTCTCTTATCGGCATCAGTAAAGCTAATTTATGGGATGGGTTCCTCAATTCTTTGTCGTCAAGGTTGCTCTCTTGGAAGGGGAAATGGTTGTCCTTGGCTAGTAGAGCTCATGATTAACTCCATCCTCTTGGTCCTCCCGATATATATGTTTTCGGTCTTACTATTACATTAAAAGGAATGTCTTGCTCAAAATTGAGAAAATGGTCAAATCCTTCCTCTAGCAAGGAAACAATGAAGAAAGAAAATTTCACTTGGTGAATTGGGAAACTATCAAGCATCCCAAGCCATTAGGTGGTTTGGGCATTTTGGATCTGGCCTACTGAGAATTTGGCTCTAGGTGCTTAAACTTGTTTGGAACTTTATTTCGGATGCCAAGCGGTTGGCTTTTCAAGTGATTTCTCATAAATATCTGGAGGTTGGCGCCCGAGGGCTTTCTAGCTCGAGCTCCCTAAAGGCTCTCATATATGGAACTTTATCTGTAAATGTTGTGTGCATGTATACTTTGCTTAATGCTAAATCAAATGAAGCAATAACTACCACCTAAAATAGCTCTACAATTTAGCTAAAACAAAGCATAAACACCATCAAGATAGAGAACTAAGAAAGATCTAAACTAACATTATAACTTTGAAAACATGAGATCAAAACTATGCATGCTATTTTAACATCTCTGCTCTCTAGATTACCAACAAGAATGAATGGACCTATTTAGCTCCAATGGCAATCAAATTATATTTGCTTGCTTTGATCCATCAATGGATGCTTGGGTGTGAGGCTTAGCTCTTCAAGAATGGAGGATGGAGATCTCAAGAATGAAAAAAGGCTATTAGTATGAAACTATGTGCTTACTTTTGTCTCTTGAGAGATTTAGGTGTAGGTATAAAGGTAGGAGGAGGGCTCTTTATATAGCCCAATGGATAAAGGAAACACCTCATCCCTTTTACATGTGGGATAAAGGTAAAACATGATTAGGAATGGATAAGGTTGCTTTATTAAAGGTAACCTTACTTTAAAAGGGTTTAATTTATAATTAGCAAGTCATGGGAGTTGGGGGGTGTTTTAATTAATCAAAGGTGATTAACTAATAGGTAGATGTAAGCTTATAGAAGCTAATTAGAGGAATATTAGTACGATTTAGGCTATTAGAAAGGGATTAAATCAATTAAATATTGATTTACTAGTTAAATGAAGGGGAAGACTAATTAATTAATAATAATTAATTAATCTAGATAGAAGAGGTGATTTATTAATAGAAGGTCGTTAATTAGGGTGTTAGTTGGATAGGCAACTTAATCAATTAGTGTATTGTAATTAATTAATGACAACAAGAGGGAATATGAGTGCTTTTGACGATATGTCGTCGATTTGCGAGAAAGGGGATAATTAGCGCAATTTAAGTATTTAAATTGCTTGGGCGTAATTATAGGTGTCTACAAATGCAAATCCACGATCGCTGATTGGTTTTCTGGCAAATCAAAATGGTCGATTGGTTGCCTTTTGGGAGGATAGTTGGAATGTGTTTCCCCCTCTTAACCTTATTCCCAATCTTAATAGAGTTATGAACGTTTCGGTGCATCTTAGGGCACTAAAGTAGCCGATTTTGGTCGCTGACATCCGAACGGTTCACCGTCTTGCAATCGAAAGATATTAGCTCCATTGGAGCCACCCTCCGAAGTCTTCGTCCTTCTGAGATGCCCTTTTGGCCAGTGCATGCTCACTTGATGGTGGTGAAGATCAATTGTTATGGCTTAATAACACCACATGAGCTCATACATGGTGAAAGCCAATTATGCTCAACTTATCTCTTGGTCTGGTTTGGGCTCTCCCTGCTCCTTCGGTTGTTGGCATCCCTGTCTCTTACCCAAAGTTGTTATTTTTGGTTGGCTGGTTTTTAAAAAGAAAGTACTTACTCAGGTGAGGAGAAGATCTTGGGGATTCGTTGGTCCCTCCAAATGTGTGCTCTGCGGTGAAGCTGAGGAAGATTTGGATCATCTCCTTCTTTTTTGTTCCTTTGCTTCTAGGTGTTGGCAATGGATTTTATCTAAATTGAATCTTGCTTGGGTTCCTTGTAAAAATATTGGAGAAACTCTCCTTTCTTGGCCTAGATTCGGGCAAGAAAGTTCCCTCAGTTTTATTTGGATCACTGCTCCTTTTTTCCTTATCTAGCACATTTGGTGGGAACGCATGATTTACAATTATTCTAGAACAAACTACTGAGCTCCCGTTTTTCTTAATAAGCTGGAAGTGGCCATCTCGAAAAAGTCGGTGAAAAAAAAACCTCTCTAATCCCATTTTTCATCTAGAGATGCGGTTATCGAAATTCATGGCCACTTATTAAACTCCCTGTCCTAGTTCCATCATCAAAAAAGGTCTCTCCCAAGTTGAGAAATTAATTAGAAGAAAAAGGGCCAAATGGCGACCTCCCCAGGGCATGTGGAAACTGAATTTTGATGGTGCCTCAAGGGGGAACCACAGTAAATCTAGTGTTGGTTTTATTATCGGGTGTGATGAGGTAATCTCATTTTGTGGGTTCCTTTCCCCTTCTTGCTTGCTCTTGTAATATGGCTGAAGCTCAAGCACTTTTGGAAGGGGTCAAATTGGTTGTTCAATTAGGATGCGACTCCCTTTTCATAGAAGGTGATTCCCAAATCATAATTCACGCTATCTATAGTGGGTCTTCCCCTTCGTGGAAAATTAATCCTTTTATTTTTAATATCCTCTTTTGGCTTGGCAAAATTCATACTTGGCACATCACACATATCTTTCACGAAGCTAATCATGTTGTGGATCTTCTTGCTAACTTTTCCATCGATCATCATGCCGCCAATGTCATCTCGAGATATGTTGAAGCATGGCAAGGCCTTTCTTTCATCATCTCACACGAGCGGTTGGGTACACAGAAGCATGATTGGATTTGTCCCTCCACACGTGCAATGCCCCTTTTAGGCATGGGCGTCGGCTCTGTGTGGATTCATGCCTCTTTTCCTTTGTTTTCATGTTGCTTTGCTCGTTTCTCTTCTCCCTTCATGGTGTTCCTTGGTTTCCCTTTTGTTTTTCTTCGGAGCTCGGTTCCGGAAGAAGCTTCGCCTCACAAAATTGATAGAAATCATCTCTTTGTAGCCTTTTGCTACACTTCTCATTTGAAGGCCGAAGCTATTGAAACTATCTTAGGTGACTCTTATCACTTCCGGTCACGTTGTGTTCGCTCCAACTCGTATATCGCTTCAAATTTTGTCTCTTTTTGTCTACTTCTTCATCAGGACCCGATTGTTTTTGAATTCGTCGCTGACGATGAGATTTACCCTGCTCATAGGGTCGGCCTTCATGAAGAACTGCTCGACTTCTCTCTCCTAGATCCTCTTCTTTGGGTTGAAGAAGTTGATGAGCTTGCCATCATGAGTTCTGGTCGTGGCATTCAGTGGATCTGTGGCCAGTATCGTGATCTTCTCCACTACGCCCAAAATGTTAATTCTATGTTCTCGGTGGGTCGGCTCGATCACAAACTTCTTCCCGAGGTGGACATTGATGCGGCCATGTTTCCTGTTCACTCTGCCATCGATAAGTGGAACGAGCTCAAGGACAGGGCGAGTGGAGCCTTCCGCTTCCTTCTACACGAGGCTAATTGGCGTGCGGGCACCCAATTCGGTTGAGTGTTTGAGTTTCGGCCTTGGGAGTTCTAGTTTGCTTTTGGTTTCGCATTTCGGTGTTTCCTTCACCTGTCCACTTTCCTACGGACGATGGTCTTTCTTCTTCCCTTGCCCCCCACCCTTCTTCCTCTTCTCCTCTTCTTTTCCTCCTCTCTTGTATGGTTGGGGCCTAACCCTCGGTTCAAAGCTCTGGTCAAAAGTGTTTGATAATAAATAAAAAAATTCTCTAATTGATTCAAAATTTTATCTAAAACATTGTCTTGATAACTATTACTATATGTTACAGTCCCGCCTTGTGCTTGGTTCAATAAGATATCTATCTTAGTTGGATGATTTTGAACTGTAGCATATAAACTATACCTCTGGCTATGATTATCAAAATGATTATTTATCTCCTTAATTAATACTTTATCCCTTAGCTCCCACTGTTTGAGCTGACTTATACTAGGCATAACAAACTCTTTGACATGGGCTTCACAGTCATTAGCAATCAAGTTATCCAAAGAAAAACTAGTCAGCTGGTCACTTTCTAGGAGGATGGATAGGATGGGGTTGAAGGATCAACATTTGAGGCTTCGTGTATCTATGCCACCTCTTGTTGTCATTGTGTGCCCTGATCCTATTTATGTGTTAAAATAAATTTAAATATTAAAACTAGAAGTGATTTAAAAATTTAAAATTGACAAGAAATTGATATAGAACAATGTTAAAATAAATACATCGAAATGGAAACATACTACGTGCCTGAATCATATCACATGTATCAAAAAAACTTATTGGGTCATTGCTTTATCAATGCCCAAATAATCTTCATCCAAATTAATTTGATTTAAAACTAATTTACCTGTTGTACTAGGCACACCACCGAAAGAGAGATTGAGAAATTCAGAAGCAATGTTTAGTGTCCCACTGGGGCCGAAGTGTCATGCATTTACTAGTGGTCTTTTTTCCTCTTGTTGGAACTCGAGTCGAATGGTGGTATTGGTGGAGGAGGTGGCATCATTTGAATAGATGGCGATGAACACACTATCAAGAACAAAAACATTACTAACTTATATAAAATTGTTAAAATTTACAAAAAAACAACAATTTTATACCTTGTTGAATGGAAACCTATAGCATTCACGTCTAAAATGATTGTGTGGGTGATTGGAGTGGTGGTGCAAGAGGTTGTACTTACAGTGATTGAATAGATGCATGTGACTAAATTGATTGAGTGGGTGATGATTGTAGTGGTAAATGTGGAGGGTAGTCCAAAGTCCTTGCAAAATGTAAAATGATAAATGGTAAATGGTAAAATGTAAAAAAACAATAATGAACGTTAGGGGTATTATGTCTTTGTCATTTTACTAATTGAAACACTTGAGGCTAAGGTGATGAGTGAACATCCATGTCAAACTATGAATCTCCCGACGCCTCGACATGTTGTTGACCTCTTCCTCTTGATGTTGCTTTTTTTCGTAGAATGGTGACCAAATTTTTATTTGCACAAGGTAAATAAAAAAATAAAGTGAATAATCTTACTAACATCAAAATGTAATTTGTAATAAAAGTGAATAATCTTACTAACATCAAAATATAATTTATTAACCTGTTGTTCTTCAATTGAAATGGACAATTGCTTCATCTAGTTGTTCATGCAAGTAGGAGTGGGTTCACCTTGTAAATTATGAAATGCCTCAAAATAAAGAGCAAGGATATAGTTTTGGAACAAAAAGTTGGTTTTTAGCAACTCGAGCATTGATAATATCAACTTTTATCCTATTTGATAAGTATGTGCACTAATCAAATTTTTGCTTTCGGATCATTGCGAGAATGTAGGCAATAGCCCAATGGGGAATATCTGTTTGCCTACCCTGCAAAATAATTCTCGCTTGAAAAAATGTTAACATGTCTTGAAGAAAATTGTGTGTAACTCCTTGCACATCAACTCCTCATCTTGATTTGTTGAGATTTGTTGCAAAAAGTCATTAAATAAGAATTAAACACAATTTATATCAAAATTAAAATGTTAAATAAAACTAAAATTCAACAAAATTAAAACATGTACCATCAACATGGAAATTGTAATAGGATTCGAGGAAAATCTTATCATCTTCTGTCAAAGTGGCTTTGGTTGTAACAATGTTGCAATTTTTGAAAGGAAGGCCTATCAATTAATGAATATTTACAGGATTAACATTGAATCTGAATGTGCGTTCATCTGGAAAAGTCGCATGTGAATTATCTATTTACTAGATTAAATAACAAAAGGAGGTAGTTCAAAATGGATACATTTGTCTCAAATTGTGGCATGTTAACTAGTCCTTTGAACTCACAATCTTGTACCCATTCCTTGTATGTTTCATTTAATTACAAGACTACATTAATATGTGGGCACATTAAGTTCTTGTAAGGTAGGGCGGTGGCTGGATAGTTTGAGCTGCATTGACGTAGTTATGAAGACTGCACGTGAGAATTGAGACCTAAAACAGTTGAATTGAGACAAAAACAACTAAATCGAGACCTGGCATTTGTTTTAAATGGTTTGGAAATTCGACCTATGAGCACTAAGAATTGAATAGAAAATATGTAGGTTGTTACCTATGAGCACCGATAATTAAATAATAAAATTGTAGGGCCTAGGCGTCAGAAGGTTGTATCTCTGTGTGACATGTGAGCACTGAGTAAAATACGAAACCTATGAGAGCCCCGAGTTGAAAACATAACCTATGAGCATTAAGTGGAAATGGAAACTTGATCTTAACTTGAGTTGAAGAGGAGATATGTGAGTACAAAGCAATAAGTTGTGATAAGTGTGAGAAATGAGGGTGGGGGTATTTATAGGGAAGGATTAGGGTTTTGGTTTTGGGGCGTGCGACCAGGAAGAGTGAGAGATGCACGACAAGGAAATTTAATGACACACGATAGCAAAATATAAGGACACGCAACAACAAAACATAAGGGCACGAGACAAAAAATATAAGGACGTGCGACAACAAACTTAAGAGATGCAAGAAAACAAATTTGTTGTCGCGTGACATGAAAAAATTGCTCTTTATGCGACAATAAAAAATTATTCTCGCATGACATAAACTTAGTTGTACTCGTCATGTGACACTTAAGATTCTCACTTGCCAGGCAAAAATTTTACTCAAAAAACCCAAGAAATTCACCTATGTCACGAAAGTGGTTCCATGTATATTCACTAGGATATTCCACCTCCAATTTCCCAAAGGCCTCTTAAAATGAACCCTATTTTTGACACAAGAACCAAAAAAAAAGAGATATTTGTAGTTTAAGTTTGTATCAACAATTGTACTTTTGGATGCATGCTTTTATTCTTTGGACACATATTTTTACATCCCGGATGTAGTCTTTTACCCTCTAGACATTAAAGTTGTGGATGCGCAGTCTTTTATCCAGCTGGACATAGATCTACTTTTTTCGTGCATTATTTTATTTTTGGTCACAAAGGTGTACCCTCTAGATGCGGGGGCCTTCCTCTTTAGACGTGTACCTTTCGAATGCGATTTTATCCACTAAATGCGTATATGTACCTTATGGGTGCTTTATTTTATCCTTTGGTCACAGACGTGTACCCTTTAGATGCAGTGCTTTATCCTCTGGACATGTACCTTCGAATGCATTCTTTTATTCACTAGAGGTAGATATGTACCTTCAAGGTACAATATTTTATCCTTTGGTCGCAGACATGTACCCTCTAGATGCAATTATTTACCCTCTAAATGTGTAGCTTTTGGGTGTGGTATTTTATCCTTTGATCACAGTTTGTACTATCTAGATGCACTTCTTTACCCTCTGGACATTTGGGCATCACATGTACCTTGCTCTTAAAAACCAACATTAAAATATTATTTTTTAATAACATAACCTTCCAGAGCTCATAACTTTTTATCTATAGCTCATTGACGATTTTATTGAAATTGTGTATTTTTTTCAAGATCTCCGCATTGGTAACATTTTTATACACATATTTCATTGGTAAAAGGTAATTTTATTCCTTGTAAGATTTACATGCACTAATTATAAAGTGCTTATTATGTCAAAATTATAGCACCCTGATTGTTTGTGATTTGTGTGTGATGCAATCAGTCTAACTTGCATAACATGGGACCATCTCTCAAGATGTGGACTTGCTGAACTTGAGATGGTCCTCCGGAGAAGGTCGACTTGCTCTTCTTAATCCCGATGCTAATTTACTCCTAGAAAGGAAAATGTAGTTAACTAATCCTAAACTAACCATGCCAAGGACCAAGAGAGAGAAAGAGGGTTAGAAAGATGCAGAGGGAAATTCCTAAGCTAAGGGTGGTGATAGAACCAAGAAAAGGGGGCAAGAGATTTTGCTGAGGGAGGAAGAAGAGGGAAAATAACACTGAGAAATGTTAGGCGAAGGTGACACAAAGCCAAATACTTAGTCGTCATCTCGCTCCATGAAACACAATTGCTTGAACCTAAAAGTGAGAAAACATACACAAAATGCAACAATAATAGTGGAGAGGAAAGGGGATACTGATAAAACATGAGAAAGGGTTGAAAAGACCACAAAAACACAATTTTTATTGCTTCAAAACATGCACAAACCATTTACATTAACGCATAACGACATAAATACATTACATGCCCAAGAAAAGGCTTGCAGCTCAAATGGAGTTGAGGGAAAATTTTCGTAAGAGTTTCCCCAACTCTTAGAATGTCTCTCTCTGAAAATGAGGGGGTCAATTACATTAAATAGGAAAAGAACCTCGAATTTACTTCACCCGGTAAAAACCTTCATTAAATAGGTATGGGAAGACATACAAAGCCACTTCCTGAGGGTAATTTTATAGCAGAAGAAGACATGGACACCATACTTCATTAAAACCGGTTGTTGAGCTATCTTTTCACCCACCTACCTCACCTAATCTAGGGCCTACACCGCCGATATTCCTGTAGTTAGCTAGTAACATTTTTTTATGTTGTTGGTGAGTACAACTCGATCTAAAAGTGTTGTCGATCGGCGACACATTCCATGTTGTCATTGATTTGATTCCATTCGACCAATAATGATCGTAAACTCCGCTTTGTCGAGTTGTTGGTGTGGCTTCATTGTTGTCGATCAACAATGTCGGCGGTATTTGTGATCCTCAGATATTGCGCCGTAATGACCATACACATTTTCAGCCGGTAATGTCCATATGCTTATCGGCGGTAATGGCTATTCTGTCATCGGTGAGCTTTCCTCCCATATTGGTGCAGTAACACCTCTTTCATGTTATACCCAAATGGCTCAGACCTTCACCGCAATTCGTCAGCTCGCCGCGAGCTACCCTATTTACAATTTTTTTTCCATTAATTGTCAATGTCGAGACCTGTAGGTTAGTCTATTTTGCAAGGGTGAAAAAAATGGATAACAATTGGAGACTCATGGGGTGATCTACCTGTTAGATCTGAAAGACCGAGTTCTCTTAAAGCACCAATTGGACATGGAGTCAATCCTAACCTTGGAGAAATTGATATGTTTCCATTTGAAAATATGTCTCCCAGATCCACATGAACTTACCATTGATGTGGAACTTCCTTGGCCTGCTCTTAATGTAAACACCCCTTTCCCCCACACCAAGAAAAGGGCCGCCGACACCATTTATCATATCGACAAACAATCATACACAAAACAATACTTTCTACACCAAATTATACAAGGTAAAAAGATTTTCTACATAAAAGAAACGATGACATATTACCATATAACAAATCCTACTAATGTATTATAAACACTTGCATTAACTACCTGTTTAATTATATTTATATCTACTGCACATATTCCTCAAATTATATCCATTATCTTTATAAATATAAAAACATTAAAATAATATTGTTTATATTTATATAATGCTAAACTAAAAAGATAAAGACTACTTTTTTAAAAATAATAATAATAAATAAAACATTATATGTTTAAATAACTCCAACGTAAGTACTTTAGTTTGAAAGTTGAAGTTTTAATTTATTTAACCATATATAGGTCTTAAATATGGGTAAGGATAATGTTTAAATTTGTATAGCGGTTAGGATTAGGTAGTTAAAATTTAGGTTTAAACTTTGTAAGGTTTAGTACTTAGGCCACCAACCCAAACACACACATATATATAGATTATAGTTTTTAATTTATATAATTACATGTAGTCAAACTAGCCAACACAATAGACAAACCATATTAAAACATTATATAATTCATTACTATCTTAAGTTATAGTATATACATAGGTTTAGGTTTAGAACATGACATGGTATAGTTTTATAACTATAATATTTAATAAAACATGTCTTTTAAAACGTTTAGAAAATATGTGGTAGTTTATTCTAATTTAATTAACTACTTAGGTTATAAATTTAAGTTAGGAATTAATATGGTATAACACATAAGTATTAATATTTAAATATATAATTTAATATGCATAAAAGAAATGTAAGAATAAATGGGGCCAATAATACACATAGGGTAGTACCATTAAAACATATAGTTTTTAGGATTGCAATAGAAAATTAGAAGGGGGCATAGGTTAGACATAAGAATACTTTATTCCAACATAAATCTAATCAAGTAAAAAAGTATTAAACCTTTTCCAAAGGCATTTATTAATAAAACCATATTATTTTTCTCGGAAACTATTAAAATGCATGAATTTTATTTAATTTTACTATACAAGTAAAAATAAACAAAACAAGAGTTAATAATTTTTCAAGTAAATGTTTGATTTTAATATAAAATTTTATTTATTTTAAATCAACCAACCACAAAACACCTGTGTAAATTTATTTATTTATTTATTTTGGAAATCAATTAATATAGTTTCATATCATAATTAAATTAAATATATATTCAGCAAAAAATAAATAAAAGAACCATAATAATTTACTCTTTTATTTAATTTCTTTCCAAAATTTACAGAGAAGGAACTTATCTCAATTTGGCAATGGACTTTGCTATGCTCAATTCCGATCCACTTGGATGTAAGCACCCAGAACCATGGCCGCATTAGCGAGGGGAAGAAAATATGCTTAAAAGCACAAACCGATGCTCTAGCGGGAACCATGAGGTTGTACTTTGTACCCCCGATTAGGACTCCTCAGGAGCCCCTCCTCTGCCCACAACCCTGCTTACAAACCTAGCTTTCCTGGAAAATTTTCACAAATTCTTTGAAATTTCCAAAGATTTTTTTTTTCTTTTTTTTCCTTTCCCCAGGATCCTCAACAAGTCTTACAAGCCATTTAAATATTATTTTTTCCAATTCGGTTTCATTACCAAAGGTTACAATGGTAACTTCCAAATTACAAATTTACAATTAGTTTAATGTAAATAATAATGTCCCAACAAGTTCCTCTCTAATTAAACCTTCTCATTTTTTTTATTTTGAAGTTACACATCAATATTCCAAAGTACTCATGATATATATATATATATATATATATATATATATATATATATATATATATATATATATATATATATATATATGTTAACCAATATCATATCGGGGATTTTGGCACATCACAATCCTCCCCCTTGAATCAGCTATTGTCCTCAGTAGATCCAGAGCTACTCTGAAAAACACCACACACAAAAACATGAGTGATTAGTAAAACAGATCAGGATATTGTTCTTTAAGATAATCTTCTCTTTCCCAAGTAGCGCTATCCACATCACAAGAAGACCATTTTACTTTAATTTCTTTAATTTCTCTGTTCCTAAGTTTCCTAGTTCTAGTTTCCAAAATCATTTCTGGTTCAATTTGAAACTCACAAGTAGGTTCTACAGTTATGTTCTTCCAATCCACAACATGTTTATCATCAAAAACATATCTTTTCAACAAACTCACATGAAAAACATTATGAATTCTAGACAACTCAGGAGGTAGAGCCAATCTATATGCCAAGGTTCCTATTCTTTCAATAATTTCAAAAGGCCCACAAAAACGAGGAGCAAGTTTAGCATATTTCCTAACTTCAAAGAACTCCTTTTTGGTTTAACTTTCAAAAACACTTTATCACCTACAACAAACTCTCTAACAGTCCTCTTACAATCAACAAATTATTTATGTCTATCCTGAGCAACTTTCATATTTTATTTTTCCCTAGCTATGATTTCTTCCATTTCTTTTACGTTGTCATTGCCATACCAGGATCTATGCTCGAGATTAGACCAAGAAATAGGGGTAGCACAATTTCTACCATAAATAACCTCAAAAGGAGTCATCTTAGTAGAAGTATGGTAACCTTGATTGTAAGCAAATTCAATCAAGTGTAAATATTGCTCCCAATTTCCTGGGTTTATCCCCAATATACATTCTAAGCATGTCCTCTAAAATTCTATTAATCCTTTCAGTTTGGCCATCAGACTCAGGATGATATGCAATGCTAAAGTTTAAGCTAGTACCCAACTCATCAAATAAAGATCTCCAAAATGAAGAAGTAAATCTAGGATCTCTATCAGTTACAAGATTTTTAGGAATTCCATGCAAACGAAATATCTCTTTGGAAAATAAATGAGCTACATCAGAAGCAGCTAGAAGACTTAATTTTAGTAGGAAGAAAATGAGCCATTTTAGTTAATCTATCAACAACAACAAGAATAGAATCATGTCCATTCCTAGTTTTAGGCAAACCAGTAATAAAATCCATACTACATGATTCCCATTTCTAGTCAGGTATAGGTAAAGGTTGTAACAAACCAAGTTTACTACATTGCTCAGTTTTTACCTTTTGACAAGTCATACATTTACGCACATAATCACAAATGTCTTTTTTCATCTTTGGCCAAAAATAATTTTTCTTAACAGAGGAGTAAGTTTTATGAAACCCAGGATGACCAGCTATAGGTATGTCATGAGAATCTTTCAAAATTTGTTGTTTTAGATCAACAAGATTAGGAATGCACATTCTATTTTTATAATACAATAATCCACAATTATCAAGCAAATAATGAGAGATTTTATCCTGCAAATGCACATTTTGAGTTCCATTTTTCAAACCAACATATATATCACAAAAATATTTATCAGTAGGTAAAGCTTCTTTTATAACTTCCTCAAAATGACTTCTTTTTACAGACACAACATTACAATAAATTATTTTTCTACTTAAAGCATCAGCCACAACATTTTCTCTACCAGGAACATACTGAATATCAAAATCATATTGGCTTAACAATTCAACCCATCTTCTTTGCCTCATATTTAACAAGGGTTGTGTGAAGATATATTGTAAACCTCTATGATCAGTTTTCAAGACAAATTTATTTCCTAATAGATAGTGTCTCCAAATCTTTAAAGCATGAATAATTCCAAGCAATTCTAAATCATGAGTAGGGTAGTTTTTTTCAGTCAGACATTAATTTCCTAGAACCAAAACAAACAACTCTATTTTCTTGCATTAACACACAACCAATTCTAGAATTACAAGCATCAGTAACAACGGTAAATGGTTTAGAAAAATCAGGAGTGCATAATACAGGTGCAGTAATTAAAGCCTCTTTTAATTTATTAAAAGCAAGGTCACACTCTTCAATCCAACAATACTTTCTATCCTTTTTAGTTAAATCAGTAAGTGGAGAAGCAATTCTTGAATAGTTTTTAATAAATCTACGATAAAAACCAGATAATCCAAGAAAACTTTGAACTTCATGGGAATCTTTAGGTATATGCCATTCTTCTACAACTTTTACTTTTGATGGATCGGGGGCAATACCTTTTCGAAATAATATGGCCTAAATAAGAAACTTCCTTTTAAAGAATTCACATTTACTCAGTTTCCCAAAAAGTTGATGCTTCCTTAAAGTTTCTAACACCATTCTAAGATGCTTTTTATGTTCCTCTTCAGTTTTAGAATAAATCAGAATGTCATCAAGAAAAATGATCACAAACACATCTAGAAAAGGATGAAAAACATCATGCATCAAAGTCATAAAAGTGGTTGGAGCATTAGTCAAACCAAAAGGCATCACAACAAACTCATAATGGCCATATCTAGTACGAAAAGTAGTTTTAGGAATATCATATTCTTTAACTCTAATTTGATGATAGCCAGAACGTAGATCAATTTTAGAAAAAAATTAGCACCATTTAACTGATCTAACAAATCATCAATTCTAGGCAAAGGATACTTGTTTTTAATAGTCACTTTATTCAACTGCCTATAGTCTATGCATAGTCTCATGGTGCCATCTTTCTTTTTAACAAACAAAACAGGAGCACCCCATGGAGAAACACTAGGTCTGATTTTTCCTAATTTAATCAATTCACCAATTGAATTTTTAACTCAGCCAATTCAGGTATGGATTGCCTATATGGTACTCTAGAAAAAAGTTCGCTACCAGAACAATGTCAATAACATGCTCAACAGATCTCCTAGGAGGTAACTCTTCAACGCCAGAAGGAAAAACATCCATAAACTCATTAACTAAGGGATGAACATCAACATCTATTTTTACTTTTCCATTATTTTCAGTCACAACAACACAAAATATTTTACATTTTTCCTTAATACATCTTCTAACTTGAATAGAAGAAATAGTTTTCAAAGTAAGAGGTCTTTTCATTCCTTGCAGAACATGAGTATTTTTACAAAAGTCTTGAATACAAACTTGCTTGCTTTCGCAACTAATAAGAGCATGATTTCTTTCTAACCAAGTCATTCCTAGAATAGCATCATATTGACCCAAATTCAACACATGAAAAGACTCCATAGAAGTAAAACTATCAATTGAAATTCTAAGTCTTCCACTAAAGCTCCAGTTTGTCAGACTATTCTTCCATCTGCCATCTCTACCGAAATTGGCTTTATGTTTCTGGAAAACAAATTCAAATTTTTAACTATTTTAGGAGAAATAAAACTATGACTACTACCAGAATCAATCAAGAAAACAAGATCAATACCATTAAAAATCCATGATAATTCTACTAAAGACACTTGTTTATGAACAGTACCTGTGTCCATTGCGCAAAAACTTTCATTTTTCTTCTTTTTCTCCTTCGTCTTCTGCCCCTTATTTTCCCACTTTTTCTTTTTATGAGGACAACCTCTGCGAAGATGATTTCCACCACAATTCCAACACTTAATATCTTCAGTTTTAATTTTCATAATCTTTCCTTGTTGATTTTTAAACTGAGAGTTTTACATTGAACATTTTCTGTGAAGGGTCTCTTTCTATTCTTGAACTAAAAACTAGTATTTTTCTTTTTGAACTCATCCCATTTTTGAATAATCACAGTTTTAGATTTCTCAAATTGTTCTACGATTTGTGCGGCCTCATCTACTGACTGCGGTTTACCACACCAAACATTTGCTTTATACTCTTCCCTCAAACCATTTATAAATCTAACCACTCTATCAGAACCAGTAATAAAAGGTACAAATCTATTTAATTTTTAAAAAAATTCTTATATTCATTCACATTTTTCAAACATTGTGTTTCGCTCGGAATGTTTCGGCTTCCGGGAATAGAGTTGCTTCTATCCTTTCTTTCCTTTTAGAAAGCAGAGATAAGGTTAGGGCTAGGAGAAATACATTGAACGTCGAGATGGTGTGCGCGTACCATAGAGAAAGATCGGAGTTATCGCGAAGAACTCCTTTTTGTCTTGGAAGGACTACTGCAAATAAGAACACAAGACCACAAGATTTTGATTAGAGAATAAATGAGCGAAGCGCCTTGGGCCCAGAAATATAAAACTTCCTTTCGAAGGTGGTCGAGTTCCCCTGCTAATATGAATTAACACAAAAGAGCGTAAAATATCAATTAAATTGCTTCGTTGAGACGGGTAGGGGAAAGGTGATTTCGGTTTTGAGTCACTGATAACCGATACCGGTTCGATAACCGATATCGGTATGGTCTCCAGATCTGTAGGTTGGTTGTTTTGTGGGGTGGTCGTGTTGTAGGGTATGATGTTGTTGGTAAGGCTAGTATATGAGTGATATTAGGTAATGAGATGGTGAGAGGTAAATGAATGATAGTTAGATGCGATGACACGTTGGGTAGTGGATCTAAGAATGGATTTATGGGGACCGTGTGATTCAAAAATTCTAAGAAACGTTATTAAAGAGGACATGCAAGTGTAACTTTACTTGGTTTTATTGGCGAAGATGCAGTCCGGGAACTCGATGACAAAGGCGTAACTCAAGTGGGATGGCTTGACACACGAGAAGATGAGAGATCTCCCTCCCGATGATCGGTGAGTATCACAGGTTTAAGCTCGCTATTCCGTTGCGATCTTGGGCTTGATCTCCTTTTGTTGCTGAACTCTCCTTGTCTCTTCACTTGTCTCTGCTCGGCCAAGTGAAGATCCGAATGCTCTTTTCGCTCCCAATGATCTCTGTTGATTCAAAAAATCCTTCGACCCTTGTTTTTGGTTAGGGAGCCCATTTTAAAGGCAGGAACCGATGGCGGTTACGTAACTGACGGTGGTCGAGTAGAACCGGCATCGGTAAGGAAAAAGTAGGCTATTTTTAGTAAAATAGCCCACCTTCCTAACTTTTCTCCCGAGGGATTAGTTGCGGGCTTGGTCAAGTGACTAGAATGTCGGTTTTGGGTGAGAAAGGGGTCCTTAATCATGGGTGTAGGTGTAGACCAAGTTATAGGTCTTAATTAGGTTAGTTTAGGGTTAGGACTAGGTCACGATGAGGTGGCAAAAATGAGTTGGCGGTGTGAGGTGATGTGGATTTATCAATTACGAGGTAATTAATAGATAATTGTGTAAGGTTTAGGTGATGAGGTTAGGATACGAAATGAGATGCGGGTCACAAAGGGGTCGTAAGACACAAATTTGGTGTCTACATTAGCCACTTATTGTCGTGTAGCTTGTTTTGTAAAGTCTGCAGGACAATAATATGAAGTGGTTTCTCTGTTAACGATATAGGTAATCCCCTCAAATCTATCACGAGATTGAGAGAACGGGAAATCGGGGATAGGGTTGATAAAGGGTGAATGGTGTAGAGAGGATGGTAAGATGGTGGGGTAGGTCCAAGGAAGCGACGCATGTTGAAATGTAATAGTGCGACTAGGGTACATGTTTTGACGAGAAAACCAAGCGTGCAATGCATAGGCAAAGGTCGATAGTTTATCCAAACAAGGTGATATAATCCTGGTATCCAAGGCATAGAAGTAGCTCGTGGTATATAACGGGTAAGGTACTGAGGACGTTTAGGCATGTTGGCAGTACAAATGGTTGGTTTGGTTGAGATAAACGTCACGGTCTAGGTCTAGGCAAAGTTGGTCGACAGATCAAGTCGAGGACCCTAATCATGCTAAAACACGAATAGAGTGAGCTCGATGGAACAAAAAGCTACATGATGGGTGGATAAAAGTGTATGGTGTTGATGTTGGGCAGGTATCGAAGTGGTACGGCCTTGGGTCGGGCCAAGTTGTTGGGTTGCGGCCTTGGGGTCAGCCGGAAGGGTAGAGTGAGGCCGTGGGTCGGGCCGGATGGGTAGGGTGAGGCCTTGGGTCGGGCCAAATGGGTAAGGTGAGGCCTTGGGTCGGGCCAAATGGGTAGGCGAGGCCTTGGGTCGGGGCCAAATGGTTAGGCGAGGCCCAGGTCGGGCCAAATGGTTGGGGCGAGGCCTTGGGCCGGGCCGAGATGGTTGGGGCGAGGGCCTTGGGTCGTCTCTGGTCAGGCTTGAGATGGTTGGGGTTGTGGCCTTGGTCGGGCCGGAGTGGTTGGTTGCGGCCTTGGGTCGGGCCGGTGAAGTCAAAAACGGCTAAAGAGCAATGGAGCATATAGGCGATGTGGTAAAGAGGCAATGTGGTGGGAAAGGGAACATAGTGAATAAGGGCAAAAAGTTGGGTAAAAAAGGACAAAACCGATATCGGTTATATATGACCGGTACCGGTTAGATAACCGACGCCGGTTCCTTAGGGCATGAATTGACCGGTATCGGTTCAATGTTAAAAACCTATAAAAAGAAAAATACGGCCGGTCATTGTCACTTTGTGAATTTGGAAATCAAATTAAGTTGTCTGAGGTGGAATATTGACATTGGTGTATTTATTGGCTGAGGTGGCACTAGTTGAGTGGAGAAGTGAGTTGATTGGCGGGCCCGAGTGAGGAGGAGGCGAGGTGATTGCAGAGACCCAAGAGAGGACATTTGGAGCCATGGCACGGCCAGAGGAGAGAGGAGGAGCTGGACCAGCCTGACCACCACCACCCATCCCACCACGCACGGACGACGTCGTCAGACGTGTAGGTTCAAAACCCCGCATTGTGTTGATTGATTGCATTATGCTAAATTTGGGGTTTTGGGTAGGAATGTATGTTTTGGATGAAATAAGTAATAAATGGAAGTGATTTGAAAAGGGAGAGGGTAGATAGGTTAAGTAAGCCAAGGCATGGTGGGTGGGTAGATTTTTAGGGTATTTGGGTGGGTAATTTGAAAAAAATGAAAAAAATGTAGGTGGGGGCCGCGCGGGGTTCGCCAGGAAATTACCGACCGATGTCGGTGCATTGTGACGCCGACATCGACGGCCGCAAAATTTAGGGACGGGGTGCTTTGTGTTTGGCTGGGTGTCGGTCGATAGTTGGCAGCGTCGGTGGGAAGAGGGCCGCGATCGGTTATTGGGGATCGTGCCCGGTCCGTAGTGGTTGTTAGGATCTGGGTTTTCAGGTTTTTTTTTTTTTTTGGATTAAGTTATTGTGTTGTGTTGAGTTTGTGGTGGTGAGTTAGGTGTTGTTTGGGTTGGGATGGGGTGTTTTGGGGTGGGTTGTTTTGGGTAGAAGAGGGAGGCGAATAGCGTAGAGAATAGGTGGGTAGAGGGGTGTGTTAGAGAGTCGTGGTGTGGCTAGGTGGAGAAGAAAAGGGGGTGTAGAGGGTTGTGGTGTTGTTGTTGTAAAGAGTAGAGCTAATGTTGTGGGTTGGTTTTGCAGGCACGTCAGCAGCTGACGATGCGGGACAAGATGCCCCCGCTGTTGGTGCGGATGCAACCACATGTATCCGCAGCACACTGGGAGATCATGCGCGAGGTGGGACTCGGCGGAGTCCAGCGATACAAAGCTATCGACAGAGATCATAGTTTGATGGTTGCCCTCATCGAGAGATGGGATCCGGCGACCAATGTGTTCCATCTCCCGACTGGAGAGATGACCATCACATTGGAGGATGTATATCGCATCCTTCGATTACCTATTGATGGAGAGGCCATTTTTCAGGTGGATGCAGAGACAGCCATGGACAGCATCCTACAGGTTTTGGGATGCAGCTGCGCTAGTGACATATCACAGCGCGAGCATCGGGTATGGTGATATGTACCGTGCGCACCGACATGAGACACGGCTTGCCATGTTGATGATGATCGGGATCACCTGCTTCGCCCTCCCGGACTCAGAGGGAGGCCGCTTTCCACGGGCATTGATGGGGGTGCTTCATGAGATGGTGGAGGAGCACACCTGTTATGCTTGGGCACCAGTATATCTGGTGCAGTTATACAGGGAGCTGTGGGGCTATCGCCGGATGAGGCGATTCGGGATTTGTTCGACATTTTTACTTCACTGTTGGGCATATGAGCACATCATATGCATCAGACCAGTAGGGTTACCCCAGCAGCCTGCAGGCCACAGTCATATACGATACGGCTTTCGAGGTGGTTGGGGTCGTGGGGACAGCCACGGAACAGAAGTGCTTCATAGGCGGGACGTCGCCTATTACAGGCATTTATTAGAGGGCCTGATAGCGGTAGATATCGTATGGAGACCTTACAGAGGTCATCACCCGCACAGAGGAGCCCGAGTACAGTTACGCTTGATCCAGTACACTTTCGGATCGCAGATCGGGAGGCCGGAGAGTACGAGAGGATACCTAGAGAGGGTACGCAGCAGTGATGGGGCCGCGACAGACGAGCCACCTCCCTTCCTCAAGCACAGAGGGATGATGTAGAGGCCCCACTGCCTGCACCACAGCCCGTGGATCCAGATTGGGTTCGAGAGGCCGGCAGATGATAATCTGTAGATGATCTCGGGCTGACGGGAGCATATATGGTTTGGTAATTTGGTCGAGAGAAATGAGGAGGTAGCACAAACTGCCATTGCCAGAGACTTAGCAGCAGTGATGGCAGAGTGAGATCAGCTCGGGGTCAAAGTGCATATTACAGGGGCAAGGCTGGCTGCCGACAGCACGTATAGGTGTTTACAGGCAGCTAGCCCAAAGCGCAGTACGAGCACGAGTGCATGAGCACCACCACTGCAAGAATGCGTGCATAGCCATGCGGCCCGAGCACGAGCACGAATACCACCACGGCCATGAGCACCACCGGCGCGCACCATCACAGCACGGGGCACCGGGTAAGTAGGAGTCCGGGACCAAACCCCAGCACCTACGGTGGCACGGATGACAGATATATGGAGGCGAGAGCGGAGGCCCGGTACTATCAGGATGTTCTTGATGGTACCAGAGCCGAGTATCACCATATACGGCTTATAGAGCAGAGACCTCCCATAGTCGAGAGATCGCGAGGAGGTGCAAAGCCACGGCCTGTGTGTTCACAGGTGCAGGAGGCGAGAGGCACCACGAGGACCGAGAGCAGGAGAGTGCGAGGCGGTGGGGAGAGCCGAGGGATCCCTGCATTGTTTTTGTATATGGACATGGGCACCTGGTCGCGCACCGGTTGTGTTGATAGAGGCTGCGTGCCTACATTTATTCATTTATTCATGCATTTATTGTATACGGCTGCGAGCCAGTGATACCGCAGGTTGTATAGTTGATACCGGCTTGCGAGCGAGTCGAGATTATTGACATTTATTGCGGCCCGCATCTTGGCTTTGTTGTATTATGAGATCACAGAGGTCCCAACGCAGGCATATTGTATATTGGAAGCGTTGTATATGTGATATATAGATATGAGGATTTGACTCACACATCGTGTTCAAAATGTTTTTAAGTATTTTGTCGATGGTTTGTGATATTTGATGTATGATAAGTTTAATTGACATGTTGATATATTGATGATGTTGATGTTTGTTGTTAATGGGATGCGGTCATGTTATATTATGAAATGTGGCATGTTTTGTTCTTTGGTTTGGTGACATTGTTATATATGTATCCGATGAGTTGGATCCAAATGGTGTATAGATTGATAGTTTTTTGATATCCTTAGATGATGGCATGTTTGTTTTGGTAATGTAGATAGATGATATGGATGAAATCGTAATGAGAAGTGGATTGGATGGACAAATATGGATAATGGTGTTGTTATGCAGGAAAAGAGGCGGGCGCGATAAAAAATTAGGTAGAAAATGAAGAAAAGAACTATGTTTCAAAAAGGCAGGTGTGTAACCGATATCGGTTAGGTAACCGATGCGGAGTTAGTAGACCGATATCGGTTATGTAACCGATACCGGTTATTTAGGTATGAGCTTTTCTAAAAATAGAAAAGCTAGGGTGGCAACTTAAGTTCTAATTTTGAGAGCCATGCAAGAAGTTAAATACGCGAACGCGACGCTTTTTGACGACTGAGACAGGTAATTGCATGAGAGATTTGAGTGATAAGGAGAAAAGAGATAGGGAAAGTGAATGTGATCTGAGATCTGCAAGCGTAAAGGTGAATTTGAAAAGGGTGGTGATCATGGCAGAACGAGGAGAAGCATCCAGCAGGCAGGGACGAGAGGGAAGACAAGTGCCACCTCAAGCTGCTGCAACTCAAGAGGTAAACGTTTTGGTTGTGATTTGATTACTGCATGTTTTGTGAATAAGATGGGGGAGAGTAGGTGGGTAGATATGAGAAAGAAAACATGATAACAAGGGTTATAAATGAGGTGAGTGTTACGTGGTAGGTAATCAAGGGTTTCGGGTATGTCTGTGTATACAGAGAGGAATAAACGAGCAATTTATTGTCGTAGGTGGTTGTTTAGGCAAGGTGTATGTAATTGACAGTGACCGATAGCGGTTAGGGATAACCGGTATCGCCATCAACGGCAATCTGTTATTTATAACCGATACCTGCATTCGGAGGAATTTCGTAATGTGAGAAAAACCCTTAGGGATTTGATGGATTGAATGGTTGTTTGTTGTTTTGATGTATGCAGCAGAGGTGGTTGAGAGGATGAATGATAGTGTGTCGGGTATTGTTGTCACTTAATCGAGCGGATGTAACACCAATGAATGGACATTGATAAATCGTTTGGGGTTAAGTGGAATCCGCTATTATTCACGAATCACACGTAACCATGCTATGTTGCAGGCGTTGATTGAAAGATGGAATCCAGAGAAGAATACGTTCTATCTGCCAACAGGGGAGATGACAGTAACATTGGAAGATGTGTTCCGTATTTTGAGGCTCCCTATTATAGGAAAACCAGTATATCAGGCATTACCTAGCGCGGCACGGGGAGCGATAATAACAGTAGTATTTGGTCCATACGCACGAGATTTGACACAACGAGGTTTGTCATTCACATATGGGATAATGTATGCAGCACACCCTGAGGAGACAAGGTTAGCAGTGATATTAATGATAGCGGTAGGGTATTATGCATTACCGAGGGCGGATGGGGAAGATTTCCAAAGGCATTGATGTGTGTTATTTGGGAGATGATAGAAAGGAACGTGACTTTTGCATGGGCACCTGCATATTTGGCGGAACTATACAGGGGTTTATGGGCTTGTAGGTGAAATCACAGGACGACACTGGATTGTTCATACTTATTACACTGTTGGGCCTATGAGCACATTGTTTGTGTGCGACCAATAGGCCGACTCCATCCAATCGGAGAGAGACCGGAGTACGAGAGGTTGGGGTTCGACGATGGGTCCAGCATGAACAAGAGGCAAGATCCCAGGCCGTGACGGGTGACCTTGAGTATTACAGCGGTGTATGGGAGAGGGTGACGATTGCGGATATCTTATTGGAGGCCTTACGGGAACTATATGGTAACAGAGAACATAGCCGAGGAGTTGAGGGGTGTAGAGCGGTGAGGTGGATCGCGAGGCACGAGCCAGTGAGTATGAGAGGATTCCTCTAGATCGCGTGGCGACAATTCAGATTTGTGCAGATATACCCCGGCTTATAGACCATATATGAGGATCAACGCGAGGCAAAGATTCTCACCTCCCTACCAACACCTCCGTAAGGGCCAGAGGAGATAGCGGCCGATCACAGTGTAATGGATGTAGGAATGACAGAGGCCTATAGGTTATGGTGGGTAGGCGAGCTGCGAGGTGTACGTGATCGCCCGACATAGCTGTGATTACAACAGAGAGAGATCGTCTGCAGAGTTTAGTTTAGCAGACTCAAACGCAGTGAATGAGGCAAGAGGATTGTTAGCGGCCATGAGTCACGAGGCGGAGAGACTAGAGGCGAATTCCTCCATGCGAGGAAGCGTATTCATATGTTACATGAGAGATTGGCAGATCGCATGGGCACTCAATAGCCATGGTACCGTTGAGGACAGAAGAGAGGCTCTGGTGAGAGGCGTCCGACGATCACGGTCATCACTGGTGCGGGATGAGGCGTGAGGGTCGAATAAATGTTAGCAAGGTATAAGAATAAATAAGGATGCCGACACGCGTGTCGATGATAGAGAAGATGTATTTGTTTAACATCTCAATAAACCGAATATGTATGTTGATTCGAGTTATGATAATAATAAGAATGTTTTCGTTTTGATTGTTGGTGTTTTGAAAAAGGATAAAAGAGGAATGTGATTAAATAGAAATACACAAAAATATTTATATTTACCACACATGATAGGTTATGGTAGGGGATGGTCGAGCTAACCTTGGGAGACCCCATGTCTCCAGTGTTGCCTACATAGCCCATCACCTGCACAAAGCAAGGAGGGCCTCGAGACCGATGTAGTTCTCCCTTAGGACCAGGGAGAGGTGAATTTAGGTATGGTTAGGCAATTTGTTGGTTGGTAAAAATGTTGATATTAATATTGGTAAGGTAAGGTTGATGGTGTTGGTAATGAATTGGTGATGTTGTAAAAGGTATAAGGGAAGCGAAAGTTAGCCTACCCAAGTAGTAGGGAACCATGTCCTGATTAAGATCAACACACAATCCTAGATGCGAGGCAAAGAGGAAAGAATGCTCCGTAGGTGAAAAGAACTAAACAAACCACATAATAACGTAGAATGAGCTTGAACCCCTAAGTACCTTGTCAGAGACGAGAAGTCAATAGGTGAAAAGAGTTGTATAATCACAATATATCGGTGTACGTCACGTCCCTTGAGTTGAAACAAAGCGGTGAGGTGAGGTGGATGATATAACGGAGGCTGAGAACTTGTTACAAAGTGAGTGTTCGACGAAAGAGAAGCTACCCTAAATAGACAAGTCCATGACTCAAAAGTTCTTTTGAATGAGGATTTTATTTTACCGAATATAGGCGATCGATGCGGGAAGTCTACAAGGATATTAATTGTACTATTCTTGAGGTCTTCACAAAGTCGAGCAATGCGAGAAGCTTCCTCGATAAAGGGCCGACCGTGTATAGTTGTCCTTCGAGGAGCAGTCTATTTATAGTAGAGATATGATTTTAGTGCATAGCTTGTCCTTGGGGAGTAGTCTATATATAATAAGTAGCAATAGTTTGGCCTATAAATGTCCTTCGAGGGAGCGATCTATATATAAGGTAGATAGCTAGATGTCCTTTGATGTGAAGCATCTAGTTTTTGTAGGAAGTTTGACTCAAGAAAATCCCATAAGAATACGGCTTATTTTAATACTTTGAAGTCATGGACTAGACTAAAAGGGGAAGGCATTCTAAGGTGAAGTGAGAATCAAACTATGTGAGCTTGATTTTGATTATGAGGTGTAGGAAACAAAGCGTATGTAGTGGTGAATGAGCTCAAGGGACGAGTAAAGTAAGTAGATAAGAAGTGATGTAACACTAAATTCATCAAGTAGAATAGTCGAAGATGCAAGGCATTAAGTGAGGATGGAGTCATCATCCTGACACTCAACAACGTTAATTGAAGGTGAGTCCTCTTCAATCATGTCTGGATACAGAAGGGGGATAGAAGAGGGGTCCTCATTATCGCGTTGATAATTGAGAGGACCTAGGAAGATAGCATTTATGAAAAAAAAAAAAAAAAAAAAAGTTAGGAGGGATAGATTCGGGATCTATCGACTCTGTGGGTGACGAAGGCAAAATGGGTGATGATGGTTCGGTAGGGGTGACGTCGTTGTCTTCTAGAAGACAACTGACACGAGGTTCCTCCTGTGTAGGTGTTTCAGGAAAACCGAGACCACTGCGATCATTGTGTTTGCGTGTAGTCACGGGAATGAGTGTATGTCGGCCTTGTTCATAAAGACCAAAACCAAAGCCTTTCCAAGCACAGTGAGTCAAGAAGGTGAGGGTGAAACGACGATTTGTCAAGTATTGAAAATCAGATTGGAAGGGAACCACACCAAGAGGGGGTTCAGGGGTAATGGAGGATGCGTCAACACCCCCATACGTTAGGTTGGTGCGGCAATGGGGTGGTCCGTAAGAGATTACTTCCCCCACACGACGGTCATAGGTAGGATGTGCATGTACCTGTCCGTACTCCTGTGGGGTATGGAAAGAACTAACGTTATATAGGTGATACTCCCCCAGCGTAAGGTGTTGAAAAACATCTACTAAGGGGTCTGCGGTTGGGATGTTAGCTGCGGGAAGGGAAGTGGTTTTTGCGACGGTGGTTTCATCAGTTGAAGGCGTAGGTGCGGTTGAGGTGGATGGTTGAGGTACATTTCAAGAGGACGGTTGGGTTGAATGAATGGGTGTCTTGATTGGTACAAGCACATCGTTAGGGGGTATAACATATGCAGGTTTTAAAGGGGGAGGATCAGCTTTTACGGTGTAGGACTTCCCTCGTACTCAAATTTTATGCATCTATGTAATGTTGAGGGAACGCATCCCATAACCCGGATCCAAGGCGACCTAGCAATATGTTATATTGGAACTCTCCTTCAAGGACATAGAAGAGTTCGGGTAAAGTACGTGGTCCTACCCGAATGTTGAGGATCACGGTGCCTAAGGTAGAGGTAATAAGCGTATTATTGAATGACCGCAACATGATGGGATTGGCACACATGTAGCTAGAAGGGATATTCATTTGTTGGAAGGCTTTTGAAGAGATGATGTTTAGGCTAGCGCCCCCGTCAATCATAACACGACGTACCCGAATGTCCCGGACGTAAGCTGAGATGAAAAGGGTAGGGTCAGGATCTTCTGTACCAAAGTCAACAATTTCATCTTCGTGAGAAACCGATGCCATGCAGAGCTTGTTGCACGAGAGACGAAGTGGTTGGGGAAAGTGGGTTGTTTGGTGAGAGAAGCAACGTGATTGGGTGTTAGAATGGAGGCAACAGGTAGGGTTTCATTAGGTAAGACCTCGATCCCTTGAAGAATTTCAACGAGAGCTTGTCGATGAGATTCAGAAGTCTGAATGAGATCATATAGTGTCATTTTTACGGGTGATTGGTGAAGCTGTTTGATCATGGCTCGATGGGCAACTCCATTAGAGACGGGGTAAGCGGGTCCACGAATAACCACTTTGGGTGGTGGTGCAATCGGGATGCTGGATGGAGAAAGAGAGGACGCATGTGTGCTTTCTTTCGCTTTCTCGTTGTTTTTCTGCGCTCGAGTAGCAACACTAATCATATTAATCTCGTAGACCTGAGATGAGGAAGATGGTTGGGATAAATCAAGGTCTTCAAGAGGTGGGGTTGTAATAATGATAGATCTTGGTGAGGCGGGGACAAATGGTATAGTAGAGGGAATTGAAGCTAAAGGTCTCTCCCTTCGTAAGTTGTCTTTCTTAACCTTTGTATCGGGAGAGGTGGACTCGATGAAGGATGGTTTTTAAAGCTTTGCATCCCTCCACATCATGTCCCGGTGTGCGATGATAGGCGAGATTTTAGACTCATCATAACCTATAGGTCGAGGTTTAGACAGGTCATAAGGTCTAAGTGGGGGTAGGGAAATGGTCGCATTCTCCACCAACATAGCAAGGATTTTGGCGTAAGATCCTTTGAGTGGGTCAAAATCGGAGGAGGATGAGGGTATTGGTTTTGCGGGTTTTGGTAATGTTTGGGCGTGGTTGGTTCGTACGCAGTGGTGGTTTAGCCGAGGGTGTTGACACGTGGTTTTCACTAAATGTGGTTTCTTTGGCGCAGAAGCTATATTCAGCTGGTTAGATGATGAGGCTACAGATGACGTGGTAGCGGGAAACAACCATGGAGAAAGGGGAGTGACAGAAAATAAATCCTTTGATGATGGAGTTCGTTTAGGGTTGATGGGTGGACAGGATACGTGGGGTGACAATGTTGATATACCCTTTGATCTCTGTATAGGTGCAGAAGGCGTAGGTCGTTTTGAAGAAAACGCAGGAGGTATGATATATTGATGCAAGGTGGAGGGATGAGGTCCCAATATGGAAGGTAGGTGTGACGATGATGGTTTTGATTGTGATAGAGGCACGGATTGAGTTTGTCTCCTAGGTGGCGGGGCGGCTTTATTTTTGGATAAATCAAGTCGCTTAGGCGGGTGCATTAGACTGGGCATTGGTGAGGTCCTAAGTGTAGGGGAAGATTTGGTTAGATTAATAGAGAGGGATGGGCTACTCGGTATAGATACGGGGGTGAGAATGAGGACATAGGCATTTTGAGTTTCTGTAAACACTTAGGGTATATGGTAGAGGTGTCCGGATCGGTCACCTGCATTTGAGTAGAATAGGGGGTACTCAAACGTTCCCATAGGACTCGTCTATCTTCTGGAGAATGACAATCTTCAGGCATGAATTGTAAATTTGGTACTAAGAAAGACGGGTTGTGATTCCAGTCCCATGTGGGTGTGATACTGGGGGTAGATGAGGTATCGTATCAATAGATATTAAGAGGTCGACAGGTTGTTGAAAAGATTTAGGCGATGAAGGACTAATAGGCGGAGGGCATGTTTGAGAGGGTCTGTTATGGTTAAAGAATTTGGTGATGTTGGTGCAAGAGATTTCTCGTCTAAGGATGTCAAAAGGAGTGGCGAGCCTTCCTCTTGTGCAGCAAGAGCGGTAGAAGGGGACGTTTGGGAAATAGATAAATTAGATAACATCCGTTCGCAGTCTTGTAGGGATGTGGTGTAAGCAGACTCATTGATGAGAAGAGAAGTCTGGGCAGTTAACTCTTTTATGGGTAAAGGAATGATTTCGCTTTGGCTTGATGGTGGTGAAGGAGGTTCGGACTCCTGTGTTAGTGGAGAGGCTTGATTCAAAATTTTCTCGATAGAGGCTTTTGGCTGGGAGTCGAAGACTGCATGGATCTCATGAACACTCTCCTCGGCTAAGATATCCTGGTTTACATGCGTTCTTGTTGACGAGTGATTTGGGAATGGTTTGTTGAAAATTTTCAAATTTTGGTTGGCGAGTGCATTAGGATTATCGAGGTTATATCACCTACGCCAACCATTTCTGCACTATGTTTTTCAACATTTGCAGTTTTCATGACTATGTCCTTTACGTGGTGAAAGTTACGAAGTCATTTTCTTTGTACCAGGAAGGTATAGCGGGTGAATCAAACCCGGAGTGGGGTTTAACAGAGGCAAGGTGATAGCTCTCAGGCTTTGAGCAATTTTTCCAAGATGACACCATAAGTTTCTCCCAAGGGAGTGTAATTGATGGGCTCGGCTTTGTACTTATAGGTGGTTTTTGGTGGGGTATTAGACGGTGTTTGAGATTTGACCATCACCGCGTGGACAGCTCCTTTTGATTTTGAAGAAGTGGACGTGTGAGGAGTGGTGGTGTTTGGTTTATTGGTAGAATCTGGAGTTCGGAAATTGGGGTTTTTGTTGCGCAACCGCAATTTCTCTTCTTCTAAGGCTCGAATTTCTAGTTTCCGAGCCATGGTAAAGGCCTCATCAAATGTGCGGAAAGTTTGAATTTGAAGAGTAGGAGAAATGTGCTTAGCACATGCCCGCGTAAAAAGTTCGATAAGTTCAGCCTGAGGCAAGGCATATGTAAGTTGGTTGATAAGGCCCCGCCATCGTCCAATGAAATCTGCAATAGATTCGTCTTTGAATTGTCGGATGGCATAAAGGTCGGTGATAGATACTTTCTTGGCAATGTTAATGGAGAAATGATCCAAGAAAGATTGGGCTAGTTGGTTAAAAGAGAAGATTGAGTGCTGGGTTAAAGCACTGTACCACTCCAAGGCGGGTCCTGATAAGGACATGGGAAAGGTGCGGAGTAACAAGGCATCATCATGAGCAATCAAATAACAAGCATGTCTAAATGATCGCAAGTGTTGTTGAGGGTCCTCTTTACTGTTAAAACGGGTAAATTTTGGTAATTCCCATTGAGGAGGATATGAATGAAGGGGGACAGAAGGGTGAATAGGCTCCCGACAAACTTGCTCGTATGTCAAGGCGCTACGACCTCCTGAAACAGAAGCCTCCAGATTATGCATTTTGTCCATCATTTGTTTGATGAAATCCGTGGTTGGATGAGATGATGGTGCGGTTGTGGTAAACGGAGGCAAATTGGGCAAGGGCCTCTCATTTGGACAATGGTAGGGTTAAGTGTTGATAAGGTATGGGGATGAATATGTTGAGGCGATCGAATAGGGATGTCCCATATAAGATGTTGAGGTTACTGGATACGTGTATGGGAATGAAAAGGTAGGCGGAGCTTGAGAAGGAAAGCTAGTGTGGATAGGTGGCAGAGAGCAAGTCATGAACGGAGCAGTCTGCAAGAGAGATGAGGTAGGGCAAAAGGCTGCAGTAATGATATGTGGGGTCCAAGATTAACCAACGGAAAGCCAATCTGAGTCGTATGAACCTCTGAAGCCATCGGATTGGGAGACGGGGCTAAAGATGCAGGAAGCAAGGCGGTGTTATCAGGCGGAGTGGGAGCTAAATGAGCAGCTATACTAATAGGCATACCAACAAGGAGCTGACCATCAGGCGTACGGTCAGGGGTATGAGACAAATAGTATCAGACACAGCTACTAGAATTAGCATCCAGAAACTTGGCAAAGTCCTTATCTCCCACAGGAATTTTAGGAACCTCGCTGGTATCCGTAGGATTCCCCACAGAATGTGAAGGGGGTGATTCAGGCAAAGAAACAGAGCAAGCATGTGAAACCATGGCGGCGGCTTGCTTTTGAGTGATAACAACCATGGACAGGAGTTCACAGTAGGGTTTCAATCTGTCAGGAACAGAAACAAACTCAGACTGGTAAAATTGGTAGGTTGCTGGTTTGTTTGAATCGGGAAAGAAAGAACCGACATCTCGGTCAAATGCGATGTCGGTTATACTATACTATCGACGCCGGTGTAACCGATGTCGGTGTAATAAGTCTGGGATAACAAGATATAAAAGGTTGCTAATTTGATTTTTAACAACGTTTAGTATACTTGTCCAATTATTGATCACAGAAGACAGAGTATGAGAAAGAAAATAGAACTAAAAACAAGCAAGATGCACACGCAAATCCAGAGACTAACCCTAGGGTTAATTTTAATTATCGTGGGCTTATGCCTTTAGACGTAGAATGATGTCAGAATCCTAAACAAAAGACTTAGGGGAAATGTCAAGTTTGTTTTGGCTTATAAGGTTACCTCAATCAGGCGGAGGAATACCGCGGAAAAGGGGGGATGTTTGAGCTGTTGTGTTAATTGTGAAGTGATTCGGTATGTGTTGTGCAGTGAAAGTAAGATTAATTTCTTGTCAATACCGTGGATATCACCCCCACGTGTACGACCTGTTACTTAATCTATGTTCGCTAGAATTGAAAACAAGAAGCAGAATGCAATGCACGTGTTTTAAACCCAAATCGAAAATGATATTCGATGAAGCAAAAGAGATGACTTTCACTAATGCGAGATGTAAAAGCAAAGCAAGTTCTTTTATCAAAATAATACAAAACCTTGTGAATATCTTTGAGAAGAAGAAAACAAGCAAGTATACTCCCTATATGAAAGCAAGCAAGAAAGAAAGAAACCCAAAATGAGTCCCACCGTAAGCGTGCAAAATGTTTCGCTCGGAATGTTTGGCTTACCGGGAATAGAGTTGCTTTCTATCCTTTCATTCCTTTTAGAAACAGATAAGGTTAGGGCTAGGAGGAATACATTGAACGTCGAGATGGTGTGCGCGCATCAGAGAAAGATTAGGTTGATCGCGAAGAACTCCTTTTTGTCTTGGAAGGACTACCTACAAATAAGAACACAAGACCACAAGATTTTGATTAGAGAATAAATGAGGGAATCGCCTTGGGCCCAGGAAATATAAAACTTCCTTTTCAAGGTGGTCGGTTCCCTCGCTAATATGAATTAACACAAAAGACCGTAAAATATCAATTAAATTGCTTTGTTGAGACGGGTAGGGGAAAGGCCGATTTCTAGTTTTGAGTCACAATAACCGATAATGGCTTCCGATAACCGATATCGGTATGGTCCAGGATCTATAGGTTGGTTGTTTTTGTGGGGTGGTCATGTTGTAGGGTAACAAATGTTGTTGTTGTAAGGCTAGTATATGAGTGATATTAGGTAATGAGATGGTGAGAGGTAAATGAATGATAGTTAGATGTAATGACACGTTGGGTAGTGGATCTAAGAATGGATTTATGGGGATTGTGATTCAAAAATTCTAAGAAACGTTATTAAAGAGGACATGCAAGGTGTAACTTCGTTTTTTATTGTAGCGAAGATGTAGGTCCAGAACTCGATGACAAAGGCGTAACTCAAGTGGGATGGCTTGACACACGAGAAGATGAGAGATCTCCCTCCGATGATCAGTGTGAGTATCACAAAGTTTCGGCTATTCCGTTGCAATCTTGGGCTTGATCTCCTTTCTGCAACTCTCCTTGTCTCTTCACTCGCCTCTGCTCGGCCAAGTGAAGATCGAATGCTCTTTTTCGCTCCCAATGATCTCTGTTGATTCAAAATCCTTCGACCCTTGTTTTTGGTTAGGGAGCCCATTTTACAGAGGAACCGATGGCGGTTACGTAACCGACGGTCGAGTAGGAACCTAGAAGCATCGGTAAGGAAAAAGTAGGCTATTTTTAGTAAAATAGCCCACCTTCCCGCTTTTCTCCCGAGGGATTAGTTGCGGGCTTGGTCAAGTGACTAGAATGTCGGTTTTGGAGTGCGAGAAAGGGTCCTTAATCATGGGTGTAGGTGTAGACCAAGTTATAGGTCTTAATTAGGTTAGTTTAGGGTTAGGACTAGGTCACGATGAGGTGGCAAAATGAGGTAAGGGTGAGGTGATGTGGATTTATCAATTACGAGGTAATTAATAAATAATTGTGTAAGGTTTAGGTGATGAGGTTAGGATACGAAATGAGATGCGGGTCACAAAGGGGTCGTAAGACACAAATTTGGTGTCTACACATTACTTCAAATCAAAGAACTCATTTTTTCGTTGCTTTTGCAAGAAATGATCAGAGAGATACTTCTTTTTAAACAAGCTTTTAAATTTACTCCATTTAACCTTGTGAGGTTTAAGTTTTCAAGTTTTTAATGTGTCTTCCCACCAGTTTAAAGCAGTGTCTTTTAATTGAAAAGCAACAATTTGAGTTCTGCCTAGCTTACTAGTCCTTTGTAATTCAAAATACCTTTCTAAATTTGTTAACCAAGTTTCAGCTTGTTCACCTGACCCTACTTCTCCAACATATTTAGGCAATTTAATTTTCCTAGCAAATAATTGCATTTCCTTTGAACTTCTATGACTACTAACATTTTCTTTTTCAGAATCCGAAGAACTAGAAGAATCAGAAGAACTTTCCATTTTCTCAATAGAAGTAGATTCATTATCAGAAGGTGCTTTTCTCTTTCTAGTAGATTTTTCCAATTTAATGATTTATCTCTCTTGTTTTTACAAATGACTTTCCGCAAATTGATTTTTCAAAGATTCTAATTGCAAGGTAAGATTTTCAACTTCCCTTCCCAATTGTTGATTTTGTCGTTCCAGTTGCTCATTGTATTCTGCACCCTCCGAGTAACTCATCCCTACAATGTGATATCCACTATCTGGAGATACAAACAAAACAAATAAGAAAATCACTTACTTACAGGACTCATAACTCATAGTCAAGGACATCAAAAATGCTTTGATACCAAATTGTAAACACCCCTTTCCCCGCACCAGGAAAAGGGCCACCGACACCATTTATCATATCGACAAACAATCATACACAAAACAATACTTTCTACACCAAATTATACAAGGTAAAAAGATTTTCTACATAAAAGAAACGATGACATATTACCATATAACAAATCCTACTAATGTATTATAAACACTTGCATTAACTACCTGTTTAATTATATTTATATCTACTGCACATATTCCTCAAATTAAATCCATTATCTTTAATTTTAGTTAGGAATTAATATGGTATAACACATAAGTATTAATATTTAAATATATAATTTAATATGCATAAAAGAAATGTAAGAATAAATGGGGCCAATAATACACATAGGGTAGTACCATTAAAACATATAGTTTTTAGGATTGCAATAGAAAATTAGAAGGGGGCATAGGTTAGACATAAGAATACTTTATTCCAACATAAATCTAATCAAGTTTATTTAAAGGGGTATTTTTAGACATGGAAAATTATTATTATTATTTTTGAATAATAAAGATGAAAATACACACTTAGAATTTTACACGGGAACAAGAGTAAATTACAAACCAATAGGAAAAATTGATTTACTATTCTCAAGGAGAGTTGTCTCCGTAGAAACCTTATGTAAATTAAATTCACTTGATGTTTTCCCTAGGTGTTTCCAGCACTAAAACAAACTAATTAAATATAAATATGAATATAAGTCTATAATAAACACAAGTATTAAATATTAAATAAATTCTCTTCAACTATTTTATAACAGTATTTTAATATACATATTTTTAAAAAATTAAAAAAATTTAAAAATATTAAACCTTTTCCAAAGGCATTTATTAATAAAACCATATTATTTTTCTCGAAACTATTAAAATGCATGAATTTTATTTAATTTTACTATACAAGTAAAAATAAACAAAACAAGAGTTAATAATTTTTCACTCAAGTAAATGTTTGATTTTAATATAAAATTTTATTTATTTTAAATCAACCAACCACAAAACACCTGTGTAAATTTATTTATTTATTTATTTTGGAAATCAATTAATATAGTTTCATATCATAATTAAATTAAATATATATTCCAACAAAATAAATAAAAGAACCATAATAATTTACTCTTTTATTTAATTTCTTTCCAAAATTTACAGAGAAGGAACTTATCTCAATTTGGCAATGGACTTTGCTATGCTCAATTCCCAGTCCACTTGGATGTAAGCACTAGAACCATGGCCACATTAACGAGGGGAAGAAAATATGCTTAAAAGCACAAACCGATGCCTTGGCCAGGAACCATCTAGGGTTGTACTTTGTACCCCGATTAGGACTCCTCAGGAGCCCCTCCCTCTTGCCCACAACCCTGCTTACAAACCTAGCTTTCTGGAAAATTTCCACAAATTCTTTGAAATTTCCAAAGATCTTTTCTTTTTCTTTTTCTTTTTCCTTTTTCCCCTTCGGATCCTCAACAAGTCTTACAAGCCATTTAAATATTACTTTTTCCAATTCGGTTTCATTACCAAAGGTTACAATAGTAACTTCCAAATTACAAATTTACAATTAGTTTAATGTAAATAATAATGTCCCGACAAGTTCCTCTCTAATTAAACCTTCTCATTTTTTTAATTTTGAAGTTACACATCAATATTCCAAAGTAATCATGAGATATATATATATATATATATATATATATATATATATAATTTTTATTTTTGTTAACCAATATCATATCGGGAATTTTGTCACACCACACTTAAAGCTGATTTTGAGATTCTAGATAAAACTTGCAAACTATCCCCAAAATTGAAAAATTGACCAAGGAAAAGGCATGAAGAATTTTGAACTCAGAATCGATCACATTGGGGGTGATAAATGCACCTTTGAAAGATGCCCCAAAATTTGATTTCCCTCATGAACATGCCTTGGCCAAAATGTTGAAGATAGAAATGCTCCTACAATTGATTTTCTCGATGCAAAAAGAGGCATAGGAGCTCAATTGTGAGTGATCTAGAGAGACACGAGAGATGAAAACATTGGAAACTATCCCTCGATTTGATTTAGTTGTTCTACATTTGGATTGACTTGAAGATATAACTTGTTTCGCAACATTAAACTCCTCACTACAACATTACCTCATGACAACATGATGAACTATGTAAGAGCGACCACCATGCAAATCTATGTACAAATGAGAAAGTCATACATACCCCAAGTGGAGTATGCAAAGTGTGCACAAGCACTTGTTCTACTGAAAGTAAACCTACTTACTCTACTCTAACCAAAGGCATAGGAGGCTAAACGAAACTGCGAGGGGTTGTGAGAAGTAACATCCTTTCCTCACAAAATATGGCCATGTGATCTGTTTGGCAACAAAAGCACATGGTGGAAATGCAAACATGCCTTGCACTCCCAAATTCTTCAAAGTATCAACAAAAAACAAGATGAATACCTCCTCAAGTTGTGCATTTGGTTGGAGGCATTGTTGCTGAACTTGTTACATTGAGACTCATCCTCATGCTTAGAAGTAAACATGATTGGTTATGGCTTCTCATTTGGCTCCAAGGAATCCAAATATCTGATTGGGCATGGCTTGGTCTGTCACATCTACCCACTGTTCTAAATTCCAACCTCAACGATGAGATCTTCTTGTAGACTTTCCGAATGGAGTTGTTTGCGTGTTGATTTTGAGCTTCTTGTGCATTTACAAACAATCGGTCATTTGTATTGATGGTTGATTGGGTGATGATGTCATCTTTGCTTTCTTCTCCTTCCTCGACCACATGGAACTCCTCAACATGCAACTTCTTGGGATTACTTACAGCATTTGATGGAATAATTTTTTGGGTCATTGCGACTTGTCGAAGTTTTCACGCTCACTGGGAGTTCCTCCTTTGCTTGAAGACCAAGATTATCTACACATTTGTCCTCTTCCTCTAATATGAAGTTTAACAAGTCAAACTCCTCTAGTTGTTGCTCTTGAGGACTATCCTGGGTAGTGAGGTCTTCTTGAATGTCCATCACAGGTTCATCAACTAAATCAAACCCTACAAATGAGAGCAAAAATCTCTTAATGATGTCATCTTCGTCGGGGTCTCGAATCGAATTAGTCTCCCTGTGTGCCCCTCTCCTCGTGGATTTAAATTTCTTGGTGATGGATCCACAATCCTTGAAAATAGAGTGCCCTCGTGGACACTACATTCGAACACATCGATTTCTAATCCTCTTTTTCTTCTTCTTTTCTCTACTTTGTTGTTGCAACTAGATCAACGTTCACCACCTACTCTTTTCCAACCTTGACCTCCTCTGTAGGTCGACCAGCAAGGGGATCTTCTCTATTCCTAATTTGCAACCCAACTCCTCAAAAATATTGTCATTTCTTCTCTGTTGGGCTCCTTCTCTTGTTGTTCCTCTTGTGGTTTTTTTGGATTCCTTCGACATGGACTCATAAGTGTGCGAGGAGGGATGGGTTGGGGTATAACTAATTTCTGAATTGTTTTTGGTGGTGGAAGGAAGGTATTGTTTTTAGCTCTTGTGGATAGGGCTTGGATTTGGAAGGGAAAAGGCGAAACTGAGATGAGATGGGAGAGTAGAAGATGGAGAAGTGGATTTTACAACGGGGAGTAGATGAGAAGCTTGGAAATTGAAGCTCAAGCTGAGATGGTGTTGTTTGAGGAATAGGAAAGGACCATAAGGTTACAATGCTAAATTTTCCCATTGACCTGCATAATATTCAACATCCTTAATCCATTCTTCAAGTTGGGGACATCTCAATTGCGTATCCAAGTGTCTCTTGCGGGATGAAATGGGTTGGACTAGGGCCTTCGCATGGACAAGGAGCTTGAATCTAATCTTGAATGTTGTCTCTAGATGTGTAGCCTCTCTCGATTTCTCGATCTTCAACAAAGAGCTCAAAATCTCCGGGTGAAGGATAGCCTCCAAAATCCACATACTCTTGCTCTTGAAACAGCTCCATAGTTTGGCATATGACCAAACCAATCTGCATTTTGCTCACATGGGTATGCATCGCTAATCTTCATTGTAGTATGGATGCGGAGGTGACTGATAGTACCACGGAAATGAACTTTGTAAATCTAGAGGTGAGTTTGAACCTGCATCGGCTGCGAGTTTGAATTCCAAGATGGGAATGAAGTCATGACTACATAACTTCATGAATGGAAGAAGATGAAAGATTGTGGAAAGAAGAATGGGTGGAAATGGATGGAAAGAAAGTCTGCAACTCAGAGAATGGGTTGTTGACTAGATGGAGTCGCCAGATGTGCTTTGCATGTGCCTCCAAAGTGAGATTCCAACAAGAGCACACGACTTGTTGAAATAAAGTGGTAAGGTGCTTCAAATCTGTCCCACAGTGGGGTGCCAAAAGCGATATGTCAAAATTACAGGACCCATGATTGCTTGTGATTTGTGTGTGATGCAATTAGTGTAACCTTCATAACATGAGACCATCTCTTAAGTTGTGAAACTTGTGAACTTGAGATGGTCCTCCGGAGAAGGCCGATTTCCTCTTCCTAATCCTAATGTTAATCTAATCATATAAGGGAAAATGCAGCTAACTAATCCTAAACTAACCATGCAAGGGACTGGGAGATAGATAAAGAGGGTTAGAAAGATGCGAAGAAAGAAATTCCTAAGCTAAGGGTGGTGATAGCACCAAGAAAATGGGGGCAAGAGATTATAATGAGGGAGGAAGAAGAGGGACTAAGAAATGTCGGTGAAGGTGACACAAACCCAAATCCTTAGTCGTCATCTCGCACTCCATGAAACACAATCGCTTGAACTGCAAGTGAGAAAGCATAGAAAGAATGCAAAAATAATAGTGGAGAGGCAATGGGATGAAATAAAACATGAGAAAGGGTTGAAAACACCACAAAACACAATTTTTATTGCTTCAAAACATGCACAGACCATTTACATTGATGCACAGAGGTATAAATACATTACAGGCCCAAAAGAAGGTTCACAACTCAAATGGAGTTGAGGGATTTTTTTTGCAAGAGTTTCCCTAGCTCCTAGAATGTCTCTCTGAAAATGAGGGGGTCGACTATATTATATAGGCAAAGAACCTCAAATTTGCTTCACCAATGGACAACCTTCATTAAACAGGTATGGGAAGCCATAAAAATCCACTTCCCGAGGGTACTTTTCTAGTAGAAGAGGACATGGGCACCATACTTCATTAAAACCAATTGTTGAGTTATCTTTTCACCCACCTACCTCACCTAATCCAGGGCTTATCGTCGATATTCCTGTAGTCGTTCGGTAATGTTTTTTTATGTTGTGGGGTGGTAAAAATTTGACCCCAAAAGTGTTGTCACCGCAATGCGTTCCTTGTTGTTCTGAGTTGATTCCTTTACCACCAAGAATGGTACACATGTCGGGATGTCGTGGTGGCTTATTATTGTCATTCGGTAATGTCGGGTATTTATGATCCTTGTATTATCGGCCACGGTAACACTAAAAATGTTCTTGGCTAGTAATGACCATACACATTGTTAGTTGATAACATCTCGTATATTACCTGGTCGATAATGACTATTCCCATCGTCGGTGAGCTTTCCTCCTATTAGGTCGGTAACACCATTTTTATTACAAGGCGGTAACACCTCCTTCATGTTATACCCAAATGGCTCGAACCTTCACCATGGCTTGCCAACTCGCCGCAAGCTACCCTATTTGCGATCCATTTTCCATTAACTTCCAATGTCGAGACTTGTAGGTTAGTCCATTTTGTAAGGGTGTAAAAGATGGATAACAGTCCCAAATCTAGGGGTGTTGTAATCACATGTGGATGCATTTTCCGTTGAGCTCGACGTCCTAATTTTTTGGGTGTTGCATTCTTGCATCTATCATGGCTTCTGAGAATGATATTATTTTTTTCAAAGTGTGTGGACTTCAGGAGGACATGGTCAAATTTGTGGAAGAAAATAGATCGCTTAAAAAGTAAAAATCTCTTCTTCATAACCTCATTTATGATAAAGATGAACTCATACACTCTTTGCAACATAAACTTGCTAACCTACAACATCATCCTCATATTGTGGACTCTCATACCCATGTTCCTAGTCCATTTGTAGCTACTACTCTTGCACTAATTGACCTTGTTTTGTTAGTTTTTACTCGCTCCTACTTTTGATGCTCCTAAGCCTATTGTACTTGTTTCTGCATGTTCTTCTTCCACACCTATGCTTATTGTAGCAACACATTCGTGTATCCCACATTCGCGCCTTATACGCTCACATGCATGACTCTTTTGAGAAGCACACCACTGCATTCGGTTCTCGCATGCTCTGTTTTATGAGATTTTTGGCAAAGATATTGATAGACATTCACATGATATTGTTTCCCCTATTCAACATGTTAAATGACATTCTCGCCATAACATTGGTTTTCAAGTAGGTAATTCATTGGGATCACTCATTGACAAAGCTCCTATTTTTGTTCACTCAACTCTTTCAGAGGATCATAAACTACACATGAGTCCTACTACACCTTATCTTAGGCATGAGAAACCCGAGATTTCAGTTATTTGTCATGCTCAACCCGACACACATTTTGATGTCCCTTTCGCATGCTCCAGGTTATGTACTTTGCACCAAATCATATGCATGCATTCTATTCGATCATTCGTATTAATTTGGGATGGATATCGATCACTTGTGGCGCGATGTAAGCATTCATTGATAGGACTTTACAGACGTGGCTCCTCCACCATTCAACTTCTTGCTCCACTTTCTTCTCCTCCTGCATTGTAATGCTCCTTATTTTGAGCTATTTTCTTTAGCATGTGTAAAGTGTATCTCCTTTTTGAGAGATTTTATATCTATATTTTCGACACTTTTTAGGCATGTTGACAATCTCTTTTGTTATTGAGATATCTTGGTGGATCCCAATGTCAACTTGTCACTGTTCAAGTAGTGGTGTGGCCACTACACTGATTTTGTAGCTTTACTCCAACCATTCAACATTATGGAAGAGTGGTGTTGATCCCGCTTCTTTGGGTCTCGAATCCTTGCCTTGGTTGTTGTTATTGGTTCATGAAACACATTTTCTAAAGCAGAGATTGAACTATGCTTCGATTTCTTGTAATTTTGACATCACCTCTAATAGTATCCTCCAGTTGTTTTTGAGCTTGTTCTCCTTTTAAAGGGTAGTTATTTTGTTGAACTACATTGTCAGAGGCTCCATTGACATTCTTCTAGTATAGAGCTCTTATGTTGTATCATAGTGTCGTTTGTTTTTGAGTTTTGTGATTGAGTAGTGGATCTAGACCACAGTGCAAACCAAACTTCTTCAACAAAGTATAAGTTTTTTTAGTCGAGCTTCTTGGGATGCCTTGCTGTGGGTTTTCGCTCTCTCTAGTTTGTTGTTACTAGTTTTGGGTACCTTGCGATGATTATTTTATCCAAGATAACTCCTTTTTCATAGTAATTGTATGTGGGTACCTCATCGACCTTATTTGCCGAGACCCACCTTCTTTTCCGCCCAATAAAGTTATGCTTTACGAGGGGTGTTAGTGTAGGTTATTATTTATCCTTTTATTTGTTTATCAAGATAATTCTTGCACTTAGGTTATCCTACACTTGTTGAGTTAGCTTGCTTAGGTGTATTAATGCATGGAGTTAGCTTTCTAGTCATGTAGAGTTAGCTTAACTGTCAGTATTAATTAGTCGAGATCTCTTCACCACCGATCTAGGTAGTAGCTGCACTTCCCTTCTCCTATATGTACATCATGCTTATTGAGCTAATTAATATAATGACATCAATGGCATTATGATGGATTTTCATATATGATATTACAACTCTTTGTTTGTAAATCCTTTTGTAAGGTTATTCTAGTGAATTACTTTTAACTTATTAAATGTGATTTGTTATTATCATCTGAGATCTTTGTGTCTTGAAACAATATTCTTATCGTTACTTTCATTTTTGATGACATTGATGGGGCCGATTTCGATGAGCCTAAGTAGATTCCTAAGCATGCTCATAAGCAAATCGCCATTGAGGACTTTTCTTCTTCTAAAGCATTGACAACGAGAGTAGTGATGGAGCTTCGTATCCTTCCACATCTAGCCACGACTCAAATGATGAAGAGTTTATTCTCGACTCTCCTACTTTTGGTCCTCTTTTGGCTAGGCGGACATTGTAGAAGTAGGTATTTGGGTAGGGGATCCTACATATGTCAAAAATATGCGTTCATAGTTCAAGGGTGGGCCACATGCTTTCTTTACCTCTGCGCCTCGATCCACAAACCTTTTAGGAGGCATCTGGAAATCCCAAGTGGGACACAACTATGCGGGAGGAGTATAATTAGGAACAACACTTAGGATTTGAAACACCTTCATAAGGGAAGAAAGATGGTTTAATGTAGATGGATATATCAAACCAAGTATGCAACTGATGGGTCCATTTATAAGTTCAAATCACGATTAGTTGTAAAAAGGGTTTGTTAGTTTCCATGTATTAACTACACGGAGACATTTGCACCAGTCACCAAAATGAACTCCATCAGACTTACTCTTGCCATCACCACATCACATCACTAGGATGTTCATCAGATGGATGTGAAGAGTGTTTTTCTTCACAATGACCTAGAGGAGGAGATCTACATGGAGTAGCCACAGGGTTTTGTTCAAGATTCTTCTTTAGTATGCAGGCTTAGGAAATATATCTATGGCCTCAAACAGACCCTCGAAATTGGTATGCCAAGATGGATTCCTTTCTTCTCACTCTAGGGTTTACTAGAGGTCACTCTGATATGAATGTGTACATTTTACACCATGTTGATTCACTTATGATTCTGGTACTTTATGTTGATGACCTTTTGATAACAAGGAGCTCTTCATCGTCCATTGTAGTGGTGAAAGAAGCTCTACAAGACAAATTTTCCATAACTAACTTGGGTTTGTTGCATTACTTCCTTAGGATTCAGATTTCACAATCTGACTCGGGATATCCATTGCATAACCTAAGTATGCTCTTGATTTAATTGCTTGGTTTCACATGGTTGATTGTAAGCCAAATCGACTCCCTTTCTATTAGGAGTCAAGCTTGAGGCTCTTTGTACTTCACCATTGGTTGATGCTACCTTGTATCGACAACTTGTAGGCAACCTTATATATTTGACTCACACTAGACTTGACATTTCATATGTAATAGGCCTGGTCTCTAGGTTCATGCAGAGCCTCATGAACTACATTGGAAAGTAGCTAAGAGGATTTTGCACTACATTTAGGTACACAAGATTCATGATTCACTACGAAGTTGGTATTGATGTTGTCTTAGTCGGATACAGATTTTGGACTGGTGGCGATGTTCAAAATCACAAGTCCGCTTCAAGCTACAGTTTCTCATTAGGATCTGGCCCTATTAGTTGGTCAAACAAGAAGTAGAATATTATTGCTTTATCATCTACTGAGGTCGAATATAAAGGAGTTGTGAATCTTTGTCGGGGAGGCCATTTGGCTTTAGTGGATTTTGATAAAGTTTGGTATTTAATACGGGTGGCCCACATCATCTTCTCGCAATGACTAAAGCACCATTCAAATTTGTAGAAATCCACTTCAACATCAACAAACCAAGCACATAGAGATTCACATGCATTTCATCAGCGGTTGATTCATGGACATGTCATTGATATAAGATATTACTAGACATCAGAGCAAATTATTGACACCTTCACCAAACCCTTTACCAAAGCGAGACTTCTTCACTTATAAGTTCTTTTTGGGGTGCGTGATACCTCAACATCATCTTCTCGGTGGGGCCTTCTAGTCCTCCTCTTTTTCCTCTCGTTTGGGGGAGTTTTCTTATCGGGGTTTCTCCTTTTATTCACTTTTGAGAGTTGTATTGTACTTGAGTATCTCATCGAGCCTTATTATCGAGACCCATTTTTTTCTTTTTGTCCACCTATCTATGCTTTAGGGGGTGTTGGTGTAGGTGTTATGTTTGTGGAGCCTGTTTTCATGTTAGAGTTTGGTACACCTTCCATGTGTTACACTCGGATATTTTTACGGTGGTCCTGCTCACCGATGAGCGGGTCAAGGGGGTTCTGGGGGTGAAGCCCCCGAAGCAAATTTTCATGGGTGGTTTATTAACCCATGGGTAATGGGTAACCGTTATGGGCTGGTTTTGGGCCCATGGTTTTTTCGGTACCCATTGTTTTGTAAAACCATCTCTTCGGCTACCTATTGATGTACTTATATATAGATGGACATAAAATAGGATTCAGATGAGTGTTTTGTGAAGGTGAATAGTGTGTGTGAATTCAAGTGTGAATTTGGGAGGGTTTGTTGAGCACAGCTCCAAACAAGATCTAGTTATTGTAATTGTGAAGACTGTTGGCTTGTAATAAAATCTGAGCAAGTGTTCTTGGTGGATGTAGCCCACATTGGGTGAACCACGTTAAATATTGTCTTCGTGTTTTGCATATTTCATTTCTATAATTTCTATTCATACTTCTTATTATTGTGATTCTGAGGAATTATTCCACATTAGATTCTATTAATTCCTAACAATTGGTATCAGAGCCTGGTTTGGTTTGCTGAAGTGTTGAATCGTAGGGAAATTTTTTTAGCTTGAGTGGGAGCTATGGCAGATGATGGAAGATCAAGGGTTGATAAATTCAACGGGCATAATTTTAGTCTTTGGAAGATGTAGATGGAAGATTACCTTTATCAGAAGGATCTTTATACTTCATTGTTCGAGAAGGTGAACAAACCCTCGAGTATGACAGATGCAAAATGTGATTTGTTGGATCGGAAGGCACTTGGAACGATCCGCCGTGTCTTCGCATCTTCGGTATTATTTAATGTTTCAAAGGAAAAGACTACAAAAATCTAATTGATGCATTAGGAAGTTGTATGAAAAACCCTCTACGCCTCTAACAAGATATTTTTAATGAAAAAGTTGTTTAATATGAAGATGTCCGAGAATAGTTCAAGAAGATATCATTTAAATGATTTCAATACGATTGTGAATATGCTAGCTTCAGATTTACAATAGAATTTGATGAAGAAGTTAGGGCTTTATTAGTTTTGTGCTCTTACCCGAGAGTTGGAATAGCACAGTAATGGCGGTGAAGCAACTCGGTTCTAGCTAACTCAAAGTCAAGTTTGAGAATGTTGTAGGGGTGATTCTAAGCGAGGAAATGCGAAGAAAAAGCTTTGGGAATCTTCTATTTGTGGAATGCTTTGATAGTGGAAACTAGAGGGAGAGAAGAATAGAGGAAACCATGGAAAATGAAAGATCGGGCAAGGTCAAAATCCAAGAGCAAGATGTGTCTTTGGAATTGTGGAAAGTCCGGGCATGCAAAGAAGGACTGCATTGGGAGCTTTGGGATAAGAAGAAACAACATGAAGAAAACAAGGAGGCAAATGTGGCATCGGGTAATGTATGTCAGATGCTTTGATTCTTTCTTTGCATAATATTATTGAATCTTGGGTTTTAGATTCAGGGCTTCTTTTCATGCTACTCCACATAGGCATTATTTTGTTGATTATGTTCAAGGGATTTTAGGCATGTTTTCTTGGTGATGATGAGCCTTGTAGTATAGTTGGAAAAGGTTACATTCAGTTAAGATGAGAATGGGAATACATGGCTATGAAGGATGTCGGACATGTGCCTACATTAAGGAGAAATTTGATATCGCGAGGCAATCGGGAAGTGATGGTTGTCTTGTGATATTTACTGGTGACTCTTGGAAGGTTACCAAGGGTGCTCTTATGGTGGCAAGAGGTAAGAAGATTGGAACCTTGTATTTAACCACCGATAGTACTAATGATTGTAATCTTGTGGCTTCGGATGCATATACAACATTATGGCACTATAGGCTCTGGCCATATGAGCCATAAGGGCATGGACATCGTAAAGAATAATTTGCCTGGATATACGTAAACAGGTTTGGATTTCTATGAGAACTGCATATATGGGAAATGAAGCGTTTAGTAAGGTTTCTCAAGGTTGGATCGACGAAGAAAAAGAGTAAGTTATAGTGGTACATTCGATGTGTGGGGCCGGCTCTGTATCATCTCTCGGGGTTCAAGTTATTATATTACTTTTATTGATGATGCAATAAGGAAAGTTTGGGTTTATTGTATTAGAAACAAATCTGATGTATTTGATACTTTGTTAAATGGAAAGCCTTGGTAGAGAATGAAACAGTCTTAAGTTAAAATGTCTCAGGTCAGATAATGGAGGGGAGTATCGCAGCAATGAATTTGATGATTATTGTTCTAAGAATGGAATCCGCAGGAAAAAGACAGTTCCAGGAACCCCGCAACAGAATGGGGTGTCAGAAAGGACGAACAAAACAATAATGGAACGTGCTAGGAGCATAAGGATACATGCATGATTGCCTCTTTATTTTTGGGCAGAAGCGGTGAGCACGACTGTGTACTTGATAAACAGAGGACCCTCAAGTGCCTTGGATGGAGGCATACCCGAGGAGGCTTGGTATGGTAAGAAAGTCGATTACTCATTTCTTAGAGTCTTTGGATGTGAGGTATTTGTTCATATGACAAGGATGATAGGACCAAGCTAGAGGCTAAATCAAAAAAATGCACTTTTATTGGTTATGGTGGTGATGACTTTGGATTTAAATGTTGGAGTATTAAGGACAAAAAATCATTCGGTCTAGTCAGGATGTGGTCTTTAATAAGAAAGTCATGTATAAGCAACGATTGCATAGGAAAACAGGAAGAATTCAACAAAGAATATGCAAGTGGTAGAGGATCTTTCGGATGGGACAAAGTGACCAATGAATCGGTTCAGAACCTACTCAAGCGGAACCCCAAACTCCTAAAGTGAGGAGGTCTTAGGGTAAGAAAAGAACTCGAACGTTTTTCTCCTTCTCTTTATTATTTATTACTCACCGATAGTGGAGAGCCAGAGAACTTTGATGAAGCAATGCATGCAGTAGATGCCAAGAAGAAGTGGGAGCAAGCCATGGATGAGGAGCATAAGTCTCTCATGGAGAACCAGACTTGGGATTTGGTGAAGCTATCGGAAGGCAAAAGAGCATCGCAGAACAAGTGGGTGCACAAAGTTAAAGACAAAGAAGGAGGAAAGAAAAGATATAAGGCCGGTTGGTGGTCAAGGGGTTTCATGGCATGAACAATGTATAGATTTTGATGAGATTTTTTCTCCGTAGTAAAAATGACTTCTATAAGAACATTCTTGGAATAGTGGCAGTAAGACTGCACTTAAGACTGCGCTTAGATGTGAAGAGCTTAGATGTGATATTGCAGGACTATAACCTGTAAGGATATGAAGTCAAAGGTAAAGAGGAGATTGTGTGCAAACCGAAGAAGAGCTTGATGGCCTCGAAACAAGCTCCACGTCAATGGTATAAGAAGTTTGATAGCTTCATGATGGAGCAAGGTTATATTAGATGTAATTCTCACCATGCGTGTATAAAAAATTTGAGGATGGAAGTTATATTATCCCTATGTGTTTCAGATGTTGATGACATGTTAGTTGCAGAGTAAAAACATGTAGGAAATAAAAGTACTCAAGAAACAACTAAGTGAATCCTTTGATATGAAGGATTTGGGGCAGCCGTGACAAATCCTTGGTATGAGGATAACTCGGGATATGAAGGAATGGAAGCTAAATTTATCTCGTGAAGAGTACATTAAAAGGTATTGGATAGGTTTAACATGTAGGATGCTAAACCGGTATTGGACTCCTTTCATGTGCCATTTTAAGTTATCAAAGGATCAGTGTCTCAAGACAGAGCATGAAAGAAACCAGATGTCCAAGGTGCCTTACTCATCTAGCGTTTGCAGTTTGATGTATGCTATGGTATGCACTAGGCCAGATATTGCCCATGTAGTGGGAGCAGTGAGTAGGTTTATGAGTGATCTAGGAAATGAGCATTGACAGGCAGTAAAGTGGATACTTCGGTATTTGAGAGGGACCATGGGTACTGTTTTGTGTTATAGTGGATCAGACACTACTTTGTGTGGATATGTTGACTCAAATATGGCTGGAGATTTGGAGAGCAGGAGGAGCACAACAAGTTATGTATTTATTGTAGGTGATACATCGGTGAGTTGATTTCTGTTATAAGGTGTGGCTTTATCAACCACCGAGGCCGAGTATGTTGTTCTTCTGAAGCTAGTAAGGAGATGATTTGGCTACAACAATTGCTTGATGAGTGGGGCACAAGGGGAAGTGGAAAGATATATAGTGATAGTTAGAGTGCTATTCACTTAGCTAAGAACTCGCTTTCCATTCTAGGACAAAGCATATACCGTTGAGATATCACTTCATCAGACAACTTTGGAGGAAGATAAGTTAAAGTTGGAGAAGATTCATACCAGTCTTAATCCTGCAGACATAATGACCAAGGTGGGCACAAGGGATAAACTAAAGCTATGTTCACTTTGGTTGGCCTTCGCGGATGACAATGAAGGGTCGAGAAGCTTGCTCGGTGGAAATTAGTCTCAAGTGGGAGATTGTTATGTTTGTGGAGCTTGTTTTCATGTTAGAGTTTGGTACACCTTCCATGTGTTACACTCGAATATTTTTACGGCGGTCCCGCTCACGGTGAGTGGGTCGAGGGTTTGGGCGAAGCCCCCAAGCAAATTTTCATGGGTGGTTTATTAACCCATAGGTAATGGGTAATCATTATAATTTTGGTTTTGGGTCCATGGTTTTTCTGCACCCATTGTTTTGTAAAACCGCCTCTTCGGCTACCTATTGATGTACTTATATATAGATGGACATACAATAGGATTCAAATGAGTGTTTTGAGAAGGTGAATAGTGTGTGCGAATTTAAGTGCGAATTCGGGAGGGTTTGTTGAGCATGCACTCAAACAAGATCTAAGTTATTGTAATTGTGAAGACCTGTTGGCTTGTAATAAAATCGAGCAAGTGTTCTTGGTGGATGTAGCCCACATTGGGTGAACCATGTTAAATATTGTCTTCATGTTTTTGCATATTTCATTTCTATAATTTTTATTTATACTTCTTATTATTGCGATTCGAGGAATTATTCTCGCATTAGATTCTATTAATTCCTAACAAGTAGGATATTATTTTCTTTGTATTTATTTATTTACTTGGAATATTTCCTACACATGGTGACTCATCTTACGTAAGTGTCATAAGAGTTACATGACTTGTCATACACTGTCATAATGTGTAATAAGAGTAACATTTGATAGGCTATTCCAGGAATGTAACTCCTCCTTGGAGTCATAATTTCTATTGTTATGAGGGAGTTACTTATTGTTATCCTATTTGTACACCCAACTTGAGCTAATATGAGGTGCCGATTTGCACCATTTTTGTGTTTGTGAGTTAATTTCATATTGCATTACTTGTTAGATCATTTTTAGAATTCGTGCAACTACATGTGTGCAAGCATTCTTTATCAATGATTCTAGTGGAAACTCCGATGTAACCCTTATGCTGTGGTATTCTGTAATGACTGACGTAGCAGGGGACGTTAGTTTATATTAAAAAAAAGGACACTTGCTAACCTTGTTTGGTGAAACAATGTAAAGGATGGTGAGGAGAAGAGGAAGTCACCGGAAAGAGGAGGTCGCCGGGAGTGTCGCCGGAATTTGATAGTTTCCAACAGGGTCAACACCATAGAGTACGCTTTCCGACACATTGCTCGCTAATAACGAGTTAGGCCCACTTAAGCAAAACTCATTCTAGCTAATAACGAATTAGGCCCACTTAAGGAAAACTCATTCGCGTACCCTCCGGAAGGCAATCCTTCGGCCAAAAACGCGGCCATCCACATGGAAGGCCACCCGTTAAAGCCGTAACCGACACTCGCCGGTAGCACGCAACCACGAGCTGACTCAGCATCCACGGTAGCGCAAATAATACACGCGACCACAAAAAGCCCTGCTGACGTTCGAATATGAAAGGCCGTCGCAGATCTTAGCGACACAATTTCAGAGACTGGTAGGTTAGACTAGGGCTACCGAATTCTAGCTCAATTTGACAATAATTGAAGTGTCGATAAATATGAGATTGAATGAGAATACAAGTTTTTTGTAGCAGCTGAATTTCAATGGCGAGCGCTCCGGGAGACTACGTGCATTTCAAGGCTCATGTGCCCCTTCGCCGTCTATCGGTACCCATTTTTTTCCTTTCTCAAACACATTATCAGTCTTTATGTTTTTAGCAAAAGTTATTTTGGCCTTGTTTTTATTTTTTTGAATTCCTGAAAACATATGCTGGTTTTTATGCCGATCTGCATAAAATTGGCACTTAAAGACATTCTCACGTTTTTTGTTTTTGGTTACTTTGAAGCTCGCAATTTCTTACGTATTACCTGATTCGCTTCTATTAGGTCCAAATTATACAAATGTATTTAACTAAAATGTGAAGAACTGAGTTTTAGGGCACAAATTATAGTTATGTTTCTTCACTTTTGGCTTCGATGGCACAATTAAGGGTAGCTCTTGCGTCAAAGTCACCCTGGACCTGCACTTGGTCTCATGCCGTATTTTGCACGATTAAAATACTCTTTGAATCTAGATTTCTGCTATGAAAGCGTCTTATGATTTAAGGACTCTAATCTTAATTTGGAAACTGGCAATTTATGTTCATTCTGAGGTTCAGTCGTCAAATTTACATGCGAATTTACTGGAACAGGCTGAATTGAAGTGCACTATCGTTTGATTAGGTATAGTCCGCAATGCTGAGATTTTAGGGCACACGTTATAGTCATGATTCTGCACATTCGCACTGCAATGGTTTAATTATGTTTTTCCAGCATTGTCTGTTGGGATGTTGTATTTTATCCAATTTCAACACTTAACATTTCACCTGGGGATTTGAACCTGGGGCTCGGCTGAGAAAATATTGATGATTTATCATTTAAGTTTACCTTGTTAAATAATTTATAGAGTATTTTTTTATTTCAGGCTCACAATCACTGGAATTGATTGCAAAAAGGTTAACCTGAAGCGTACTCTGTTGGATTAGATAAATTGTTGAGAGCTGAATTTCTTAGGGTGCAGATTGTAGTCACAATTCTGCACTTCTGCACTGCAATTTGATAAGCAATAGCTTAGTTAAGTTCATTCTCAGCTATAGTGTTTATTTATTTTAAATTTCTCCTTGTGCGGCAACCTTGGGCTTAGATGCCATGGTCAAAGGGTGTCCATTTGGGAAAAGTCTCCAGGGATTTGCATCCAGCCTTATCCAGAGTTTGATGCAGTATTTTGCCCAATTTCAACGGTTGACATGTATCTTGAGATTTGAAGTTGGGGCTCCGCTGTGAAGACCTTGATGATTACCACTTATGCTCTTCTTGTTCGACAATTTGTAGGATAATTTTTTATGTCAAATCTCACGGTTTATATTTATTATTATTAGGGTCTTTTCAATTAGGTCCAGTTTACTCTAAAATTTAATGCAAACAGGTTAAATTGAAGCACATTCTGTTGGATTAGGTAAATTATGGATAGCTGAGTTAATTTTTGAGGGTACACATTAGAGTTATAATTCTGAACTTTTGTACTGCAATTTGACAATCAATATCCTCATTCTGAGCCATAGTTACCATTTTCTTGGAAATTCTAAAGTCTCCTTGCGGGATAAACTCTGGCTGAGATGCATCTTGTTGGGCAAAGTCACCTGCAAGTTGCATCTGGTCTTATCCAGAGTTGGATGCAGCGGCTAACCTAATTTCAACACGTGACATGTCAGCCAGGGACTTGAATAGGGGACTTCTTTATGAATCTGGATATTTGCCACATAAGCTCATCTTGTTGACAATTTATAGAACAATTTTTTTATTTTGAAGTTCACAATTTATGTTTATGTTTATTCTCAGGTTCACTCAAGTTAGGTCCAATTTAGACAGGAATCTTCTGTAAATTGGTTAAGTTGAGATGCAATATTTTGGATCAGGTAAACTGTGGGGAGATGAGTAATTAAGGCACACTTTATAGTCATAACTTTGCACTTTCGCAATGCAATTTGACAAGCAATAGCTTTATTAAGTTTCTTCTGAGCTACAGTAACTTTTTTTTTTTTTATTGGTTAATTCGCCTTTTGGGGTAGCCTTCAGTTTAGATGCCATGATTGGGGGTTATCTGTTCTATTGGATCAAATTCACCAGGGATTTCCCTGGTCTTGTCTTTTGGGTATGCCAAACACAGAGTTGGATTTGGTGTTTTATCCAATTTCAACACTTATCATGTCTCATGGGGATTTGAACCCAGAGATTTGCTATGAAAGCCCCCATGATTTACCATTTAAGCTAAATCCTATTTGGCATTTATAGAATAATTTTTGTATTTTAAAGCTCACAATTTTTACTTATTCTCAGGTTCCCTTCAGTTAGATCTAATTTACACTGAATTCACCGGAAATAGGTTAGATAAAGCGCAAATTGAAAATGTAGAGAACTGAGTTTTCGGAGCACAATATATAGTCATAATTCTGCATCTTCACAGTGCAATCTGTCAAGAAACTGTCAAATTTGGTTCTTCTTGAACTAAATTTTACTTAAATTAAGGTAATTTACTTTGAAGTTTGTTTAATATTCACAGAATATATAAATATTACTGATTTGGTTCTGGGCTAAACAGTATTCCAGGCTTGTTAGTGCAATTCTTAGACCACAGAATACAATTTACTTTATTGTGATTTTACCCGATACAGTGTCCACACTCGGGCTTGGAAGGGAAAAGTTACCAGAAGCCAGTGCTTTACTCACCTGGTGTTGGTCAGATGCGTATTCCCTTACTTGTAGGAAAACTTGTGTCCTTGGAAGGGAAAAAAAAGGTACCAGAAGCCAGTGCTTTACACACCAGGTGATGTTTAGGTGCCTATTTCACTTGTAGGAAAACTTGTATCCATGCCATTATATATTGCTAATTTGCACAGGGTTTTTGGTGCTTTTGTAACATTGACTGTTTTCACATTAGAATGAAGTCGCATAAGTATTACTCTACACTCTGCAGTTTTTCCCATTTGCCAGGAATTTAGCATTGCTTTTAAGTTTTTAACCTAGAAAATCCAACCAAACAGACCTATGTTTTTTTGGAAGATTTCTGTTTTTTTAATCTGGATCAAATATCAAAGTATGAGAATAATGTCCCATGTGTTAGCATATGCAAAGAGAAGAAAGAATACAGAAGGCAAACTGCACTGTTGGAATGACACAGGCAGAGGTTTATTTATATGTGAAGAGGTGGTTGAACAGTTACAAACCGAACAACTACATAACTGTCTTTACATGCTATATAAAGTGTTATATTTTAACACCATGGACAGTGATTAATAGGGTTTGTGAAAATTGCATAATTTACCTAAATATCTCCTTGCTGAACAATGAATTTACCATAGTATCCAAATTTGTGGATGGCTGGAAGCTGTTTTTTAACTTATCGCGAGTATAAACTGGCCCAGAAAAAATTGCAATCAAATGCTGATTTTTGGTAACCATGCATTGTACTTACTTCTGGCCTTGTGACTGTAATGTTGCAACTCCACATTGCTGTTCACCTTCAGTTCTATCTTGAAAAACAAGAATTGGTACCTTCCATATATACCTTTAAATTTGTTTGCTTAAGAAATCTTTGATAGTTTCGAATTAATAAATAATCATGTTTGAAGACCACCTTGATGCTAATTTAATGTGTTGATGTTCCAAATACGTTATGTTATTCTCACTAATGGCCATGCATTCACTTTTTTGGGCATCTGTTCACATCATCTTTGTCTCAATTTTGGTTGCTGTCACTGACCAAAATTGGATATTCCAATATCAAAAATAAAAATGCCACAAAGTGTTGAGCCTTGATTTTCCTCAAGCTCCGAGCTTATGAACACAGTAGATACATACTTACTAATAGGAGTACAATAAGCGCATGCAAATCAATTGAAGTTAAATGATTTTAGTTATGTAATGAGACCCAACAGTCTATGGGACCACAGATGGTAGAGCTTTCTCAAGCACCGAAGGAGCCGAACCTTGTCTCAGTTTTGGTTGTTGTCACCTACCAAAATTGGATATTCCAATGTCGAAAATGCCGCAATGTGCTTATTTTGCTTACATTGGTAAGAAGAAAGGAGTTGAACTTTAGGACAATGCTGTATCCTTATAATATTTGGTCTTATTATATTGATTGGGATAAAAAATTCCCCTAGATTTTTATTATTTTGTTTTGGATCAGAAATTTCCCTAGATTTTTTTAATCTTGCCCCCTCAAAGAGTTCTAACATGGATCCACTTTAAGGGCTCCATATACTCAATTTAAATGTCATTGTATGTTGATATAAAATGCTCTTGTGGTACAATATGCGCATCCTCTCTTCCCATTCGACCTTACATGTCATCTATCTACTTGTCTTATATCTTAGTCGGTGTGAAATAGTTCTATTCTGTGCTATAAGGATCTTCTCCTTCTATTTAATTTCTACCCCTGCGTATTCTTTAATTCATTGAGATAGTATTGTCTTTTCCTTCTTATATTCTTTTCCGCATAGTTATTCAGAATTTTTCTTTCACACAGTTTTTGGTTTCTTTGTTAGTGTTTGAACATTTATTCACTTTCTTTTGAATGTAATTGAATGTCCGTTATTTAGTGAGGTTAATTGGTTCCTTTGAATTCAATTCGATAGTGTTGTCGTTTCCTTCCTATTTTCTTTTCCTACATGGGTATTCTAAATTTTTCTTTCATGCAGTGTTTGTTTCCTTTGTTAGTGTTATTCATTCAAGCTAATATCCCACAGGCTATTCATCGATTTGTTGTTCTATTTCTTTCAAATGGCCGTCTGTTGGTCTTGGTGCCTTTGAAACTCAATCACTAGGGAGAGGAATGACAGCCAACACTATGTTACCATAATTTGAAAAAAGAGGGCTCTTTAAAGCCTTTAGCGGCTTATTTGTTCACACAGTTGGAGCCAATTTCAACCAACTTTTTATAACTACTTATGTATGTAAACTTATGAAAAAGAAAATTTAAAATATGCAAAGAGAAGAAAGAATTCAGAGAAGGCTGAATGCACACACAAACAAGTGTGACAACGTTTATTATATAAGAGTAGGTGGTTACAAATTGGTTTTCAGTTTACATTCAATTAGAGGCAGTTCCTAATTGCATAACCGATGCTTGTAATATAAATATTCAACACCCCCTCTTAATGACTAAACCGAAACAATACCAAGTTTGTCCCGAAATTTTACAAATGTCCTAAAGCCCATATGTTTAGTCATTAGATCTATAGATTGTGCCATAGGTGGTACTTTGAAATCAGCAGTCCATTGTTGTGTTGCGGTTGTCGAATGGAGGACCACAAAACAAGAATCTGTCGTGTGAACAGAGGATATGGCAAGTGGTCCACTGATTCTTCGTTACGTGATTCATTGACCAATGATGAATCATCAATGGTTGAGAGTGTCAGCCCCATCTCCAGAGTGCTGGAATCAGAAACTCGGAGAGGTGGATTGAGAAATCTGTTCCAGGCTTGTGTAGCTGTTGGAGTCTATACAGAGACTTTGTTAGCCTGCAATCTAAGTCACCTTGATCATGCCCTTGCAACACCATGTAGTTCTCATCCAACCTTTTCAGAAAGCATGGTGAAGTGCCTTCCAATCAAATTGAGTTGCTAAGGAGAGAGAGAAATGTGACCATCTGTGTAGTGGAGTTAGAACCAACTCCGCAATAGTAGGAGAAACAAACATCTCCATCTCAACAGTGGGAGAAATAACCATCTCCGTAGTAGGAGGATGAGAACCAACTCCTTCGTCTCATCTATTTGCTCATTTATCCCCCTCTGTTGGGAAAGGTCTTTCACAACACAATGAGCAAACTGTTCATGCTCTACTATCCTTCGAGCAAGTACCTTGAGTGAGTGGCTTGGCATGCCATCTCACCATGCACCTTCAGTGCATCTGGAATAGTGGAGTCTCCATCCACAACAAATTGTTCTTCAGAATGAGGAAATCCATCCTCGCAAGGCATGTCCACCTCCAGTACATTTGGTATAGTGGATATTCCCTCCACAATAAGTGCATGTAGGTTGACTATATCCAAGTCAACAGATCTATGGGAATGGCTTCCTCCCAAGGCATTTTAGCCTCCTGCACATCCTGTATGGTGGAGCTGTCCTCCACACGTGCATTCATGTTGATCATAGCAGTAGATCAACAAGCCGATATTGGCCACCTTGCCCAATACCAAGGGCAATCATCCGTCTTTGTTTCACATCAAAAACAACACACTTCTTCCCATAAATCCACATAAATATTGGGATTTTTAGTTAATTGACGAATAGATAGAAGATTCTTTTGTAAAGAAGGTACATATCTAACATTCCGTACCAACAATTTATGAGCATTATTCAATACAATGCATATATCTCCTATCCCTTCTACTGCAAGTGATTCTCCATCAGCTAGTACTATTGATTCAAAACATATATTTGCAGTAAATGAAACATACCAGTCCCTACGACATGAAAAGTGTGTGCGGATGCACCAGAGTCAATGATCCAACAACTAGTACCATTGTCATGTGAGCATGATGTCGTAAGACAATAAAGAGCATGCCCGTCATCCGAATCCCGTTCTTCTGCAACTGCTGCCACATGTTCCTCATCACATGGCTTTTTGTTTTATTGTGAAAGATCATACTTCCGCTTCCGACAATCCTTCTTAAGGTGCCCAACCTTGTGACAATAATAACATGTGACCTGATACCGAGTGGAGGACTCACCAAATGACGTCTCCACTTTCCTTTTGACTGTGTGACAAGAGCACTCTCTGATTGGTCACAATTGGATTTTGCCTAAATTTGTCTCCGCTCCTTTTGCAATAGGTAGGAACTCACCTTGTCAAACGTGAGAGTTTGACTTTCAGCCATTAAATGGAGTGCCTCCACAAATGACTCATATGAAGAAGGTAAGTTGTTTAACCAGAGCCACCATATCATCGTCGTCCACCTTTTTGTTGATGGAAGATAATTGGTCTCAGAGGTCTTTCATTTGAAGTAGGTGCTCAGACAACGATCCACCTTCTTGTAACTTCAAGGAAAAGAGCATATTCTTTAGGTATAAAACCGACTCTTTTTTGACGTTTGATATTTATCCTCAGACTGGTCCACAACGTGCTTGCCACAATGGCATTCCGCACTTCCGGTATCATATCATCCGACACCGACAACTTGAGAAGTAATAGAGCCTCTTTATGACGTTTGTCATAATCTCGAAGTTCGTTGGTTGGTCGACCTTCACTACCCGTGATTATTTTATCACAATCACGAAATTCTGCAAGTGTTAGAATTTTATGGCTCCATACATTGAAATTTGTGCCCGTTAATTTTTGTGTTCGACAGAATCAAGTTTGAAATATTTGCCATTTATTATTCCAAAAGTAACAAAAATAATAAAATAATATTTTTAAAAAATTTCCTTGCTCACAAATAATAAATTTATACCCCTTCAAGAAATAATAGTGTGAAAAATTGCAATTGTTTTAAATAATGAAAACTGTGAATTCGACAGGTTGAAAAAAGTGGGATATTGCTGACAGAAGGATCAATATTTTTGCCGGGATTTGAAAATGCGCGAAAACATAGTATTCAGTGACTTCAAGATTTTTGCCCCCTCATTACAAAGATTCGATGCCCTCTTTTCTCCCATGATGACCTTTGCTTCAAGTGACAAAAAGTGATAAAACCCCATTCAGACTGCAGTCGTGATAGAGAAAACATTGATGCGACATTTTTGGATAATGATTTAAATGCCCAAACACAACTATATTTTCTTCAAATGTGACCGTTTTCTTAAACGCTCACTTGTATTTTTCCTTCAAATACTTCAAGTTCCTTGAACTGGATTCCAGTGAATGTCCGCACAACCTCCACAAAGATTTTCTTGACCTGCAGACTCTTCGCGCCAAGAGCTTGCTCTCGATCGTGAATGACTTGTTTCTTCCTCGATCACGCGAACCTTGTGAACCTCTAGATACCAATGTTATGCATATAAGAAGAAAGAAAGGCTCGAATGCACACACAAACAAGTGGTGTAATGTCCCCAATTCGAGCGGGTCCTACTCGACCCTATTTTTTGTCTTAGCCTGGTCATGCCCGAGGATAATGACTTTGGTGGTTATCGGGGGAGATGGTTGTCGATTTCTACTATGTTTTTGTTATATTTTGGGCGCTGGGAGGGTCTAATGGGCCCTTTGTGTTCTATTTTGTCATTGGGATCACTTAAGTGGACACTTTTGGCATTTAATGTTATGTTTTTTCGTGGGGCCACTTAAAGTCCCTTTTGGCGACTTGAGGGGATATGTATTGCATTTAATGTTATATTTCTTCATTGGGTAACTTAAAGTCCTTTTTTTGGCGACTTGGGGGGATATGTATTGCATTAAATGTTATATTTCTTCGTTGGGCTCATAAAAAGCTATATAAGGAGGTGGAGGGTGGAGTTGGAAATCATTCATGCATACACTTATATTTCTTTTCATGTGCAACTGTTGTTTGCAACTATTTAGCTTGTGGAGTAAGATCCCACGGGAACCCTAGCTTCGGTGGTGAGAGATCCATCCCTAGCTAGCAGGACATTCTTCGGTAGTGAGAGATCTACCCTAGCTTGTCATTTGGAGCTGTTTTCAGGGCTGATTCACAGAGATATTTTCAAGGTTTTCAGAGATAGGGTTTTGAGGGTTTTGGTGAGTTTTGGTGGAGATATTCAGCTGGTTTTCGGATCAGACCTACGGCAGCAATAAAGGAAGGATTTGGCATCATTTTCAGAGGTTTTCACAAGGGTTTTGGCCATCTACCAAAGAGGGCGACTTGTTTGGGAGATTGCAGCCCTATTTTGAAGGGTTTCCAGTTGGCCGTTTTCAGATCTGAAGGTTGGAAAGTCATCTTCTATATTTGTATATGTTATTTCCCAAGTTTCATAATTTTTGCACTTGTATTCGGGAAGATATGAATTTTAGAAGTTTTCCAATTTTTAGGCACGCTGTAATTTTCTGGCAGCGTTATATTGACTGAAAAATTCCAAAAATATTTCCCTTGTGTTCTTTATATTATTATCTAGTTCTCTTTAAATTTTCAAGTGATTTGAACGGATATTTTGGGAGTTATTCATATTTTACTGTTCGCTGCCCTAGCTGTAATTTTCTGCAAAAAACCAGATTTCTGTTTGGCTGTGTTTTGTCTATCTTTTGCATATTTTACAGTGGTATCCTATAAGGGATATTTCAAAGTGGTATCAGAGCTGTTGTTCCTCCAGCCTGTTGGGGTTGAAAGATGGGAGATAGAGAGAGACAATGAAGAGATGGGAGTAGATCTGATGAAACAACTGTTCACCAATATGGTGAAGCAAACAGAGACTACCAACCTCTATTTGAGCCACCACCGAGAGGTTAGCAAGTGGTAGGATCGAGGCTCATGCGGAGAAAGGAGAAGCTAGCAATATGGGACAACATGGTAATAGAGGTGAGAGTGGACATTCGGGACAAGGGTCCCTCATGCTTCTACCATGCCCTGGGACTCCACGAGCCTTAATTTTTGAAGGATCCGAAGTTTCGCACACACACGACAACCTCGCAGACATTGTGGATGAGGAATCTTCTGGGAGAAGTACACGGACATCGAGTGAGGGTTTCCGGACAACATGCCATTTCAGAGTATCAGAAATGAAGATCGGGTAGCAGCCCAAGAGAGATTACTTATGCACACTGTGTACTGAGTTTCAGAGGAGATTGGGACAAATCTCTATTCCACACTTCGATGGTTCTAAGAAGTGTACCACACAGTCTTGGATTCAGAAGTCAAGACTTACTTCGACTAATCCCATGCATGAAGAGGATGTAATTAAGTTTACAACCCTACACCTAGAGGGAGATGCTCATGACTGGTGGCATCATGGATTGATCACACAAGGCACATGCATATCACTACTTATGCAGATTTTACACAGAGGTCATTGATGAGCAAAGTTCGACAGAGGGACCCAGATAGCACTTCAGTGAGTTGACTCACTGAGGCGCATGTGTTCTCTGGATCAAGATACATTGCAGATTTTCGAGGTTATCGCTATGGTATCCGATGTTTCAGAGATGAGGTTGACTTCACTCTTCATGGCAGGTGGTTGATCGACGCTTTAGCAGGATTTGTGAAGGCATTTGAGCCTTCTTCTTCGCATGAGGCTATTAGAGATCTCGAGACTGGAGTTATCCACTCCAAAGTCGAGGGTTCCACCTCGCGCTCAAAGAAAGAGAACCTCCATCCTGGATCGATGAACTTCAGCAGAGGGAGCCTCCACCGAGGAAAGCAAGAGGTGGCTAAGAAGCCATTCATTTCCGAGAGGACAGAGATGAGTTGAGGCGAAAGAAACTATGTTTCGATGGCCGCACACCTGGGTTCCAGGACATGATCGGGCAGAGGTAGAGGGAAGGCCCAATTCATCGAGGTCTTCGAGGAGAGTGAGGATGACAGAGGTGAGGAGTCTGAGACTCACGAGATGGATGATGGGGATGGAGTCACATGGATAGTGCTGATGCGGAGCAGAGGAGGAGACTTTCCTCGGGAGATTATATAGCCACATTGTCTCAAGACTCCATGTACAAGGCATTTAGGATTAGGGGAGTTATGCAGGTCACGAGTCATGGTACTCTATCGACAAAGTGGGGCTACCCACAACTTTATTGATGCATCATTGGTGGAGAGACAAGGTTTGCAGACGAAGGACTTTGAGGGCTTCAACATTGTTGTAGCCAATGGGGAGTATATGAGATGCACACAGAAAGTTCCACAATTGAGCATCACCATGGGTAACTACACAGTTATCGATGATTTCCACATTGTTGGTATGGGAGTGACCCACATAGTGTTGGGAGTGCAAAGTGGCTTCACTCTTGGTGAGTTTTGACTAACTTCCGTGACGATGGAGCTAAAGTTTAAGTCCGAAGGCAGGAATGTGATTTTGAGGGGATTATCGCAGGAGCACCTAGTGGTGGTGCAAATGAGGGGATGGAGAGGACTTTCGGCATAATGAGGGGTTTTATTATCATGGATCGATGTGGAGTATGATGGATGTGGGTGTGACAATGTAAAGTTCCTGTCGCATATAAGGCGCTACAGAGAGATCGGGATTACAGGTTCAGATCATCCGAGTTTATCATTATGTCGGGTTGTCCCGAGGTTTCTCAAGAGATCGGAGATCTCATTTGCTTGTTGAGTACTCCAAGAACCGACACACTTGTGAGATTTCTGATGGTCACATATGTTGTGATGACAACTACAGATTCGAGGATGAGATGATCTTCTATCGTGACAGATTGTACTCGTGGTCGGATTCATGGTCGAGGATGGAGATATCGCGACATGTGCATTATTCTTCCATGTCTTGACACTTGAGCTTTGATGAGACCTTCAACTTCATATGGGAAAGGGTCAGATGGCATGGGTTGAGGGAGGATATCCTGAACTTTGTGCAGGGATGTGTAGTTTGTCATGGTGACAAATCAGAGTATGCATGTTCCTTATTTCTGGAGTTGATAGGGGATAACACTCCTATATGTTTTACTGCTTATGTGGATGACGAGCACTTCACCCATGTGCTAGCTAGACTGAGGGTCTGAAGTCGACAGAGATGCAAAGTGAGTGATCACATGATGACAGCTATAGCATAAAGGGTGGATCGGACAGATTCGACAGCTTTCAAAGATGGGTACCAATAGAGAGTCGATGTGGGCATTATTCTACTTCAGGGGCAACATTGTTATCTACACTGCATGGAGAGCATGATGACTATATGAGGTGTTTTGGTTACTTCGGATCACACCGATCTTTGGTTGACTGCAGGGTGAGATGGAGGCACTTACTTTGTGGTATTCAGTTTCTACAGCACAGGAGGATAATGCTTGGGGTCAAGCATTTTTCGGGAGGGGAGGATTGTAATGTCCCCAATTCCGAGCAGTTGGCCTAACGGCCTATTTTGGTCTTAGCCCTGGTCATTCCCAAGGGACTAACGACTTTGGAGGTTATTGGGGATGGTTGTTTGATTTCCTACTATGTTTTTGTTATATTTTGGGCGTTGGGAGGGTCTAATGGGCCCTTTGTGTTCTATTTTGTCGTTGGGATCACTTAAGTGGACACTTTTGGCATTTAATGTTATGTTTCTTCGTTGGGGCCACTTAAAGTACCTTTTTGGCGACTTGAGGGGATATGTATTGCATTTAATGTTATGTTTCTTCGTTGGGGCCACTTAAAGTCCCTTTTTGGCGACTTGAGGGGATATGTATTGCATTAAATGTTATATTTCTTCGTTTGGGCTCATAAAAAGCTATATAAGGAGATGGAGGGGGAGTTGGAAATCATTCATGCATACACTTATATTTCTTTTCATGTGCAATCGTTGTTTGCAACTATTTAGCTTCAGGAGTAAGATCCCACGGGAACCCTAGCTTCGGTGGTGAGAGATCCATCCCTAGCAGCAAGCAGGCATTCTTCTTGGTAGTGAGAGATCTACCCTAGCTTGTCATTTCGAGCTGATTTCAGTGGCAATTTTACGAGATATTTTGGTGGTTTTCAGAGATAGGGTTTTGAGGGTTTTGGTGAGTTTTGGTGGAGATTTTCAGCTGGTTTTCGGATCAGACCTACGGCAGCAATAAAGGAAGGGTTTGGCATCATCTACAGAGATTTTCACAAGGGTTTTGGCCATCTACCAAAGAGGGCGACTTGTTTGGGAGATTGCAGCCCTAATTTCTAGGGTTTCTGGTTGGCCGTTTTCAGATCTGAAGGTTGGAAAGTCATCTTCTATATTTGTATATGTTATTTCCCAAGTTTCATAATTTTTGCACTTGTAATCGGGAAGATATGAATTTTAGAAGTTTTCCAGCTGTTTTAGGCACGCTGTAATTTTCTGGCAGCGTTATATTGACTGAAAAATTCCAAAAATATTTCCCTTGTGTTCTTTATATTATTATCTAGTTCTCTTTAAATTTTCAAGTGATTTGAGCGGATATTTTGGGAGTTATTCATATTTTACTGTTCGCTGCCCTAGCTGTAATTTGACAGAGATATTCAAAGATGGAGAAATAATTTAATTTTGTCTAAAGATTCATGGAAGATATTTTGAGAGGTTATCTTGGAACAAAGTCTGCCACCATATTAACCTTATGATATTTGTGAGGGAGCATTGCCCAAATTCTAACTGATCTTCAATGTGCTTGGATGATTTTATGAGTTGTAGTGTTTGCAGTGGCACACCTTCTTATTTTCAAATGTTTACAATAAACTATGGAACCACTCTTGATTGAGGAGCTCCTCCCAGATCATTCTCCTTGGCTTTTTAGACTCTTTAGCTGTTAATGTTCTAGCTGCTGCTGTATTGTTGGTAATTGTAATATGCCTCATAATTTGTATAATAAACCAATATTACCTGATCTAATTGTGTGTGGACCATTCTGGCTCCACGGAATTGCTAGACCAGGGGACACCTTTAGATTCTCAATCAAAGTTCAATTTTAAGCAGTTCCTGGTGGTGGTAGCCTGGTCTAAACTTTTTGGGAAAGTGACTCTGAAAACCCCATTGTATGAGTGATACAAAAGATGTTCAAAATGTAGAGAGACTCTATTTGTTACAAATCTAGAAGAAAATAAGAAGTAGAAAATGTGCAACATGCATCAGCTCTAAAATTTCATTATTATTCTCATATAATAATATCCATCCTCAATTTTGAATAAAATATTCTCTTAATTATTCGTTCAAGCTCCTTTGAATATTCTATAATATAAAAGCTAAAATAACTTTCAAATCCACCAAAATCTATTTAAAAGAGATCATTTAATTATTTTTGTAATTATTTTATCCTCACGTAAATTGTAATGAAATTACTTGTATAATTCGAGATCATGAGCAGAAATATAACACCAAATAACACAATATTCCGAATAATGATCTTAATATGCAATTAGAATAGCTTCGCCACTTCGAGGGGCAACCTCAAACCATACAATAATACTCAAATGCTCTAATGATGATGAACTACTACCTACAATCCCCTATATATACTATTCATATGTTATGGCCATCACCAAGGCCGACCTACTAAGCATGAGAAAGTATAAATGATATAATAAATGATATGGTAAGCCACAAGTCGGCTACTCATATCCTATAATACAAGCAATAGGTTAAGGGCGTAAAGATGCCCTTCCCCTTCAAAGCAACATTGTCCCCAATGTTGAGAAGCTCGGGTGCAAAGGCCATAGAATGTCATATCTTCCCATGTTGCATCTTCATTGTCCATATTCTTCCACTTGATCGTGTACTCAAGAATAACCCGTGTCCTCAATCTTTTAGTGCGTGTTTCAAGGATGCATTCAGTTCCAAGATGACTCTCCCTCCTCATCGAGCTGTGTAACACTTTGGGATGATACTTTGTCCAATTACTTTCTTCAGCAAGAAACATGAAAGACTGGATGTATTTTCGTTGATTGTGGAAGTTCTAATTTGTATGCTACAAGTATCAATCTTCGCAATACTGATAGGGGCCATAATACTTCGGTGAAAGTTTGTTATCCTTTTGTTGTTGTTTCAAAGACATTTGCTTATATGGTCAGAATCGCACAAAACCCAATCACCGACTTCAAAATGCCTTTCCGTGCGATGTTGATCAACCGTTGCTGCTTCATGCGGTTTTGTGCCATGACCAAGTTCTCTCGAGACTAGAGAGGACCCTCTTGCTGATATCGAATGTGTTCTTCTACCGCTCTAACCCGTGGTTGTCCTCTCAATGATGATGTGATGGATGGTGGATGGTACCCATAGAGTGCCAAAAAGGAGACATTTTAGATGAAGTATGGAAGGAAGTGTTATACCACCATTCTCGCAAGTGGCAACCATCGACCCATCTTGCTTGTTTATCTCGACGTAAAGCAACGGAGATATCCCTCCAAACACTTATTTACAACTTTGTTTTGCCCATCGACTCGGGATGATAAGAAGAGCTACGAGCTAACCGAGTACCCAAACATGAGAATAAATCAGTCCAAAATTACTAGTAAATATAGGGTCTCGATCACTTACTATAATCTTCGGTGTCCCATGAAGCTTCCGAATCGTGTCCATGAAGGTGTTGCTATATGCTTGCAGTAAGCAAATGGGTGTGCCAAGGCACAAAAATGAGCATATTTGGTGAGTCTATCCACCACAACCATGATGACATTTTTTCCTTCAGATTTAGGCAATCCTGTGATAAAGTCCATGGAAACCTCTTCCCACCACTGGCTAGGAATAGATAGAGGTTGTAGAAGACCTCGGGATCGAACTGTTTCACCCTTATTTTGCTGACAAACCATGCATTCTGCCACAAATTTTTGGACATCCCCTTTGAGCCCTTCCCAAAAGAAATCTTGTTTGACTCGATGATAAGTCTTCAAGAATCCAGAGTGCCCCCCTACTGGAGAAGAGTGAAGCTCAGATAGAATCCTATTTTTAAGAGTGGAGTTCTTACATAGGTATAATCTATCTTTATACCATAAAGCATCCCCTTTCAATACAAATTTTTCAGACATGCTTGGATCATTCTGGAGATGATGAATGAGGTTTTGTGTGGTTGGGTCATTTCTCCATTCAGACCTTGCCTCATCTATCCAATCTTCCTGTAATATGGATATGGCACATAACAAGGCTGCAATTGATTCATCTTTCCGCGACAGAGCATCCGCAACTACATTCTCCTTCCCTTTCTTATAGATAATCTCAAAATCATATCCCAACATCTTGGAGACCCATTTTTGTTGTTCTTCAGATGATAAACTGCTCTCCAAGAAGTATTTCAGACTATCATGATCTGTCTTCACTTTAAAGTGTCTTCCTATGAGATATGGTCTCCATTGCTTTACTGCATGAAGTATGGCTAGCATTTCCTTCTCATAAGTCGGCTTGGAAAGATTCTTACCTTTGAATTGATGGCTCAAAAAGGCAATAGGATGGCCTTCTTGCATGAGAACTGCCCCCATACCCACCTCGATGCATCACATTCAACAATGAATGTTTTGGAAAAATCTGGAGTAGCCAAGACTGGAGTGGTGCACATGGCCTCCTTTAGTTGCTCAAATGCTTTGGTTGCATCCTCACTCCAATGGAAGGAGTCCTTTAATAAAGTTGTGAGAGGTGCAACTATGCTTCCATAATGCCTTACGAATCTTCGGTAATAACCTGTAAGCCCCAAAAATCCTCGTAGATTCTTTAGGGTTTTTGGAACCTTCCACTCCATCATGGCTTTGATCTTATTAGGATCCACTTTAACCCCTTCATGAGAGACAATGTGACCCAAATATTCAACCTCCTTGAGTCCAAAAGAACACTTAGAGGGCTTTGCATAAAGTTGATGTTGCTCAAGGGTTTCCAAAACCTTATTTACATGATGCAAATGTTCCTCCCATGTTTTGCTATAAATTAATATATCATCAAAAACACTAAGACAAACTTCCGTAGGAATGACTTAAAAATAGAATTCATCAAACTTTGAAATGTGAAGGTGCATTTGTGAGTCCAAAAGGCATTACCAGAATTCATAATGGCCTTCATGTGTCCGAAAGGTGGTTTTATGAACATCCTCATCCTTGATTCCGATTTGGTGGTATCCCAACGAAGATCAAGCTTTGTAAAATAAACAACACCCACGCAACTCATCAAGCAAATCATCAATTACAAGAATAGGAAACTTATCTTTGATTGTGTACTTATTAAGTTCCCTATAATCAAGACACATGCGCCACATGTCATCTTTCTTCCGTACCATCACTACCGGAGAAGAATAAGCACTCTGACTATGGCGGATGATTCTTGCTTCCAACATCTCTTGTACAATCTTCTCAATTTCACTCTTTTGCACATATGGGTACCTATAAGGTTTGATGTTAGGTGGTTGACTTCCGGTAATAATAATGAATAACATGATCATGATCTCTCTTTAGAGGTAAGCCCTTTGGTATATTTTCAAATACAACAAAGTGTGCATCCAACACTGCTTGCATATCTGATGGTATAATGTCCTTAGAATGATGAGCCTCCAATGAAAAGAGTTGTGCCACAAATCCCCTTGCACCCTTTTTTAGCATTTTGTGCATCTGATGAGAACTTACTATTTGTGGAGACTTTGCTCTTAAGCCTCTTAGCTCAAAAGTCCTTCCTTCAGAGTGAAATCGCATGAACAAGTCTTGGAAGTTCATCTCAATGGTTCCCAAAGTGGTAAGCCATTGAACCCCTAACACAATGTTTGCTCCTCCCATAGAAATGGCATACATGGGACTATTTAGTATGTAATCTCCCATGGCAAGCTTAATGCTATGGCATTTTCCAGAACAAGTAACAATACCTCCATCAACAATCATTACTTGACATTTAAGAGCTGGATAAATGAAATAGTTTAGCACTGCTAACTTATGATTGATAAAGTTGTGAGTACTTCCTGAATCAATCAACACTGTGACCCTCTGTTTTTTTAGGAATCCAACCACCTTTAGGGTTTGGGGGGTGCTAATACCTGAAATTGCATGGCATGAGATCGTTGGCTGAGGATCTCCTGACTCCTCCTCTGGCTCAACCAAGACCTCCGACTCAATCTTCATCCTTCTCTTCATCTTCACTAGGCCCATCAATGTAGAACAACTTTTCAAGCACATTTATGTCCTGGGTCCAAATTTATCACACGCTTAAAACATATCCCTTTTTCTCTTTTCTTCAATTTATTGAGGTGTCAATCTAATCGGCCGAGGGAGTGCAGGCCAAGGTGTTGATATCTCGGTATAAGTGAAATGTTGTCTCCTACTTGAAACAAATTTCTCCTCTCCCCCTTCTCGCCATAATCATCGAATCGAAACCTTATGAGGATTAAACATACGCACCTCATGCTCAATGTGATCCTTAAGACCCCAAGAAATAGGTCATTCAAATTCTCTTCAGTAATATTTTCCACCCAGAGAAAGGTTTTGGAAGTGATGAATGTAATCCTTAACAGATCCTGTCTGTCTCAACTTTGCTAATTGGCTGAAGTAATTATCTGACACACTAGAACTGTAGTGTAATTGCAACTCTTCAGTGAAGACTATCCATGTAACATTGAGACCACTATTTTTCCTTTGAGCACATAACCATCGATACTGATTGAATGGTCAGTTCGAGATACAAAGATGCCATGGTCACCTTTTTCCCGATGGAATCGATGTAGTTCAAAGAAATTCTCCATTTGGTTGATCCAATCGAGTGGATCCTTTCCATCAAACTTACGCATCTCCACTTTTGGAAACATAGTACGGCCCGCAGAGTGCTCGTATTTGATCAGGCACACTCGAAGATCCACTCGCTCATGTGTCTATTATGTTGACCCCGAGGATCCACCTTGATTGACATAAGTATGATTACCCATCATATGCATGTACGAATTTTTGCATGAAATCCTCCAATCTTTGTCCAATCCTATCCACATCTTCTTTGTTGGCCACCCGAGATTCGAGGTCTCTCAAGTTAAACTCAAGTTGGCTTACTTTATGGTTTCTGTCAAGTAAACCCTAACCCTGAGGAATCTGTAGTTATATCTTCTGTCTCCAACTCCTCAACTACTATCTCATCCTTTTTTGGTGTTTTACTCGGAGTGATGGGATTCTTTTTTCCTCTTGTGGAAGGCCCCACCATGATGCCCCAAAATAGTAGGATGTAGGGATCACGGTCAAATTTTAGGGTTTTGGATTTCGATAAGAATTCGCCAAATATAAAAAAACTTAAAGAACAAACCCCAAATAATTTTTTTTTTTTTCCGAAAATGTAACGAATTTGAAAAATTCCACAATTTGCACCCTAGGGAGCGATTTTATGAAAAACCCTAAATTTGTAATAACTTTTGCAAAATAAATCAAAAAAGTCTGAAATTTTCAGGAACCTTACTTGAAATGTTTCTCAACTTTGGTAAAAATATCTCCCACCAATTCGCTTTGGTTCACAATATATATGAAAAAAAAAATTAGGTTTTTGCCCTAATTTTGGCCCAGATCGCAGCTCTGATACCACTTGTAATGAAATTACTTGTATAATTCAGATCATGAGTAGAAATATAACACCAAATAACACAATATTCCAGAATAATGATCTCAATATGCAATTAGAATAGCTTCGCCACTTCGAGGGGGCAACCTCCAAACCATACAATAATACTCAAATGCTCAAATGATGATGAACTACTACCTACAATCCCCTATATATACTATTCATATGTTATGGCCATCACCAAGGCCGACCTACTAAGCATGAGAAAGTATAATCTTGGCACATTTTCTTTTATGCTTTTAGTATTACTTTCTTCTATCATTTCCCTTGAAAAGTGTTAGGAAACGTTAGGATATTGGAGCTGGCATTCTTCGGAGGTTGTCCTGAACTAAAACTATCAGGGCTTCCCACTGTACACTTTCATTATGGGCGTAATTTAGACATTTACAGTTAGGCAATAAAAAAGTGTTATTGTGAGATCTAATTTTTTTTAGCATTAGATTTCTAACCTCTTGCATGGAGTTAACTGTGCTACGTTGAACACAAGGAATGATATCTGCTCTGTGGTTTGGAGGATGATTAAAACCATCTTGGCACATTTTCTTTTATACTTTTAGTATTACTTTCTTCTATCATTTCCCTTGAAAAGTGTTAGGAAACGTTAGGATAGAGGAGCTGGCATTCTTCGGAGGTTGTCCTGAACTAAACCTATCAGGGCTTCCCACTGTACACTTTCATTATGGGCGTAATTTAGACATTTACAGTTGGGCAATAAAAAAGTGTTAAGATGAACATAAGACGAAATCCATACGTCATGTCAGATAACATCAATACTAACTCTTGGGCACACACCTTTTGAGGTTAATTTTTTTGCTAGTCTAGGCACTGAAAGCTACGTTAAAGAGGGTTTTGTCCTTGGGTGACCCTTATGATTATGAGTTGTAAATATACAGCTACGTCATTGTGTGGTAGTCTGTCTAAACATTCATACACAAGCATTTATGTCAATGTATTACATATTGTGCATTTTAGATTACATGTTTTATATGTTTAAACTTTAAACTTAGTATTATGGCACATATCTCATTTAAAAGTCTGTTGAAACTTGAGACTTGTTCTAGGAGTTATTGAAATAAATTAAATAATAGTTGGATCTATGATATTTTGACCTCACATTGAAATAATAATTTTGACAAACGGTTTGGTAGTTCCACTTAGTTGAAGTGGTGCTGATGTCTTAGAATCTATTGTGTTACTCTAATATAGAGTGTTAGGAAGTAGGTCACAGGTTATGATGTTTTCTATGAAGCAGCTTTTGTTTAATCCCCTTATTTCAAGTCAGCCAGATTTCACCCTTCTTTGATTCTAATGCTCTTGAAGGAATATGCGATTTTGTGCTGAAGTCATTTTTTTACCTCTTGATCATTAGTAGATACATCCATATCTAAAACTCTAGTGTGTTTTCCAGCTGTATAATTCCACTTTTGTTTGGTGTAATTTCTGCATCGCTATCATATCAATCCATGAATCTATATGGTGTTTTCTCATAATCGGATGACTAAGCCTCCTTCTAGTGACTATTGGCCTTAACGAATTCTCATTAACAAATTTCATGTCAAGTTTAATTTTGATTGTGTGCCTAGAGGGAATTCGAGAATGTCAGTTGCGGGCTCATAGAACAGATTGTAAGGTTATTGTTATATGGATCATTCACTTCAATTTTGAAATTGGCTCAAATGACGTTGTCGAGATTGTGGGTGGTTTGTGTGGTACCAAACTTGCTCTATAAGATTTTGTGAATGTGGCCAAACGTATTGTGGAAAGTGGCTCAAAGATGGTCATATATATTCGAATAAGAAAATGCATGATAATATTAACATTGCATTTTGAAGCGTAAAGTTGATAAACTTGCCAACCTTGCTGATTTTTCAATTTTATTATTTTTCAAATATGTTCCTTACACTTACAGCAAGGCCTTTTGAGTCTTCACCAATCAGGCTCCAAATTTTGACATTTTGGAGTTTTCAGTGAAAGGGATCTAAGGATCGAAGTAATCAAATGAAGTTGCATGAGGTAAGCAATGAGGTCTGATGAGACATTGAAAAGGTGGGATGTAATGACGGTGCCAAACGTGGCAACAATGGAATATATTTGCTGTGTATGTCCAAGGGAACTATTTCGAACCTTGAAGACACAATGATGAGGCACGATGCAATTTAGTGGAGCACTGGTTCCATGTGTTTTTTAGTTGTTCTTTTCTCTGCAGATCTGATTTAGGAAAGAGTTCATTTTGCACCGGGAATGAAGATTTGGATAAAGGGGTGGTAGAGTTACTAGAAAATGTAGCAGAATGGCCACCAAGTTCTAAGATGGTGGAACAAAATACTATTTTTAAGGCGAAATATAGAGCTACTAGGACTGCCAGAGAATTTCTCCATGATTTGAGATCCAAAGAGTATGCATTAAGGCACCAAAATTGAGAAGAGCGGACCCATTGATTGTAATGATCTGCAGGAATTTCCTTGAGGACCTTGTCTAAATTTGTTGTTGTAAGAATATCTATATTATGGCCTCTGAGATTAACCTTGAATTGCAGGATACTTTGCTTTGTTCAACCCTTCTCTAAAAATGGAAGCTTTTAAGGAAATAATGGATGTGATGCTACAAATTGAGAGGAGGATGGTGGTTAATTCTAAAGGATTTGCCTTGCTGCAACGATTCTCAAAAAGCTGCAACGACTCTCATGCTGAACTAATAATATCATTGATGTACAAATCTATGTTCATTGGTGAAATGAAGGATAGCTCTCAAGCTTGTCTCTGAATAATGTTGGCATATGAAAAGTCACTACCTCTAACCAGTTAATGAAAACAAAACTATTGGAGTTAGAACGTTAACATAGCATTGACTCAAATTAGGGAAAACTCAATGGATTTGAGGCCGACAAACACGGATATAGTGCCGGGCAACATTAACTGGAAGTGCAGGCTGCACTCATAATGTTTGGGGAGAAGCAAGAAAAAGCATGAAGATGAGTGATGATTTGGCCTTCTTATCTTTCTGGGATACTGCTCAGCTTTGGTCAGGCTGTCATGAAGAATATGGGTACACTTTTTGGCCATGGATCTTGTTTTTTCAAAATTGTTGTCTATGTGAAGCCTTGGGCTGTTTTGTTGTTTAAGTATGTTGTTTGTTTTGTCCCTGAGGAGTACGCTTAGCATGAGGTTTACTTAAGCACCGCTTTTTGGATATGGCATATGTGTACGTCAAGGAATATAGCATACTGATCCCCTTAGACAGTCAGCTTTGAGTAACTTACAGTATGATAATGTAAATACTAATTTTTAAACAATAAAAAAATGTTTCTACGGCTAAATGTTTTTGTAAAATAATCAAATGCAATGTGTGCTGCAGGTTGGACTAAAGCAATGGCGATATTATGATTATGGTCCCAAGCAGGTTCCTGCGCTCATCTGTCTTTCAGGTGTTATAGGGACAGCTGATGTCTTCTACAAACAAATTATGTTTCTAGGGATGAAGGTAAACTGTTGATGTTTGATTCTGTGTTTTTGGATTTAGGTATAGCGTATAGGTATTTAAGTTTAATTGGAAGTTAGATATGACATTGTTTTTTGAAAAAATGCATCATACATTATCTCAATGAATTATCAGTTTAAAATAGTTGAGCATAACAATTATATGGAGACTCTCAAAAAGAAAGGAAAGGAAACACCTAGGCTTACCCCAATGGGAAATGAGTAATGACATCTTGATAACTAGCAGTTGCTCCCTAGGGGGTGCAAGGGTATGCCGTGAATCAGGAGGAGTTGTATGTTGTAGTGCATGTGTGTAGTGGTGGTAGGGAATGCAGGAAGTGGTTTTCCTTTGTTTTGTAATGGCATGATGCTTTAGTGTGTTGAGGTGTAATGTGTCTTTTGAAAGAAATTTAGGTAGATAGTATTTTATTCCATACTCAAAACATGTTTACTTGTGAAAGGATTGTATTACAATGTTGCTGAATGGTTTATACATTGGTGTCTGGGATTTATTTCTGGCGTATGGTATATACAACTGTACACATTCTTACTCGGTCCTGTTTTTTTGGGTCATTTAGCATAGAACTGTTCATAATATTTGCCTCTCTGATCCCCAAAAAAATAAAATAGAGGTGGTGTAATAAAATGGATTAGTATTTAATATTGTACAGTTCAATTTTAACAAATAATGTTGTTGAAAAGGAGCCTATATAAAATAGTGCCTAGTTTTCATTATACCGACGACATTGACCAATGGGTGGCATCTTAAATAGTAAATTTAGAACCGAACAATGCCAATGCCAATAACAATTCTATTACAAACTAATTTAATGACGCTGGTCAATATAGTTAATTGGTGAGCTTCAAAACAGGCAAATGCGGCCCATGCACAGGAGGTGAGCAAAAGTGTCAGATGCCTTGTTTCCAGCTCTCCATGCAGCTCTGCATCCTGGTGATGTTATTTAAATTTGATTATAATGATTTGACCATGCAACCACAGGTTGGTTTCAAAGTTTTGTGGTTGCATTTGGCTATACAATCCTCACTGCACTATATTTTTGTCTATGGCGTGATCACCTATAGCTGTGTCATTTCAAAGTTAGTCTACAATGAAAAATGGCTTTCCTTTTATCCGGCCCTGGCCACGGGTGAGTTTCCCTGCAAGCCTGGCTTTTATCCTAAGCTCGACAAACTACTGTAAATTTATAAATTCTTCCAAAGAAGACAGACCTGAAAATGAACTATTGGGTTGCAGAGTTCCTTCTGATTACATGTTGAGAGGGTCGCTCTGCCGGATGATAAAAATGACAATTTTGGCCAAAGAAATGGCCCGGGCTTTGGCTCCTCTGGCCCTTATTAGTATTTCACGTCCTGAGATTTCTGCGCCTTTGATGCATCCTCATGTGTTGGATCCACAATCGGAAATCTCTGAAGCCTGAGTATGCACTCTGGGAAGGGCTTCCAAACTCCAAACCACCATCCAAGGACACCAGAATGCCATCTACAATGAAAACCCTTCCATCACCGCTGCCTCCTTCACTATGGGTTGAATTGCATTTAGGGAAAATTTTCACCCTAGCTGTCATATTCTCTGCCTTTGTCTACTCTCTGCATTATTTATTGTTCTTCATACGCATTTCTGAAATAGTGTTTTATGCCGTGTTTGTCTATCTATATTTATATATTGAAAATCAATTAAAAAATTAACATAAATGTGGATGGCATTGCAGAGAGAAAGACATATGAGCAGTACTCAGTCATTACAACATAGCCCTGGAATTGGCCACAATAATCCTCCCTGAGCAAGCACATAATTCACATAGTGAGAAGTGCATGGGTCTCTATGTTTGAAACAGCCGTTCTTTTATTATTCCATCTAGATATGTCTGTAATGTAACTACCAGCAATATTTCTGGTGGGCGCCTGGAAAATGACAGTCCGTGACCAATTTTTAAGGTTCTGCAAGGTAAAATATAAGTGACTGATTAATTGCCTGTTTATATGATATGCACAGAACAAACCCAAGCAACAGTAAGCAACAGAAATGCAAAATACCCGCGCAGTTGTACTGATACGCACTTGTTTATTCCATTGGAAATTTTGGTTTTAGTGACTCTTGTTTCTCGTATTGCTAATCAGAATTCTGGTTATACTTCTTACTGTTAGGAATTCTGTGAGTGGATACAAATTCTAATATGTATTCATGCAATGCTGCAAAGGAAAGCCATTTTTTCCCGTAACTGTTAACATAAATATAGCTTTAAAGTAGTTTTTTTATTGAATTATTTATAATTTAAGGATTGCACTTTTGAGTTTGCGGAAACATGATTACACCAAGAAGAGTTTTACAATGGCAGTTTGGAGTGATGGTGGGGAATTGTAATGTTTGTGAGTTGTTAACAATTAAGGACTAACCTTAAATTAGATGTCCTTTTGACCATTGCAGGGTAGGTTAGACCTCAAGTATAATGTCCATTCGACCATCATTTAGAATTTATTCTTTTCTTGCTTAGAAAAGTATCATGTCTTAGCCATACTGATTGAGTTTGGAGCCTTTTTAATTTTCCCCCTTTTTTTCCAGGCTGACATAGTGGTGTAGCTATTTGTGGTCATATATCATTAGTTAGTGGGGTTTTTAGAGAAGTTTATGGATTTTCTAAGCAACATGGTATGTGAAATATCCTAGATTGGCGCCTTACGATTGATATCTCATGGTGTTTTTTTCAAATAGATCTACTTAAGGTATTTTACTAGTTTTTAGAAGAAAGAAAGAAATTGTAATGATGTCCATGAATAAAGAATGTAAAGAAATGTTCCTTTTAAAGTCCACAATGTCGGGCACCTTGATTTAGGTCTTCTGGATAATTATAGCATATGAGACCACTGTACTCCCAATATGTCGGAGGCAGCTAAGTGTGCTTCAAATACGAGGTTTACATACCCTACCCATGAAAGATTCGAACTTGTGACCTTCATTTCAAGAGCACAAGTTCTTCATTGAGCAAACTATTTTAATGGGACTTGTAAGCATATCCAGTTAAACTTGTTCAAGTGTGATTCACATAATTTAGTCCTTTAAAAGATTCTATACCAGATTAAATGAGTGACATCCTTTCATGTTTTTCCATTATAGCATTTGTTTTCTATGGCATTCTAATTTGAGGGTTTCTTGCATTTTAAGAATAATTTCGTAGGGTACTTAAAGATTTCTCTCACATACACACCAAAGTGACAAATGTGGCACATGTCAAAGAATTTCAAATGATTGTCTTACACATTTTTTTTTGAAAGATGCTTCATATATTATATATAAAATTATTTACAACTGTGCACACATTGGGTTTAAGCAAGGGTCTCTTCATTAATACAAGACCGATCACCTCATTGTTTGTTGTCCATTTTTAAGTTCGAAATGTTGGGCGCCTTGATTTAGGTCTGCCGTGTAGCTTATAGCATACGAGACCATCGCATATTCCTAATATGTAGGAGGCAGCTAGCTATACTTGAATACTAGGCGTACATACCCTACCCCTTGTAGGATTCAAACTTGAGACCTCCATTTCGAGAGCACAAGTTCTTCAACGAGCAAACTAGGCTAATGGGACTTGTAAGTAGATCCAGTTAAAACTTACTCAAGTGTGATTCACATTATTTTTTCCTTTAAGAGATTCTATATGAGATTAAATGAGTGCCATTATTCTATATGAGATTAAATGAGTCCCATTATTCTATATGAGATTAAATGGGTGGCCAACAAAAGACTAATGATTTAAGAATTAGGTTGTTCTAACCATAGTTCGCATACTCGTATTCAGCAAACCCAAAAAAATTTGACTCGCAAAAATTCGACAAGACTTGGCGAATGTTCGGGAATAATCGGCAACGTGAAAAAATGCTCTAATTTCTTTAAAAAACATAAATTTTATGCAAAATATAACTACAAAATGTAATAAATGAGTATAAAATGTTGAGAAGTGTTTTCTATTCGAATACAAATACAATTCTATAATTTGGGAGTTCGGGAGGTGGAATCGGGAACTTGAGAATTCAGCTTGGGAACTACATCTTTACAAGGGTCAGGAGGCAACTTGTTTAGAGAGGAAGCTTTTGAAGAATGCGTGACTCTGTTTAGCTCTATTATTTTAATCTTCATTCTATAGTGTAAGCCTTAAGAGGGGGTGTAGGAATATAAGGCTTATAATTTAGCATTAAGTCAATATTAGTTAAGTATTAACTAATAAATGGTTGTGACCATTTCAACCATTTTGTAACCATTTCAACCATTTTGTAACCGTCTCTTACACAATAAAATGATGGACACACGATGAACAATGTGTGCATTCCGCTCCTCCTTTATCTCTCTGTTCACATCTCTTCTAATTTTTAAGATTTTTTTCAAGTTAATTTTTAAAAAATACTTTTAAATATTGTATCTGGCTGTATCTGATATGGCCCAGTTGCAGGTTTGTATTCGGATATAGCTTGGTATGGCATCCGGGTTGTGTCCGATCCGTGCCGTATCTGCATCCGGCATGCATATACATGCCCCCTAGGAATAGGGGTGATGTACCATGCAACTCTGCATTTCAACAATGGTCTTTATCACTTCTCTTCTGGTTATAGCTATATTTGTTGTATCTTACGGGTTGGGGCCCCTAATAGATTCTCATTCTTGTACTGTTATAAAAAGAGTCATATAAATAATGGATTATATTTTACCTCTCCTTGAACGTGCACATGCTCAATTCTTAAAATTAATTAATTGTGATTTACAGTTTTGGGCTATTTTCTATTTTAATCACCACTCTGAGGACTTGATCTTTAGATAGTTATATATCACCATGTACTCAGTAGTTTAATTGGTGGTGTAAGTCTTATATGGGACTTCTATTCTACAACATTAACGTGAGTAGTTTTGTTTTGTTTTCTGACTTAAAGACGATAAAAGAAGACTGCTATTCCTTTTGTTTCGAGTAGTTTTTCTGATTGCTTCTGAGCTCTGTTGTATATGTGGTAATAATTTGTCGTAGGGTGGCCCAGTGGTTCATTTTTATTTACGAAGCTTTTTGGTTGGATTTTCCAGATCCTTGAAATAAGATAGGTTGTGCCAGCTATTCTAGAATCTGTAGTTGTATAACTTTTACAATATTAGTTGCAGATAAAATATTGAAAAATTAGTTGCAATTATAAATATACACAGGAGTTTCATGATACCCCTTTCAAATGCCAAAACTTTTGCAGCCATATATGACTGATTGTTATGAGTACATATTTTCATATATTACTATTTATTGTGTATGACGGGTTAGTAAAGCATTTAGGAAGCCCATTCATGGCATGAGAAGGTCATTGTTCATTCTTGAAATAAATGGGAGTATTTTTGTGGAGGCACTGTATGATAATATTTCAGAAATGATGCTAGGACTAACCAATTTGGCTAGGTTTATGATCACCCCTTATTGTTTTACAAACAAGGGAATTGGAAAAAAATGTTTTGGCTGTTAATGTGTTTGGTTAATTTCGGATCTGTTAATGTCTTTGTTTAACTTTGGATTCTAGAATTTTCTAATCATTATGATTTGAGTTTATAAGTTATTTGTTAAGGATTAGCATTTACATGGACTATTTACTGGGTGGTATTTACCGTATAGTTACTATGGTAAGTTAATGGTTATTATTGGTTAGTTTGTTATACGGATATATTGTTAAATAGTTAACAATATATCTCATGTTAATATACTTCTAGTGAGTAGTTATAGGTGCCTTAATAGGCTTCCTATTTTATAGGACATGATGAGTCCTGTATATATGTATTATGTTGGGTGAATAATAATCAGAGTTTGAATGCTATATTCTTCTATAAAAACAAGATATAAATAAATGCTATAGGACAAGAAATAAATTCCTGTGAAGGTTTCTTGCATATATTGATGGTCGCCATCATGGATTGTGTGTTGTAGACTCATTCAGTGCCTTTCTGGTCTGCATCAAATATAATTTATTTTATTGCAGTGTCTTCATATCTGCTCACTCCAGTTGGAAGCGTTGATGTTATTATTGTCATTTCATTGAGGAGGCTTCAAAGCATGCGGTAGATCTATTTTTGTTTCTCCATACGCGTGGATATGAGCGGATCTGTTTGTAATTATACCTTGTGAGTAGTAATTTTTACTCTCACATTGTTTACTTCACTTCCATTTGTCATACATGCGCTGCACAATTGTAAAGGCCGAGCACTCCAAGTACGGGTTATGTTTGCAAATTCTTTGCATTGAGGATTGAGTCTTCTTTGGACTACCTTTATAATCATCCAAATTAGTGAATGTTTTCTTGATCGCACATCATAACCACACATGATCAAATGAATATAAAATGTGGGGCAAGGGGCGTATAGGTGAGAATATTCTGTTGATCTGCTGATACAAGTTCAATTCTCGACTGGTGATATCCTTAGTCGCATGCAACACGACAACTATTACAAGATTAATTCCATGCACATCCAAGCCGTCATTGGAGCGAACAGTTGAGGCATCAAATGATGGGTATCGTGTTTTAATTCTGAGCAAGAAGCATGGAAATCTCAGCTCTATCATACTCAACACCAACAGGCACTCAATCCTCCACGTCCAGCTCTGTGTTATTGAACCAAACGTCATCTAGCACCTGAACATTCATTCTTCTGCATACTTCTTATCTGGTTGACATGCTGATCAGGTCTGTACCAACTTGTTGAGGATCTCTCCAAGATGGCCTGCATTTCTGTTTCCATTGCCATACATAATTGTTTGGTGTCTTTTTATGTTTTTAGTATTTCTTTTTATATTTTGTGGTTATTAATGTCACTTATAAATCATTGAAAAAGTCGAGAGTCTTGTTATGTGAGTGTAAAGTTGATAAATATGTGATTTGTTACAAATTTAGTGTATAGAGTTGCATGTGTGTATAAAAGTATGTATAATTTCTAATAGGTAGCTATTATTATTATTAGCAATTAACAGTTTTAGAAGTTAGTTATTGTTGTGTTAGTAGTATTTTGTTTTTGACGTCCTTTGTTGTTAAAAGTCATTTATAACATTAAAGTATGTGTCAAAAATTTATTGGAGGTCAGAGGCAATGGAGGATGGAGGGCGATCAACGCCTCTCGTCAATCACCAACGACAGAGGTCGCATACAACACTTGGTGGCACCTTTTTAATATTATTTCAATTGTTTTCTTTGAGTGGTGTGTGCAGAAATAAAACAAGGTATTCATTCCCTGCTAAAGTTTGAAATGAGGAGAATGTGCATTGTGGATGCTGAGAACAGTTGTATAGGAGGGCAGCTGACTGCAGTGATCCTTTGACTGCTGAGACTCTTTGACTGTCGGACTTCTTCATCGATTAGCTGGTGAAAGAACATTCACTGGAAGTGAAAACGGGAACTGTTGAGTTCTCGTATGTAGGTGCATTGGTGGAAGTGTGATCATCTAGTGATGGATTCACTTGTAGTCAAGCGGTGATCATGTGCAACAAGATCCAGATGGCAATATGCAGACCTAAAAGTATGCGGAGGCATATGATTTTGTTTCTGTTCTTGAGATGTGCTTTCTACCATATAAACACTACGGGGCGGGAATGTTAAGGATTAGCATTTACACGGACTATTTCTTGGGTGATATTTACCGTATAGTTACTCCGGTAAGTTAATGGTTAATATTGGTTAGTTTGTTATACGAATATATTGTTAAATAGTTAACACTATATCTCATGTTAGTATACTTTTAGTGAGTAGTTATAGGAGCCTTAATAGGCTTCCTATTTTATAGGATATGATCAGTCCTATATATATGTATTATGTTGGGTGAATAATAATGAGAGTTTGAATGCTGTATTCTTCTGTAAAAACTCTGTACCAAATTTCATTATTTTTTAAACTAACTTGTCTGAAACACAATGTACATAATTGGATTTTAACAAGTTGAAATCATCCATTAATGGATGGGCATAACAGGTTAGACATTTGAAGAAAAAGACATTGAGGGCTCACATTGCAGATTCCTTTTCTGTCTTAGGGACAGAGTGAGTTGGTGCTCACTTATGGAAAAGAAGTGGAGTTGCACGCAAGCCATACTCTTATATGTATATATAGGGGATGAACAGTGGCCATTAGGGATGGTACTGTGTTACTGTTAATTTAAATGTTCTTATAATTGTAGGAATGTTCCGTTGCATTGATAATTCTCTGTTTAAAGTTTAAACTAGCAAACACATGAAGTTCTTGAGTGGGTTGCATCCATCCTAATCCTATAACTTTAGACTGCTTTCCAATGCGTTACTGGTGAGTAAAGGACCACAAGCCCTGATTTGAAATGCTCACGGTCTTTAATTATTATTGCTACACATTTTGTATCTTCTAATTTTCTGAAAAAATGTATGTTTGAATTAAAATTAAAAAAATAATAAATTTTCAACACTTATTTATTACTCATATCTTATTTCCTTTTTCTGTGAGAACAGGGTTATCGAGTGATTGCTGCAGATGCACCTCCTGTTTGGAGTCATCAAGAATGGGTTAACGCATTTGAAAAATTCCTGGATGCTATTGATATTCATCATGTAAGTAATATAAAATGTCCAGTTTTTAACTATCCTCATTCTTATTTCTTGATATGCAGTTTCCAAGATTCCATTGCATACTTTGCAATGCTATTTAATGACACAAAAAGTAACGATACTAGCATCTATAATTGAAGTATAGTCAATTTGAGCCATAAAAGGAGTTGCATATCCATATTGCTGCCTTATACCTCTCCATATTTTGTCTTAAAAAGTATAGAATTATTTGTATATCTAGTTATGCCAAGCATAAATCACACACTCATCCTATACATTTACTTAGGCATAATTGTGACACGAAAGAAAACATATTGTGGTTATGATTGTAATCCTGCAAATTCAATATACTTATATGCATGTATTTGGGTCAAGTAAAAGGTTGAATTCTTGGATGTAACGACCAAATATAATTTTTCTTGTCTAGTCTTCAGAAGCTGAAAAGGGCCAGTAATTTAATCTTCTGTCAAAACTACCTAATGACCACAAATATCTGTATGCGATAAATTGTGTTACAAGCCTAAATTAAAATAGTTGCAGTCATGATAAGATAACATGGATGCCAAACATTTTTTTGTCATTTCTCTTCTGATATTAATGAAGCTTCTCTCAAAGTATTTTCTATTTTTAAGTTAGCGGCTTTCAATGTTTTGTTTCATATAGGAGAATTCACGAGGCTAGTTCTAAATAAGTTACAATTTTTGGCAGGTGCATCTATATGGGACAGAACTTGGGGATTTTTAGCACAAATTTTTGCACAATATCGTCCAAGGCGGGTAAAATCATTGGTGCTCTCCAATACATTTCTTGAGACTCACTATTTTGCAGATAAAACACCTTGGTCTTCATTGTGAGTTTTTCCTATCCTAGGAAATTGTTTTTGGTAAAAGAAATCTTCATACTTCCAGTAAAATGCACTATGGTACATGTCTTTTATAGAAAATAGTTTGGCAGAATGCTATGCACCCCTCAAATATGACCAGGGCAGGGCCCATGTCACACTCTCACTACCCAAAATACGTTGGTATCCAATATTCAATGATACAAGGTGATAAAAGGCAAAAATTGCAAAATAAAAATTCAAAACTTGTAAGATTGAAAAAATTAATTCCTCTCCTAGGTGGAGGGCATATGATGAAACTGTTTTCTGCATTTAACAGCAGGCCAAGCCCCGGGGATATTAATTGGATGGGCCATTGTGGGTCATCTTACTCCTTACTAAAGGTTAAATTGGATTTCACTCATTTTGACAAAGCTAATTTTGATGCAAGAATTTCCGAATTAGTGAATGGCCACGTGAAGAGCATGGTGAAGGTTGTTGCATGGGATGGTGATCCTTGAAAGGCCTACACAAATGCATTCATGGTCCATTGACTATTTAATATTTATTACAAGTTTTAAAGGGATTGTAGAAACATTGCTGGCCTTGATTCCCCAAAGGTGTCTTTTAGTTGGTGCTTGGGGATGATGCTTATGGAGCTACATATAGGTCGCTAAAAGAAGAGATCCAATTTTTTTGTAAAGCTTTAAGGTGCAAGGTGGTGAAGAGGGCACGATGAAATGATCTATATGGATGAAAGATAGTTGTCTCACAATCAATGATACATGAAAAAAATTGATTTGTTGTCTGATGAAGTTTTCAATCCTGATTAGAGGAGTGTGACAGAAGTGGCACATTTGACTAAAGGAAATCTGACAATCACTTGTATGTGAAATTCAAAATGTATGGCCTACTTTTTAATTCATATACAATTATGAATTACGGTTGATCGTTGAGTTGTGAAGTGCTACATGGGTCAAGGGGTTTTAAGAAAGTTTTATTAATCAAGTGATATTGGAGAATCTGACACTATAATCAACCCGTGTTACAATGGAGGTTTTTGTGCCATATGCCAAATACACCATGACCTTCACGACCTTCCCAAGCACACATGGTTATATCACAAAGTCTTGAGTTCCTAACTCCTTTTATCTCATGTTGCATGGCTACAACAATTATACTTGATGTTTTATCTCATGTTGCATGGCTACAACAATTATACTTGATGTTATACCATAACGCCTTCCCATAAGATATTGCCACCTTTGTTTGATTGCATGAATGATAGCTAACATTTCCTTCTCATATGTGGGCTTTACCAAGTTGTTTCCTTGAGTTATCGGCTTTCAAATGCAAAGGGTGCCCTTCTTGCATCAATACTAACCCAATGTTGTTTCTGAAAGCATCAAATTCTACTGTAAATGTCTTAGAGATGTCTAGGGTAGCTAGCACAAGGGTGGAAGCAAGAGCTTCTTTCAGTTGTTGGAGTGCTTGAACAGTTGCTTCAGATCATATGAAAAAAACTCCTTCAACATTGTTGTTGAAGGTACTGATTATGTGAGCGTAGTTGTGAACAAATCTTCTATAGTAATCTATTAGACCTGTATCATGTTAGATTTTGAACTTAATAAGGAAATAAGAACAATAAATCCTACAATCAAAATCAAACAAATACTTCAGATTGAGCATAAGGAAACAATACCTATGCTTACCAAATATAGATAAACTTTGTGTGGATTTGCCCATTGCTTGATGAGTGTAGTTGTTCCATGGCTTGCACAAGATTCAAACAACATGTGGTTGCAAAGATGAAGGATGGAAGGAGGATTTCTCCCAAAATGGAAGGGTTTCCCGAGGAATGGCAAGATTTCCCAAAATCGAAGGCTTTTCTTGTGCTTCCTTCTATCTCTTGATATTTTCCCCTTCTTGGTTTTTGTCTAATGGATACTTGGAGGTTCCATTTATAGGTTTTAGCTAGGGAAGTGAGTGAGATTTGGGAGATGTGGGATATTGGTTGTGGAGGATAATGACTAGTTAAGAGTGATTAGGGGTGATTAAGAGTGATTAGGAGTTTAAGAGTGATTATGAGTGATTATAAGTGATTAAGAGTGATTCATAGTGCATGGGATGTTGCGGGATTGGAAATGGGATGATTTTTTTAATATAGTGGTAGAAATAGGGTGTCTACATTTGCTCCTCTTTGAAAGGGTGTTGCGGTTAGCGGTGCCTTTTCAAAGAATGTAGACAAAAGAGACAGATGTAAGAAGATGCCCCTAGTGGCTTGGTTGACGAGGATGAGGCCCTCGGCTAGAGGACGTGTGGGGATGGAAGACATGGAGGGTCTCTCGAAATGGAGAGGGTGAAGGTGCAAATAGAAAATCATGCTTAGTAGATGCGGTGATGGATGATGTTGTGATTATGGTACAATAGCTAGCTATGGATGATGAATGCTTATTGTTGTTATGCGGATATGAGGCGAAGAATTTGGTTTATGAAGGAATGATTGTGTTGATAAATGAGAGAGGATAGAAGAATGCATGCCTGCGTATCTTGTCACATTTAAGGTGTATTTCTTTGAAAGCAACTCCGATATTTGATATAGCATATGACAAAATGTGCCATGATATAGAAAATCATGATGACATTGTTGCAATATCTTTGGAGGACTAACATAGACACAACAAACAAGTACAAACAAACAAGAACAATCAAAAACACAAATTAACCTAATGCAATTGTTTGTCCTGTTAAGCACCCAAATGATTGATAAGGGTAGCGAGTTGCCCCAAGCAATGATGTATGCAAGGGGGCTTGGATTGGGAATTCGAATGATATATCTTGAAGAAGGTGACCATGATTTGTTACACATGTAAAGAACTAATTTTGGAGTGAGCTTAAGGACAAGACATGGCATTGTGGTTTTTGCATTTTTCTATGTTTTTGGATTTTTGAAGGTTTTTCAATTTTTTTGGATTTGTGGAGTTTTTCAAGTTTTTGGATTTTGGGGTTTTTCTGTTGTTTTTGGATATTTTGGGGTTTTTCTCGTTGTTTTTGGATATTATTGGGTTTTTACGGATTTCGGGATTTATTTTGAACTTTTTTATTTTTGGATTTTGATTTTTTTTTATTGTTATAGTTTTTGGGATTATTTTAGATTTTTGGATTTTTCAAATGATGTGACCTCAAGCGAGGTGAGTTTTTTCGGTGTTTACATTATTGCCCCCTTTTGGGCTGCATGGTGTAGGAGGTAGGATGCGGTGTAGAAGTTGAAGATGAGATGGGGTTCATTGGACCCTATGAGAAGGTTCACGCACATGTGGGCTTGGATGGTTGACCAAATAGACAAGGAGTTGGAAATGTTGATTTATGGGCCACTTCAATGGATTCTGTGAAGGGATCGATAGGTTGATTTCATAAGGTATATGACTTTTTGGTTAGTGAGGTTGGTTGATCAATTGTTTGATAATTGTCATAAGATTGACAAGCGAAGGATTTGGTATAGTATTCTCTTCAAGTGACAATGTGTTTGGGTCGCAGTCGCACCAACATAACATGGGATGGAAAAGGCAATTGATAAATGATAGAAAATGAACCTTCGTACATGAATGATCATTGAAGCAATGACAATGTTGCCCCCAACCATGTGCAGAAAGTATTAGATATCCATAGATGTTCTCGCAGATAATGCAAAATGTAAGTTTCATAGAAGATTATGACAAAAACGAGGTATCTCTATAATGTGTGTACATGGTTTGAAACAAGATTGGTGAACAAGCGATGAACAGGAAGGCACAAATTGTGAGACAAGAAATGGACTTAAACAGGAGTATGAACAAGGTCTAAATAACACCCGACAACATACTAGCCCTATCTCTCATCGAGATCCGGTGTGTACTTGTGAAAGGTAATTGCTGCTTCAAGTAAAGATTTGAAAGATGGTAAGTGAAGACAAACTAGACAATGTGTAGGCATGATTGATTTTGATAGTTGAGTGGTTGATGAAAATGTGTGGGAGGTGATCCGTACATTGCTCGACTGCCAACTAGTTCTCTATAGCCTCGACTGAGATGTATTTGATTCTAGTTGCAACATTGTTCTACTAGCAACCGAGCATCCATAGCCTTGGTAGAGATACCAAAGCGACACCCTAGAGAGATATTTGATATTGTTTTTGACTTTTGTTTCCTACTTTTTTGATTATTCTTGAAAAGATATTCAACCCTCTTAAGTGTTTTGGTAAGGGGTTAAAACCATTAGTGACTTGGAGGGAGTGAAATTGATTGTAGAGACAACATTGGTTAGGAAGCCCACCCTAACAAAGGATGAAGTGCCAAATTGATAATATGTGTTCCTTTTGTTTGTGTGTCGGGCCTTTCATGGCTTTTGTCAATGATCGATGGTGGAATTATGGATGTAAGAGGGAGCTCATTAGGATGAATGTGAGATGAAGGCTTTTTGGCTTTAGGTGTTGCCTATTTTTGCACCCCTTGCAAAAATAGAACAACTTGGATTGTTGTGGACTTGGAACAAAGGCCGCGAAGAGTTGGAGTATGCCGCGGCCAAAGATGAAACCGCCAAAGTCTCGACATGTCGCGGATGCAAAGTGGAAATTTGTGGGTTAAAGAACAAAGAATGTGGATGATGATTTAAAGTCAGCCGAAGTTAAAGCTATGGATAAAAGAAAATCCAACGAGCCGTAGAGTGAAGAAAAGGGTTTTGTGGATGTTGAAAAGCCACGACACATAAGGCAAAACAAAAAAGTTGCGGGGTGAAGGAGCAGAGTTCGTGGATGATTGATCATATCCGCGCCATTTTGAAGACCGCAGTCAAAGCGAGAGAAGAGCTAGAAAAGCCGTAAGATAAAAGAAGACACGCAACACCGTAAAGGGCAAGCCGCATAGGGTTAACAAACGCCGTGACATGGAAAGAAATACCGCAAAAGTCAAAAGCCGCGGAAAACATGAAGATCCAACCACGGAAGTGAAAAGCTGCACAGAATTGAAGGGAGAAAGCCACGTGTCCAAGAAAGTGACAATTTTCCATGGGATACCTAAATCGCCATATCTTTCGATTTGATGATCCGATTTTTGCAAACCTTATATCGATGGAAAGGTCTCAACGTCCTCTATGCAATGGAAACTGGATTTCTTAATTTTATTGAGGATAGATACGCGGAAAGGTGGAAGACTTCTCCAACACACAAAAGGTGCAGTTCTAGGTGGCACAACTACCAACATTTAATGCACTATGGGCACCCATCTTTGGGAAATTGTGTATGGCAAAGTGGACAAACCAGAGGCACCTGTTTTCTCGAGAGAAATTAATTTTGGTGGTTGAAATTAAAATCCTATTTCCATCTTTCTCCATTTCTTCTCTCCATCTTCTATAAATGTAAGAGCTTTGCTCATTAAAAAAGATCCCTTTTTGTTGTAACGACACCATGTCAAAATGGTGGCCGACTTCCTACAAGTTAGACCTTGAGTTGGTCTCTGCAATGTATTTCACCTTTTGCCATGAATGTAATCGATTGTGCATCTTTTGAGCAATAGAATCGGATTTTGTGGCTATCTCTCTGCCTTGGTCTCGCGTTTTATTTGTCCTTGCCTCTCTATTCGCATTTCTTGGCATGTTGTGTGTTTCCTTTTACGAGGCTCCATTTCATGTGTTGTTCGTGCGGGGAATGCATGGTCTATGTGGTTCTCATCTGTGGCGTGTTTGTTTTGCCCTCTCTCCCGCATTTTCCATCTTTCTTTCGCCCTTGTGGAGAGTGATCGACTTGTTCCTAGTCTTATCACTCTTCTTAGATTCCCCTTTGTCTACATCTCCTTTTATCCTGGTCCCTTGGCACGTTTAGGTTAGGATTTGCTTTCAGTATTAGGAGTAGTGTTAGCATTAGGATAGGTAGAGGAAGCCGGCCTTCTTCGGAGGTCTGTCTTAGTTTGCAGGTCCCACAACTGAGAGACGGTCCCATGTTGCCTCAAAATCCGGGTTGTCATGACTCGGGGTCAGTGCAATTTTGAGCTCAACATTTTGGCACACTCGATGGGAGTCCATTTGAAGTCAGTGTTCTATTTTTCTGAGGCATCCCATTGCAAATCTTAAGCCATTGTGCGCTCCAACAGTTTTGGCATGCTTGGTGGGACAAACAGGAAAGCTATATATTTCACATGTGTGTATCTTGGTCTACATCTTCATCTCAAAGCAAGTTTGATGTGCACTTGGTGAGATCTCAGCCTTTGAGGCATTTTCAAGCATATCTGGCGATCCCATTGATTCAGGTAACCCATTATTCTGAGTTGCATACCTTCCCCTTTCATTCCATTCCATTTTTCCTTCCATACCTTTCATTTTCCTCCTTTTATGAAGTTGTGCAATCATGGCTTCATTTGCTTGTTGGGATTCTCATTTGCAGCAATAACAAAACCATTCCCCTCCATCCCCACAATTTCAAAATCCTCCTCTAAATTAGTTTTATGAGCCCTATCATGAAGAACATATGTATAACCCACCCTCCACTGACCCATATGGTTATTCATGTAACCAAAATGTTTATCAAGAACAAGGTTATGCAGATGATGGCGGTGTTCCTATGGAAAATGCTGATTTCCAGAGGCAATTGAAGAAATGGAGATGAGCATGGCACAAGAGTTACATGCATAGTGAAGGTGGCCATGATTGGTTTTAGAAAGCCCTACCCATGGACAGGCTTTGCACCAAACTGGTTCAACCCTCAACAGAAGTTGCAATTTTTGGCGGAAATTATGCCGTGGATTGCAGAGTGGGTTGAAGAAATGGAGGCTCACCAATCCAAGTGTTAGGAAACCCTATCAATGGGGGAACTCTACACCATCTTATAGCTCTCCCATTCCTCCTCCCCAACCTATACCATCTCATCTTGTTTCCCATGCTCCTAGTTTTTGTCCACCTTCCCCCATTGAGGATTCCCCTTCTCCATCTTCTTCCCTTCCATCCCACCTTTCAGTTCTCTGCCCTTTTCTCTCCCAAAACTCCACAAAAGGATCCTACACCTTCCCCTCCACCACAAACAATACAAAAACTAGTCAGAAACCCAACAGAAAGAATTCATTAAAAATTTGAAAGATTGGACTTTGAGTTTTGAACTTGATATACCATTGCTGGTTAAAACTTCAACCGAGTCGCGGAATGAAGTCAAGGAACTGCGGGTGATAATTCAAATCCGCGCAACATGACGAGCCAGAGCCATGGGTTTAAGAAAGCCGCGGGAACAAGAACAAATGGTGGAAACTGAGTTTGCACAAGAGAGCAAGAATAGGAAGATGATGACCAATAGTCTGTTTGCTTAGAATGCAACATGCATGATGGCATTATAAAGGCTGTTGTTTTGTCTTCACAAGAAGAAAAATCAGAATTGAAGGAAGAATCAACTCCAAATCCACAAGAAGAGGAGCACTGGGGAAACTAAATCAGTTTCAGAGACCTTGAATGAAGATGACATCATTGAAAGCTTCTTGCTTTCATTTGTAGAACCTGATTTAGTTGATGAACCTGTGAAGGAGGAAAAGAAGGATGATGACATCCATTGTCATGATGAAGGCGGAAGCAAAGACCTTTGATGAGTTGTTTGTAGAAGCACCACAATAGCCAAATCAGTTTGTAAACAACTCTTTTCTTCCAGAAAGTCTGCAGGATGTCCCCAATCAAAGGGATGAGCTTCAAAGAGATGGGAAAATCATGAGGATTAGTCCGTGGTTTCCCAAGGCCGCATGCCCAATAAGATATTTGGTTAGCTTGGAGCTAAAAACAAAGCCACGCCACTAGTCATGCTCACTTGAGCATGAGGATGATCATCAAGGTACCAAAGGTCAGTTGCAATACCTCCAACCAGATGCTAGAACAACTTGAGGAGGTATACATCTTGTTTGTAGTTGATACTTTGTTGAAAGAGGAAGTGTGGATCATGTTTTGCACTTCCACCATGTGGTTTTATTGCCAAATTAATTACATGGCCACACTTTGTAAAGAAGGAAGCTACTTCTTCCTTGTTGCAGGATTTGTTTAGCTTCTCTTGTATCTGGTTAGAGTAGGGTAGGAGTAGGTTTGTTTTCAGTAGAACAAGTGCATTGTGCACACTCTGCATGTTCCACTTGGGACATGTATGATTTTCCCTTTTGTATATAGTTTTTGTGGGTTCATGGTGTAATCAGATTTTGGGGCAGCTTTCAAAGTGTATTCAATCAGCCCCAACAAATCATTTACAGAGGTCAAGTCCAGTAGTGCTTCAAGCGGTCTCTGGGGTGGTTCTTCAAGTTTATCAGGCTAATTCCATGCCCAATGGATGCTAAGACTATTGATAATTCATCTAGCAAGAGATAACCCTATAAGTTGCCAAAAATGTTGTCTATTTTTGCACCCCTTGCAAAATAGAACAACTTGGATCTGCTGCGGACTTGGAACAAAGGCCACGAAGAGTTGGGTATCTTTGCATGCCAAAGGCGAAACCACCGAAGTCCGAATAGGCCGCAGATGCAAAGTGGAAGGTCGCGGGTTAAAGAACAAAGACCGTAGATGATGATTTAAAGCCGTTGAAGTCAAAGCCGCGGATAAAAGAAAATCCAACAGGTGCATGGAGTGAAGAAAAGGGTTCCACGGATGTTGAAAAAGCCACGGCAAATAAGGCAAAAGCAGAAAAAGCTGTGGGGTGAAGAAAAAGAGTTCGCGGACGATTAATCAAATCTGCGCCATTTTGAAGACCACGGGGTCGGAAGTTAAGAGCTAGAAAAGCCGCAAGATAAAAGAAGACACACAACACCACAAAGGGCAAGCCACGAAGGGTTAACAAAGGCCGCGACATGGAAAGAAATACCGCAGAAGTCAAAAGAAGCGGAAAACATGACGATCCAATCATGCGGAAGTGAAAAGCCACACAAAATTGAAGGGAGAAATGTGCATGTCCAAGGAAAGTGATAGTTTTCTGCGGTAAATCACCATATCTTTTGATTTGATGATCCGATTTTTGCAAACCTTGTATCGATGGAAAGGTCTCAATGTCCTCTATGCAATGGAAATTGGATTTCTTAATTTTGTTGAGGATAGATACGTGGAAAGGTGGAAGACTTCTCCAACACGCAAAAGGTGTAGTTCTAGGTGGCACAACTACCAGCATTTAATGCACTATGGGCGCCCATCTTTGGGAAATTGCATAGTTACCTAAGACTCCGGGATGGCGGGACGTCGGGACGGGGTTTCCGGGACGGCAAATTTTTTTGAAAATTTCGGGACGGCGAGGGGACGGCTAATAAAAAATATATATATTTTATTAATTTTACAAATATAACATGAATAAAGAATAATTCAATAACCTAAGACTTAAAATTGAAAGTTTGAAGATTGAAACCACTAATGATTAATCCAATTATTCATCACATAAGCCAAGGCCCAAAATGCTACAGCTATATATATTATATTCAATGTTCAAAACTTCAACATGACAATGAAAGACTAAATAGTAAATAGTAAAGCTGAAAATTTAAAACAAGTCTTAGTCTTACTCTTCAATAATCAACATGAGAAGAGTACAACTACACCCACATTACATATGCTACGAAATATTATGTCATGTCTCATAACCAAAATGACATTACATAACCAAAATGACAAGTGACAAGTACAACTCAAAAATCACTATCAGAGCCCTCCGAAGGAACAGTTGCAAACCGCTCCTCCTCACTAGGAGTATCTGTATCAATGTCATTTGCATCTGCAAAGGAGATATCAACCAGTCCTCGCTGCTCCTGATCTTCATCAACCTGCCTTGCATCCTCAGGATCCACATCCCACCGCAATGCTGGGCTCTCCTTGTACGTAGGTGTCTTGCGATCCATGAGACGCAAGGCACTATGTACAGCAACAAGTTTCTCTGCTCTCTTAGAGGTAAGTCTGTTCCTCTTAAGAGAGTGGATCCACCCATATGTTGACCAATTCCTCTCAGAAGCAGAGGAACTAGAAACCTGAGAAAGAAGACGAATAACAAGTGTACGTAGCAATCCTACATGTCCATACAATTGCCACCAACTAACTGGACTCTCATGTGCCAATGTGGTCCTGTCTATCTTTGATGATTTTTTGTAGCCATCCAGATAAGCGAACTTGAGCCAATCAGTTCTGACTCGTGAAGCATCCTCTGCATTATACATTTTTTTTAGGGCTTTCAAGAAACCCTTCCTCACCTCCTCATCATCTACTGGGAGAACTCTGCCAGGCCTCTCAACATACCACTTCGGATTTAGTGCATATGCAGCCATGTGTAAAGGCTCTTATGCTAGGATGTACAAGCTCGCTATGGTAATCCTCCATATACGTGAGGCCTGAATCCGTGCAAGGGTGCTGTCTAAGTCCTGGGTATTGGTGGAAACTGCCTCACTTCACAGGGACCAGGTAAAACTGAATTCTCACTTAGTCAATAAAGACAACTCTTCCAAGAGAATTTATAGTCTGCTGGAACACAGACTTTACTTGAGTGTTGGGTGGTGAAATCCAAGTCACCAGACCCTAAAATGAAAAAGAAAGGTCCAAATCTTTTCTGATTCTCAAGATCACCTTTTGGTGCAAGAGGAGCATACATGACTAAGGCGAGGATACACACACAAGCAAATGAAAAGCAAATCAATAAAGATTAAATGCTTAAATGATTAGATCTACAAGCTCTTCGACCAACGAATCTACATGCAAACGTTATTAGTTTGATGTTTAAGGCTTCAACATATGACTTTTTGCTGCAAAACAGGTGAGATAGATGCAAAACAGCAAATGCAAAGCCTGCAGGTCATGAAAATGGAGATTTGAAATGATGAAACTTGATGAACATGTCAAAGAAGCAAATGTCATTGCTTGATGTAGAAATGCCACTGCCTGATGCAAAAATTCCAATCTCATGTGCAAAAATGCCACGACAAAATCAGAACTCCTCTGGTGCAAAAATGTCACTAATATGTGCAAAAATGCTATTCTCATGCACAAAAACGTCACAACAAAATCAGAAATGCCACCGGTACAAAAACATCACTGACAGGTGTAAAAATGCCATTCTCAGGTGTAGAAATGTCACAAGAAACTCAGACATTCCACAAGGTAATTAGAGTTTCCTCGAAATGCAGAAAAGTCACTGGGATGATCAGAAACACCACTACAGTGCCGGAAACATCACAGACAGATCAGAAAAGTTACAGCCTGCAACACAGACACAAAGCCAAAAAGCGACACTAAAGGATGTTGAAACATTACTACAGTGGTTAGAAACATTACAAGCTACACAAAAATGCTACAGACCTGCAAAACAGAGGGTTGGTGGATAAAAAGGCTACACAGATGATTAAAAATGTTATGATGACAATTGGAAATGCTCCAAGAGGTTCAGAAATGACGTAACCCCACAAAACAAACATGCACGACACAAAAGGCAGAAACACCAGTGTGTTGGTAAAAACACCATTCCCTTGACGAAAATGCCAATACATAAACCAAAAATGTTAATGTACAAAAAAATGGAAAACTGAAGCAAAAAATGAAAAAAATGACGAGCGGGGTTAGAAACAATGTCTAACGTGTTCCACTGGGTGTGCTAGGATGTATCATGCTAGATTCAGACCTTAATAAGGAAATAACAACCATAAACTACACTTACAAATGTAGACCAACCTTGTTGTGTGGATTTGCTCATGCTTGAATGAGTGTAGTTGCTCCATGGCTTGTGCAAGATTCCAGCAGCATGTGGTTGGAAAGATGAAGGATAGAAGGAGGATTTCTCCTAAAATGGAAGGGTTTCTCAAAATGGCAGTATTTCCCAAAATAGAAGGCTTTGCTTGTGATTCCTTCTATCTCTTGGGTATCGTCCCCTTTTAGTTCTTGTCCAATGGATACTTGGAGGTTCCATTTATAGGTTTTAGGCTTTTAGCTGGGGGAGGTAAGTGAGATTTAGGAGATGTGGGCTATTAGTTGTAGAGGATTAGTGACTAGTTAAGAGTGATTAGGGGTGACTAAGAGTGATTGATGATGCATGGGATGTTGTGGAATCAGAAATGGGATGAAGGGATTGATTAATTAATGCAGTGGTAGAAATAGGTGTCTACAAGGCCTCAGAATCCCCTCAACCCTTAGATTTAGGTGTTGGCCACATTTTGGCTGCTTCAATCTTCTTAGAGTTCACACTAACACCTTCATGTGACACCACATGTCCTAAGCACTCCATTTCTTTCACTTCAAAGGCACATCTGGATTCTTTGGCACAGAGGGGTTGTCTTCCAATACCTGTAAGACATTCTCTATGTACCGCAAATGTTCTTCCCATGTTTTACCATAGATTAGGAGGATGTCAAGGAAGCTATAACACACATTATTTTGAAGTGGATGGAAAACAGAATTTATGAGGCTTTGAAAAGTAGATGGGGTATTAGTGAGACCAAACAATATAGTTAAGAGTTCATAATGATCCTCATTTATCTTGAATTCAGTCCTATGCACATCTTTCTCCCTTTCTCATAGTTGATGATAACTTGAACACAGATCTAAATTAGTAAATAAAACACCAGCATTCAATTCATCCAATAATTCATCAATAAAAAGAATACTTTTTTTTTGTAAAGTGAGCTTGTTGAGTTCCCTGTAATCTGGGCACAAACTCCATGACTCATCCTTCTTTTTAACCATGCTCACCAGAGATGAATAGGCACTTTTACCGGGATGAACAATTACTCATTCCAACATTTCCTTGACCATTTTTTTAACTTTTGACTTTTGTTCACAAGGATAGCAGTAGAGTCTGATCTCAGGAGATATATTTTCTGGAATGAATTCATTGGCATTATCACAATCTCTGACTGGAGGTAGGTCCTTGGGCTCCTGAAAAACCTGGTGATGATGCCAAATGGCCTCTTGAAGCTCTTGCAGTGTTGGAGTTTCTACCTTTTCTGCTTATAATGAATGTAGTTGTGCCATCATGCAATTAGATCCCTTTTTGAGCAACTTTATCATCCTATGAGAGTTGATTATTTGGCTTGGGGATGATTGCATTCCCATGAGATTGTACATTTGTCGATTTGCTTTGAAAGCCATGAAAAAGCACTGAAAGTTGAAGGATATTGTCCCCAACTATTTCAGCCATTGCAGTCTGAAAACATCCGTTTCTCAAAGAAGGCTGGCAAATATTTCTGAAAGGCAATAATTCCCCATTGAGAGCTTGATGTGATGTCCTTTACCCCCATAAGAGTTGTTTTCCATTGCCGATCATAACCTGAAAACTAGAAATTGTAAAAAGCAAAACAGTTGAGCTCATTTGCTAACCTTCATTATTAATTGCTATCACCTTTATAATAAACCAAAAAACCTTGGACTTTAAATTTATGTTGGTTCTTTTGGATACAAGGCAATCGAGGGTCCATGTAGCTTTTCGAACCTGTCAAGACTTGTCAGTTGAAAACTCTTCTTTTCTCGTCCAATTTGTTGACTTGGTAGATGGTCTACCCCTGTGGACGACACTGCTGAATGAATCAAGCCCTTGGGCTGCGAAGCTTTATAGGAAAATAAAGCCCACATGCTTACTAGCGACTAAGGTCACTAAACTTTAGTTCCATGGCCTCAGCCACCTTATATTAAGCTTGCAGACTTCAAATACGATCCAGGGCTGATTATATCATGGCGAAGGCTGTTATAACACAAAATCAAAGCCCATGGGCAATATTATGAAGGCGTTGTCTTGTCAAACATAAAATTTAAGCCTGTGTGCTGGAATAATCAAAGGAAAGCCTTAGAGAATTAAAGGAGATATTCAGCCATACTCTGCAGAGAAATGCCTTTTGGCGTGAAACAATGCATAAAGGAAACCAAAATAATAAGAAGTATTTTTGGTTGATGCAATATTGCAAACAACCTTGAGATGCTCCTGCATTAGACAGTCTAGGTTGGACATTATTGACCAAGAGACACTTTTTTGGTCTTATCCATATGTCTTACATGGAGACTTTATAGTTACACACACTCCCAGGCAATATGTCTTGTGATCTGTGTGGAACTGGCTGTAAGTCCTTACCATCTTTGAAACACTTTGTTGATAGTGTAGTCTTTGGGTGAAGGATCTTGCTGGGATGTTCTACCATTCTCGGTGCCATTTTCTTATATTCATAGTACTTATATGTTATAAATGACGGTCACATATGATGTAGTTGGTTGGAGCTCTAAAATTGCTAGCCAGATTATTATATTGATAGTCTTACTCTGTACCACTCTGTACTTGTGTAGTATAAAATTTGCATGCACCCCATCCATAGCTAGTTAATGGCATATTTCTCTGTACTTGCATCCAAATGGATATGTTCTAGTTGTCAAACACCACATGTTTATGCAGGTACAGGAAGAGGACCCATAAATAGGGAACAATTAGCTTCATTATTGTTAGGCAACAATGTATGGACCACATTGGAGAAGTGGTGATGATTGGTAACAACCGTCCACATGCTGCCTGTAACAGCTAATTCCTCATAATAACTAATTGACATCAGAACAAAAGTATATTTAATTTTCTTACATTCTTCAATTATTCTATTTATGACATTCTTATATTTTAAAACTGTGCAGAAAGTCTCTTTATGTTTATTTTTCTTACATTCTTCAATTATCTATTGATGACATTCTTAAATTTTAAAACTGCGCAGAAAGTACAAATCGCTTTAAGTTAGAAATAGATGACAATTGTCCAATTGCTAGACATGCAAACTTAGTATGTAGACATAACCCTTCTCTTTGCTTGCGTTTTATTATTGTCCATAATTAGAGCTAAAGTAGGATTTTTATCTACCTAATTGATTGTTCCGTTAAGGAGAATCCAATCGGGAGTGTCTCTCAGATGTTACAATATGGTACATTGACCTACCATCAAGGGAACCAATTCCCTTTGAAAATATTTAAATAAAAAATCTAAATATTGGTGCCTATCCTTTTAATGGGCTGCACATTAATTTATCTTTGCCCCTTACACTATTATAAAATTAAGGTTGAAGTTACTAAATTTGATTTGTATTGGAGTTTTCCTATATTATGCCAGATGAAAATTGAGGGTAAATGCTTTATCATATATGATCTAATACTCATATGGTTAAGAATAGAATTATGAGCTAGTTGATTAAACTTCAGTCTTCTAATAAAGGAGATTAAAAGGTTCATGATATTGAAAATTATGATGTTCTCAAAAACAATTTTGGCGATTCTTTTATTTATGTGATAGGCAGGAGTTACAAGTTTACAACCACATACGGTCATACCTATAGCTAAAGTTTTACATGGAGATATTGATCAAGATCTAGAAATCAGTTGACCTCTTTAAAATGTCCATTGCCATGTTTATGATATTAGATTTTAAATCATTAAAATTTGCTTCTCATAGTTGTTAATGTTAGTCTTTTATATAATCGTAGCATGTACATTGTTGAATATATATAATGAACCTGTACGATTCTGAACAGTTAGGAGGTTGTAAATCAGTTGTAACTGAAGATCATATAACTACATCCCCTAATGATATATACACCCTGCCTGAGTCATTCAAATCAGTGCAATTTTGTGCATCTCTATCTTCTTGCTGTTTTTTTCCTTTATGTTTCTAGATCTAACAGTGGTATCGGAGCATAGGCATCAATGAAAGGAGGGGTCGACAGTGTGGTTGACGTAAGCAGAAGATAAACACGTTTTTTTAGTGTCTGAAAAACATCCAACGAAAAGGAGACTCGTGACTGCTCAGGAGATTCAGTCGTTTGTAAAAATACGAGTATAATCATTGCCCGGTTTGCTGTTGAACGTGACCGGTGTTTGGTGCCCAGTTCGTGGCTAAAAGCGTGCCCATCATTGCCCAGTTCGCTGTTGAACGTGACTAGTGTTCGGTGCCCAGTTCGTGGATAAAAAATGTGCCCAGTTTGCTGTACCGACCAGAAGTTTTACCTTCGTGGCTAAAACATGCCCAGTTTCCTGTAATAATCATGGAGGGCAGTCGCAAATACTAGAGCCAGACTCGTGTGGGCAAAGGAAAGGAAAAAGTGAAGTCGTTAGGGGAGATTAAAGTTTGGAAACAAATATTTGAACTGTTTGTATAAATTCTTCCTCCACATATTTGCTTTACTGCCATGTATTTGCATAAATTGCTGTTTGATTACTTTCTACCACGTATTGGCATAAAGTGGTTTTGTTTTATTTGGTGGGCAAAAGACTTTATTTCCATTTTTATTATTTTCATAATAAAAAGGAGAATATTTCAAATCTTATTCTGCTTGACTCGCAAAAATTAACGGGACTAATTTCATTGTTTGGAGTCATAAGATTTTAACGGTTGGGAGTTTCGTGATTGTGATAAAATAATCAAGCGTGATGAAAGTCGACCAACGACGAACTTTGAGGATTTTGACAAACATCACAAGGAAGCGTTATTGCTTCTCAAGTTGTTGGTATCGGATGATATGATACCGAAGTGCGGAATGCCATTGTGCGTGGCAAGCACGTTGTGGGGCCAGTTTGAAGGGTAAATATCGACGCCGAGAAAAGAGTTGGGTTTTATACCTAAAAAATATGCTCTTTTCCGTAAAATTACAAGAAGGTGGATCGTTATTTGAGCACCTACTTCGGATGAAAGATCTTCGAGACCATTGTCTTCCATAAATAAAAAGGTGGACGATGATGATATGGTGGCTTTGGTTCTAAATAGCTTGCCTTCTTCGTATGAGTCATTTGTGGAGGCACTTCATTTAATGGCTGAGAGAAACTCTTACATTTGACAAGGTGAGTTCTACTTGTTTGAGCTGTTTCAAAAGGAACGAAGACAGACACAGGTTCAAGAGTCCACTTCTGGACAATCTGAGAGCGCTTTTGTTGCTCAATCTAAAGGAAAGTATAAACGACAAGCTGAGACATCCTCTTCCTCTCCTAAATATCAAGTGAAATGTTACTATTGTCACAAACTTGGTCATGTGAAGAAAGATTGGAAAAGACTCAATGCCCTGAAGAAGCAGAAGGGGCAGGCACATGTGGCTATAGTTGAACACGAGTCAAAAGAAGAATATGCTCTCATGGCATCTTGCACGGGTAATGGCAGCCCTACTCGATGTTGGTTCTTTGATTCTGGAGCATCACGACATTTCACATGTCAAAAAGACTGGTATGTCAATTTTAATTCTTGTTCTTCTGATTCAGTTACTTTAGGAGATGGAAGATCACATGTTGTAGAGGGTATTGGGGATGTTCGTATTAGATTGCTTGTAAAAAATGTTAGATATGTGCCTAACATGAATAAGAACTTGTTATCTATCAGTCAACTAACTGATAATCCCAATATCTCTGTAAACTTTTCTGGTAAACAATGTATTGTGTTAGACATCAAGCAAAATAAGGTTGTTACCACTGGGAATTGGGCAATGTCTATATAGACTTGTTGAGCCACATCAACTTGCATGCCTAAGGTTGTACCGGGAAATGGGCATGGTGTTTTATAGACTTGTTGAAAGATATGGCCATCTCAACCTTGCAGATTTAGCCCGCCTTCATAGAGCCAACATTGATTGTTGGTTTGCCTCCTATTCAGAGAAACATGGCATGTGTGTTGGTTGTTTTGCAGAAAACAAAAGTGGAAGCCTTTTCCCTCCGAAGGTGTTTGGCGTGCAAAGGGGCTTTTAGATCTTGTACATGCAGATCTATGTGAGCCATTGTGGAAAACTCCCACAGTCCTTGGTGCACGTTATTTTCTCTTGCTAGTGGATGATCATTCTTGGAAGATGTGGGTCTATCTTTTCAAGAAAAGTCTGATTGCTTTGCTTCTTTTGTCAAGTTCAAGGCCTTGGTGGAGAATCAAACCAGCCATGCAGATCAAGACTTTGAGATCCGATAATGGGGGTGAGTTTACCTCTAAAACAATTTGTAGTAAAGAAGGGATTCAACGCGATTGTGACCCCTCTTATACCCCACAACAAAATGAGGTGGTAGAACGGAGGAACAAAACCATCATGGAGATGACTCGATGCATGATGCACAGTCAAGGAGTGCCCTATAAATATTGGGGAGAAGTTGTTAACACAACTGTTTATATACTCAATCGGAGTCCTTGCAAAGCTTTGCAGGACATCACACTCGGAGGAAGCTTGGTCCACCATCAAACCAGAGGTATCAGCATTTCGTGTTTTTGGTTCAGTTGCTTATACTTTGGTTCTTGAAAATAAGAGTAAATTAGATTCCAAATGTTCTAGATATTTTTTTGCTGGTTATAGTGATCAATCTAAAGCCTATAGGTTGATTGATACTTCCACTAATAAGATCATTATTAGTCGAGATGTTGATGTAAAAGAAACAAAGTCTTTCTTTGGTTGTAATCAGCAAGGGGACCAGCCAAGGGGCAGCGATCAGCAAGGTGTCATAACAGAGTTTGGTACTCTTTCCTTGCCTGATCATGAATCGGTTCTTCTCATACTCCTCCATAGACTCTAGGACAGTCTGGCCAATCTTCCACTGAGATTGTTGAGTCTCCAAGAAATCAACTTGCGTTGGTTTCTCCTTCGGAACTTCCATTGGCTTCTCTTCCACAAACACCACAACCAACCACCACATCTTCAGTTTAGCGGAGGCCTAAGTGGTTTTACTCCACTATTCAGGATTTGAGGAAGGAAGAATTGTCTCCTCTCTTAGATGGAAGGTCTCAACAAACTAGTAAGCAAATTAATTATTTTGAGCACGCTCAATTTGCTCGCTTCGATCTTCTTCATATTCATGAGCCACAAAATACTCTGAAGCACGATGCAACCGAATGGGAAACTACCATGCAACTAGAGTATGATGCCTTGATTAAGAATAATACCTGGAAGTTGGTGCCATTACCTCCAGGGGAACACACCATTGGCTGTAAATGGGTGTATAAAATCATGTGCAAAGCAGATGGTACTTTGGATAAACAAGGCTCGACTGTTGCGAAAGGTTTTTCGCAACAGAGAGAGGGGATAGATTATGAAGAAACATTTTCTCCTACTGTAAAGATGGTCACTTTTCGACTTCTTCTTTCTTTTGCAACTCAGTTTGGTTGGAAAGTATATTAGATGGATGTCAAAAGTGTTTTCTTGAATGGGGATTTGGAGGAAGAGGTGTATATGACGACTTGAGGGTTTTCGGGCTCATGGTAGTGAGCATCTGGTATGCAGATTGATTAAGTCCTTGTATGGACTTAAGCAAGCTCCTCGAGCTCTGGTACATAAAAATAGATAAACATCTTAGAGATTCAGGTGTTTCATGGAGTCATTTTGATCCGAATCTCTATGTCAAAAGCAATGATGATGACATTGTGATTCTTATTGTGTATGTTGATGACCTTGCCATCACCGATAGTGGAGATGCTGCAATTCATAAGGTAAAATCAGATTTATGTGCTGCTTTTGACATGACTGATTTAGGCCTCCTTCACTATTTTCTTGGTGTAGAATTCTGGCAACTTGATCACTTGATTTTCATATCTCAAGTTAAGTATGCCACTAACTTGCTACAAAAATTTCAAATGTATGATTGTAATTCTTCTTCTACACCTATGGAGGTAGGGCTGAAACTCTCAGCTCATGATGATTCACCACCGGTCGATGAATCATTATATAGACAGTTGGTGGGTAGTTTGATCTATCTAACAACTACATGACCAGATCTATGTTTTTTGCTATCAGTTATCTCTCTCGGTTTTTATCTAAACCGAAACTCATTCACTGGGGAGCAACAAAACGAGTTCTACGATATGTCAAAGGAACTCTTGACTTTGGCATTCTATATCAGAGAGTTGCAGATTTCAGGTTGATTGGCTATACTGACTTTGATTGGGGAGGATCTATAGATACTCGACGATCTACCACAGGATATATATCTTTTCTCAGAGTTTTGGCAAAGTAAACTTTAGCCTCTATTGTATGTTGCCATCTCTTCTACGGAAGCAGAATACAAGGCTGTTGTTAGTGCCAGTTGCGAAGCAATATGGCTTTGTCGGATTCTGATTGACTTTCAGTTTCCCCAGGCTGCTGCAACACCTCTTTCACTCTTTTGTGATAATCAAGGTGTTCTAAAAATGGTGAAGAATCCTATCTATCATGCCCGCACTAAACATATTGAGATTCATCATCATTATATTCGCCAGTTGGTTGATTCTGGTGAAATCTCTCTGCATTTTTGTCCATCTGCAGATCAGCTTGCTGATGTAATGACTAAACCTCTTGGTCCTTTGTTGTTTGTCAAGTTTAGAGATAAACTTGGTGTTGTTTCGAGGTTTGTCATTAAGGGGGGGTGTTGAATATATATAATGAACCTATACGGTTCTAAACAGTTAGGAGGTTGTAAATCAGTTGTAACTGAAGATCATATAACTACTTCCCTAATGATATATACACCCTGCCTGAGTCATTCGAATCAGTGCAGTTTTGTGCATCTCTATCTTCTTGCTGTTTTTTTCTTTTATGCTTCTAGATCTAACATACATTTGAAAAGATATTTATTTATGCGGCTTTCATTCACAATAAAATAAATGTAATAATTGCTTCATATCTTATGTTTGGTGATTGGAACCCGGTAATCAGTTCCATGTGCACTCTGGTCACTATGTAACGCTTCCATAAGTTCTAGTTTTAAATCTATACGATGTTAAATAACAGAACACATTAACTCATTGAAATTCATTTGTGTTGGGATTTTTATTGCAGGATAAATTGGACTCCTTGCTTTATGCTGAAGCGACATATTTTGACAGGGCTTCCAAATGAGCCACAGGAACCCTTTATTGCAGATTCTATAGACTTTGTAGTGAACCAGGTACACTTGTGTTTTTAATGGTCTTGTATTGCCTCCTTCTAATTAATATTGTAACACTATGAAGAGGAAATTGGTTGGCATACACAAGCATATGATATTGAATATCACCAAATTTTGTTTCAGAATATGTTGTCTTGCATGGTGACTAAGTATTTATAGTATTTAGTTTTGAACTGAGCAGAAAAGATATGTTAAGATGCAAACACATATAGGCTGTAATATTGAATTTTACTGTATTACTTAATATCTGTCCTCAAAAATATGAGCATCCTGTTTTTGTTGACGGTAACAAAGACACGAATCTGTCCAATGCAAATGACATTGACCAAGCACATGTATTGTAGATAAATGTAATCTAGAGGATGATATATGGAGATCTAATGCCTTATATTAATGTCCTAATAAACTAAAATTTAAGATGAATGAAATTAAAATTCATGAGTAAAATGGCATTGGGGTAGTCGGGACTAATGTATGAACGAAAGAGTTTAGGACTAACTTATCTTCCACATATCTGTTATGAAATATCGCAATATGCAAAATTTTAGTGAGCAGTTCATGATGATCTCATAGTATTTCGTTCCAAGTTCATAGAATTAGACACCATACAATATGTAAGTAGCCTTTTCAATCAACCTTCTAATATTATAGCTCATAGAAATGGTTCATTGGATGACCAGTACCAGTCCATACTCGTGGTTCAAAAGGAGGCTTGTCCTCACGAGGCAATGCAAGAGGAAGCAACAACACAAGTCCCTGACGAATTCTATTATACAAGAATAAAACATGGGGATTCTTCATTCAGAGAAGCACCAATAGGGTAACAAAATAAAAAATTGCAATGTTTCAGAATTTTGTCAGGAAAACATTTAAATTTCATATTTTTAATGACTAAACACAAATAACAGTGAATTTAACATAGAAAAGTTGAAAATTAGTAAAATAATAAATACATGTAATAGTTTTACATTGAATCTTAGCCAATTGTCATATATTATCATGAATAAAAATAGTAAATACATTGAATTTAACTATTAACTTCTCAATCTCATCGTTTGACATTGCAAGTGAGTTATCATATCACATTTGAAAATTGACATTCGTGGTACTGAAGATCAAATGTTTGAAAAGTAAAACAAATCATTTATCATATAGGTCCAATAGCATAATAAATCTTAAAAATAATATTAATCCTAGACATCAAAATACTAATAGGTTTTATAATCTAAATAATAAATAGTAAAAATGTAAAAGTCATGCAAATAATAGCAAAACACATGGTGCAAGCATGGATCATGGCCATTTACGTGCTACTACCACTGCTCTAGCCTTAACTTCCATCCACTCCAAACAGACCTCAAGACTAAGCACCGCATAAAGAAATATTATCATCACTCTCGGGATCCTCTGGCTGATAAAAGATGTTCGGGATCACCTCAACTAATCCTTACTAAAGAAGGCAACCTTTCCATCACCATGCCAATGTGTGGCAGGTTCTTAAAATATTTTGCCATCTTTCTTTACTCAAGACGTAAGGCCCTATGAACTCGGCATCTTCTCCGCTCTCCCTAGAGATAAGCTTGTTTTTGAGATCGATAAAGTTGATGAATTTATAAATGGACCAATTCATCTCAATTACAAAAGAACTATGTAGCCAGAAACGCCTAAGGGGCCCACGTTTCTGAGGAAACGCTTTGAAACGCTTAAAGCGGGTATGAAACGTGTTCAACGTTTCCCAAAAAAAATTTATTTTTTTTTTTTTTTTTTTTTTTTTTTTTAAAAACGTCTAACTTATCTAGATCTAAGATTATTATCATGTATATGTGAATCATTGAAATTGTAAGTATGTTGAATGATGAGTTATGACTCTTTAGAAGTTCAAATTTCAATGAATACAAAATATTTTGAGTGCTTTATCAATTATCTCGTATGGTCTACAAATTTACAATTATAAAATGAGTATTATGCATATATATATATTTTATTTTTTTAATAATATATTGTACGGACGTTTCCATCGACGTTTCGTATCCAAGGTTTTTTGAAAATTGCCGTTTCCGCGTTTCGTACCCGTTTCCGTTTCCGTTTCCGTTTTCGGCAACATAGCAAAAGAAGTATCTGTTAGAGAGAGCAACTGAAAATGTTCAGGATCACCCCAACTAATCCTTACTAAAGAAGGCAGTCTTTAGATCAACATGCCAATGTGTGGCAGGTTCTTGAAAATATTTTGTCATCTTTCTTTGCTCAAGACTGAAGGCCCTATAAACTCCAACCAACTTCTCAGCTCTCCTAGGGATGAGCTTGTTTTTGTTGATAAAGTTCATGAATTTATAAGTGGACTGATTTGTCTCAATTAGAAAAGAAGTATCGGTTTGAGAGAACAACTGAAATGTTTGGGATCACCCTAACTAATCCCTACTAAAGAAGGCATCCTTTAGATCAACATGCCAATGTGTGGCAGGTCCTTGAAAATATTTTGTCATCTTTCTTTGCTCAAGACTTGTGGCCTTATAAACTTCAACCAACTTCTTGACTACAAAAGAAGCATTGGCCTGAGAGAACTGCAAACCAAGCTATCTAATTTTTGGGGTTTTGTTTCCTTGCATCTATACCATTCAGTTGGAATCCTTTGTGCCAAACTAGCTGAATCTTTAGCTGCCTTAGGTTTATTGAAAAGGTCATTGAATTTCACAAACTAAATATTTGCACATAAAACTTTGTGGCCTCCTCACTAGTGTACATATTCTCAACAGCATCATAAAAACCTGGACTTACCTCCTTGTAATTGTGAGCCGCTATTGCAGGCACATCCACATAACATTTTGGCTTCAACGCAAAGGCTTTCCATGTGCGAAGGTGTGTTCATATTGTCCCACCTACACTGATTAATTGTTTTGAGGCTCGTAGCATGGAGTTATATTGTGGAATATCTCTCACAAATCTTAGCTCTCACTTCGTCCAAGATGCTATAAAATGTTTTTTTTTCTTTTACTTTTTTTGACCCTGCAAAGTTCTTTGCAAGGGAGACATGTCCCTCAATTTTGGGGACAAATAAGTTCCCTTTTTTGGGGGACATTAGGGATGCATGAGAGGCTCTCCCATGACTTTCCCAATTCTTGGGGACAAAGTCCTTTTCAAAATCAAGTCCCCTAGTTTATGGGACGACTTCCCTAGTTACACTTATAAAATGTGCATTCTCAAGTTTAACTCTAGAGGTTCTAAAGCTACTTTCATGGCATATTTGGGATCTATGCTTATAGGTATGTATTTTTCATTTCTTAATGGAAGAGATTAAGTCTCTGCGATACCCTCTTTTTGAGCTTTTTGATGTGTGTGTGAGAAAGAGATCTATATTGCAAAATGCCGTGCAAGTTGATTAGGCCATGGTGTACTGGGCCTAGGTGGAATAATTTTGAATGGACATGATATACATAATGTTAATATCTAAAGATTATAATTTTAATTTAATAATCTCATCAATTAATAATGTTAATATGGTAAATCAAAGGAAACCTGCTGGCTAGATAAAACGTAAAATTTGAACTCATTCTTAATTTAGGAAACCCTACGGAGAGATGAAAGTTAAAATTTGAATTCAACTATAATTCAGGAAACCCTACTAACATTTCAACGATAGATTTGACCAAGTGCATATATGGCATCAATAACCTTTTTCTTAAAGTCCTATATACTTTAAAAGGCATATTTATTTCTCAAGTGTTCTTGAATTTTTTTGCTGGATAAAATGCTTTTTTGGCAGCATGTATGTCAGATTAAGCAAGAAACACTAAAACTATACTTTTACTTTGGCATTCGGTTCAGTAATCTTAATTAATAATATGCTGAAAAAAAAATTATCCAGTATGTAGATTCTTTTACTTCAATTAGGAACCGAGAAGTCTGAATTAGAAGATACATGTACAGTAGACATTTAAAAAACTGTATTCATTATCCTTGATACCTGAATTAACCAACCACGTAGACCTTGCAAAATTTCTTCAATCTGATATTGGAAATTGGGTTTTCGAGTTACAACATATCTGAGACTAGTATATAGTTGATGTTGCATCAGAAAGCTTGAAGCCTGAACTAGGCGTGGACTTAGCCATATTGTACATCTCATGTTGTAAACCAGCATTATTGAACTACTATTTATCTGTTTGCCTTATATGGTTGGTTGTGGATTTGGAACCTATACCCAAAGCATAGTTACCTAAGACGGAGGGACGGCGGGATGGCAAAAATTTCTAAATTTTGGGGACAGCGGGGGACGGCTAATTAAAAAATATATAAATATTTAAAATATAAAGATATAGTGACTAAACTATATAAATAAGCTGAAATAAAACCATTTGAGATTTAAATAAGGTGAAACTTGAACTCATAAACATCAAATACATTCCTTAATACCATAATATCAATATGTTAATGTCATAAATTCATAATACATATTTGAATTTTGAATTTGAGACAAGCTGAAATAAATTATAAAACCATTCTAAATTATGATTGATCAAGTGACAATAGTTGATATTCATATCATTAATCTCATATCCAAATACACCAACAATTGTCTATTGTCAATATTAAAAAAAAAGAGGACAACTACAAGTATCACCTAAAAATCAGAATCAACATCTGAAGCAATATCCATGAACTCCTCGTTGGAACTAGCATCCTCGTCCTCAAAGGTAAGCCCAATCAATCCCCGCTGCACAGTATTGTCCTCTTCAACCTGCCTCGGCTCCTCGGGATCTACATCCCACCGTAATGTTGGGGTCTGTTTGTACTCAGGTGTCTTGTGATCCATAAGACGCAAAACACTGTGTACAACTACAAGCTTCTCCGCTCTCGCAGAGGTAAGCCTATTCCTCTTAACAAGAGTGTATCCAACCATATGTAGACCAATTCCTCTTAGAGGTAGAGGAGCTAGAAACTTGGGAAAGGAGGCAAATTGCAAGTGGTTGTAGTAGTCTTGAAAGCCCATGTAGTTGCCACCAACTCTTTGGTTTCTCCTATGCTATCATTGTTACCTGTCGCGCCTTTACGATGTTTTGTACCCATCAAGTTTAGTGAAGTTGAGCCACTCCAATCTGATCTGTGAAGCCTCTTGTGGGTGTACATTTTTTTAAGGCCTTCATAAGTCCCTTCTTCACCTCATCATCATCCGATGGAATAACTCGCCTAGCCTCTCCACATACCATTTAGGATTTAGTGCATACACAACCATATGAAGAGTGGTGTTCAAATTCTCCCATCTCCATTGAATAATGGGTGTATATGTTTATTATAGAACTCCAAAGTGGGATCCCTCACCTAAATAGCTGCCTTCATTTGCCCAAACATCCTGTCAATGCATTCACAAATCTCACCAAGATTGAGGCATTAGAATCCCCATATTTGATAACACTAAAAATTGGAGCTATGATTGATATGATGTATTTCATATCAACCCAAAATATTTCCATGCAACACCACTTCATTCTTTTCCATTGATCTGTCTTGGACTCATGCCACGTAGTCCAATCTCGTGTCATAATCATAATTTGTAGGGGCTCTTGCAACTCAGACATCCTCTCCAACAAAATAAAATAGGATGCAAAGTGGGTGTCAACTGGTTTCAAAAATTCCTTCGATTTTTTGAAAAAGTGCCAATGATGTGTGGTGATTACATATGAACTTCTGCACGTCCTTGGCCTCAGTCACTATCTGGTTGACCCACTGAATCTTCCCTATGTCTTTCAGTGCATTGTTCATGGCATGCACACAACATGGAGTCCAATAAATATGCCTATACTCTCCGCTCCACTAGCTTGCCTGTTGCTCTGCACACATAAGCTGCATCTGTGACAACCTGTACAACGTTTGAAGGTCCAACCTCCTCAATGACATCCTTCAAAATATGATATTGGAACTCAACATCTTTCCGCTTCCCGAACAATCAATTGCTCTCAAGAAGTACGGTCCATCTTTGCAAGAGACAATGATATTGATGAGAGGACGATGTCTAATATTTGTCCACCCATCCATGATAATGCTACATCCATGTGACACCCATGTCACCTTCATCTCCTCCATCAACAGATTAACTTTGGAATAGTTTCTATCCAAGATTGTTGTCCTCAGTTTTGTGTTTCAGGAACTAACTTTGCAACTTTGAACTTTAGCCATAGCTTCCTTGTAATAAGGAGAGTGAGCGACATTAAATGGAATCCCATCAGCATAGAAAAAGTTCCCAATAACATCATCTGCCTCTTCCCTTGCCTTTGAATCAAACATGTTAACAATTGAATTGGGGCTGCCCCCATGGCCTTTCTCTTCCCTCTGCTTTCCATTTTTGACACTCCAAAACTAGAACTAACCAAAGTATTACTATGTTTGCCAGTCCTATGAGCGCTCAATGGAGTGTTAGCCGTAGAACCACGAACTTCTGGCACATTGTCTGTGGTATTTCCATTGAAGATTCTCACCATCTCAGCTCTCTGCTCTAGTGAAAGGCCCTTACAAGTGCCAACCCCCCTTCCTGTAAGGTGCAACAAGTGTGCATTGGTCCTAGTGATGTTGCCATGCCAAGTCAGTGCACATATGTTGCACTTCCATACTTTGCTCCCCCTCTAGACTTGGGGTTCTCAATTATCTGGGCAAATTGTTGCAATGGCTTCTTCTTATCAAATGGTCCAATGGCAACAATGACAAATTTGGACAACATTTGGGAGGGGCAATTGGTAGCACTACCAGATGAACTACCAGTTGTCGTTTCTGTCCCTTCTCCACTTTCCCCCATTGTGGCATCACCAACACTTCCACCTATCTCAAGTTCTTGTTCAACCCTCTCCTGCTCTGATTCATACTCATACTCAGAAGAAGAACTCATGGTGATGATTGCTGCAATGAATAAAAACAACCATAACTATATGATTGATTGATTATGTAATGAATTAATTTAAAAACAACCCCCTAAAAAAATTACTTAAAAAAAAAAACGTAACCAATTTGCGTTTTTTTAAATGCCTACAAACTATATGCATGATGACATTGTGAATATAGATGCAAATGCTAAAAAACCACTAAAAATGCAAATATAATATAAATTTTAAACTGGAAATAAAAATGTAATTAAAAAAAAAAAAATGTAACCAGTTACAACCAAACCCTATGCAATATGCATTTTTAAAATCCTACAAACTATAAACATGATTACATTGTGAATGTAGATGCAAATGCTAAAAACAGCCCCTAAAAATGCAAATAGAATCTAAATTTAAAAAAAAAAAAACAAGTTTGTAAGCAAATAAAATTATAAATACCTCTTGCTTGCTCTTGCTCTTGCTTGGTGTGAATATGAAATGAGCCCATAATGTAAATTTATAACATAAAATTGCACTTTTAGGGTTAGGGTTAGGTTAGGAATGTTGTTTTTATGTTATAAGTGATTTACAATAATTTTTTTTTTTGTTTTGAGTGTGTAAAGTGTGTTTTTTTTCTTTTTTAAAAAGGCGGTAGACCATGTGGGGGATGTCGGGGATGTCTAGACGTCCCCAACGTCCCCTAGGCGTTGAGGCGGTTCAGGACGTCCCCCTTGCTTTTCGAACGTCCCCAAGATGTTTCCGTCGAAGACGAAACATTAGAAAACGCGGGGAAATGTTTCCCCACGCCCCCACGTCCTCGGGATGTCCGGACTCGCCAAAAATGGGGGACGCGACCCGCATGACTATGAACCAAATTAATATGAACTTGACCAATTTTTTTCTTATCCCAATCTTTACCTTTTTCTTTTTCTATAATTTAACCTCTGCAATGAACATATCCAAAAGTCAATGGACGCATGAAGAAATGAATACCAAAGGCATGATTATACATTCATAGTACTAAACACAACAAACACACTTCTATTCTACTTCAACTATTATTACAAGTTGATAAGAATACGAGTAATATGTCTTCTTTCTATCCATATGAAGCCCATTATCATGGAGATAGAAGTCAGAGACAAAAGATCATTTGGTTTGTAGCTTTTTGTATTTTATGATATTGGAGGTAGGTAGTTGAGGATTGCACCGCTTCACTAGTTCCATGAACTAGCTTTTACATTAAACAATAACTCTTCCTTTGCTAATGTTCTAGTCAGCATATAAAACTTTGTTGATGTCTTCTTTCTATCCATATGAAGCCCATTATCATGGAGATAGAAGTCAGAGACAAAGCGATCATTTGGTTTGTAGCTTTTTGTATTTTATGATATTGGAGGTAGGTAGTTGAGGATTGCACCGCTTCACTAGTTCCGTGAACTAGCTTTTACATTAAACAATAATTCTTCCTTTGCTAATGTTCTAGTCAGCATATAAAACTTTGTTGATTGCTCAATAAAAATTGTGAAACCAACCACATTCAATATATGATTAAGATCAATTATGATCTACTTCTTTTACTTTTATTGTTGACTGTCCTGCTCAATTTGGAGACATTGAGCAATGAGGGAGGCACAAGTAGAAAGGGGTAGAAGAGTTGGGAACTTGACAAGATCTTGAAAAAAATAGAGGCTTTCACTTTACTGATTGAAGGCACAGTGCTCATAAATGATAAGACTGGGACTGGAATAGTCTGAAATGCATAACAGTAGTTTGTTCTTCTATAGGCACAATTGCCTCACTGACTACCACACTTTTTAAAGGCATGGATGTAGGTACTAAAAACTACTTACTTCTGGAGGTCTCTGCATGGAAGTGGATAAACAAACTGTAGGAGAGGTGATGCCGAAAAAGGGGCTGGATGTACAATACCAAAAATGGAAGGCGCTCATGGAAAAAAACTATAGACCTTAAAGGTGTAAAGAAGTTGCTGCCTTTGCCATGACAAAGCTTTGGCGAATTGTTTACTCATTTATCGCACATCTTTCGCCATGGACTAATTCCTTTTCCTGCATTTATTTCTTAATTTTTCTTTCATCAACTTGCTTATAAGTTTTCCAAGCTTCCCCATATCAGTATTATTGCTTTTCCAATTCTTTATTGTTATTTTCCTATTCCTTACATCTATCACCACACTCAGCCTGCCCTTTGTTTCTCCCTCTAAACATAGCTTCCATGAAGGAAATTCTATCCTCCATTGCCTTTATTCTGTCTATGCACTCACCTACTCTTTTGCTAATGCTTGCTCAGTTGCTGTGCATTTTCTTTCTACCAACTCTGTTGTCTTCTTTATATACATGTAATGTTCGAATTATCTTTGTGCCTACTGATTTGTAATGTTTTTATATGATTATCTGCATTCATTGTTCTTCTAGTTTTCCTTGTAGAGCTGTTAGGATGACGGGTTTCTCCCATTAGCATGGATTTACCATGATGGCAACATATAACAAATTCCTTTTAGTTATGCATGAGCCTGTCAGTCCTTTCCTTCCATTGTTCTGAAGACGTTTCCTTCTTCATATACCAATCTTGATCTTTTCATAAGCAATTGGAAAGCTATTTAATTCTTCGACGACGATGTGGTTGGTAAGTAGTGTTAATGGGGCTAAAATTAGATCAGTCCTTAAGTAGTAGATGGACCATGTGATCTTTTTATAACCATCTTAGTGCTATGTCCAGTGCGGGTGAAGAGGTGAAACACCGAAGCGGAGGTGTCAATGGTGAGGCGTGGCATGCTCTATTTATGGCCATGGTAGTTGCACCCTCTTTCTTTAATGTTTGTGCTCATCTTGGGTGTTGTTGTCACCCAAAATTCCCCTGCTTTTGAGAAGTTGAAAATTGAAAATTTTTGAAGTGTCTTTTCATGTTGTCTGGTAATGTGAAAAGTCAAGAAATTGAAAAAATCTGCGTTTTTTGGGTCATTTTGTGTGATTTTGGGCCTGTCGGACATTTTTGTCCCGCGTGTCCCCAGTTCATTCGGGCTCTGTTCCCGATCGGCCGGTTTACTCAAGTCCGTTCTCTTTCGGACCGTCGGAACTTTTTGTCCCAAGTTTCCCAAGTTCACCCGGACCCGTTCCTTTTCGTCCGATTCGGCTGAATTGCGTATTCTGCGTACTTTCGTCCCTCATGTCCCAGAAGCATTTGTGCATACTTTTCCCGCATCGGTCGAATCGCGCTTTCGCGTCCCGCGTGTCCCAAATGAACCAAAGGCCATTCAAGTTAATTTTTCCCGCTCTTCACAAATATCTTGCTTTCCAAGTTGGTAGGTGTGTATTTAATGCGCATTAATTGTCTTTCTCTCTCCCAAACGGCTATATAATGAACTGCCCCTTATGCGTTTTGCACACTTTGCTTTTCGCCATCCTTTGCTCATACCTTATGCAATCAAGATTTCCGCGCATACTCATTCCCCTGCAAATTTCATCCCGAGTCCAGTTACGCAACCTTGACTTTTCAAATTTGTCAAATGAAGATTAAATTCCAAGGCCGGGAGCAAGTTTCACCGCTCTGAGTCTGCATTGCTCCCGATATCGGGGACAAGTGAAATTCGCCACCTTGATTTTGGGGATTTTTGGGCAAGATGACAGACGCAAATCCCTCTCCATGGCTCGAGATGATTCATGACGGTGGTTTGGCATTTGCAGTGGTTTTCCTATCTCGGTGCAATGCGCAGACACAGTGACTTCTCTGCGGCGCTCATTACAACCCTGATTCGAATGAGCTGACGAATGTGCATGGGGAACTCATCGCTAAACTTGTGCCGCTGCCGCCATTGGCAGCCTTGCCCTAAGAATTCCGAAATGGACAATGCTATAGTAATTTCCCGAACCAGCGCAAGCTCTCTTTGATCAGACGGTGAGAAATACAAGGCGCGGGTGGCGAAGTCCTCGCTCAAAAACCCTAAAAAGGGCGTCTCGTCTCTGCCCAAGGTCCTTTTCGTGTAGACTTCAATGAGGAGTTGTCGGATTTTATAATCCTGGCTCGGGTCATGGGCTTACCCTCTACCAATGAGTTTCATTTTGGATGTGCCCACTCATCAATATGGTGTGCGAAGGAACTCAAAATATCAATTGGGCAGAGATCATCAGTATGAACCTAGCGGAGCAACTGTCCAATGTACATCAAACCAAGAAATTTTACATGACTTCATACTTGATGTATACTCTGGCAGCATCAAGGCAATGGTTTGGCTTCTCATACATTGACGCTCATAAGGGTGATCCCGTATATGCCTACTGCCCTCAGTTCACCTTGGAAACCAGAACCGCAATTTCAGAAGAGTGAATGACGCTTTCACCATGTACATTGTCAGGCTTCTTGAGAGCGACACAGCGAGGAGATTTTCTGATGAAGCCATGATTCTGATATCGCACTACGGTGCTTACTTCATCCAATTCAGAAAATTTTCCTATATAAGGCTTGCAGGCTATGAGAGCACTCCTCTCAAGCTCCCCATGTTCTGCAATGATAAAATGGCCTTGATAGAAGTGTGCAGGCAATTGGATAAATTGCATAGAACCTGCAGAGATAAGAAAATTACTGGCTTGCACTTCCCCATCTCTTTGGGAAACTACACTGCAACTTGACCTTAGATGCACAAAATATAGAAAGAGCCCTAGCTCCCATTCGCTTCATTTCTTGGCCAAGAACTTGCTTTGACTTGAAAAATTTTATTGAAAGCGAGAACATCAAGATCACTTATCATCATAAAAGGACCACGAGAAGATTATCAATGATATTGTGTTGATGATTTTGAAGCGAGGAGGCATTTTGGCAGATTTCCTCTTGGTCGATTCAAGAGCTTAACCTATACCAAGTTCCTGAAGGGCTCCAGGATGATAATTCTGACCTGTACTCATATGAATATGACAACGTGGTCAAACACACCCCCTTGGAAGACTTGGATTGGTTCAAAAAGGAAAAAGATGATTTGGCTGAAATCCTAGCCCCGGTCTTAGTAAGGACCAAGATCTGGTTTGATAAGAAAGTCCGTGAGCTTAGGAGGCACTCAGGGGAATCCTCCTCCAAGGATGCTTCAACACCAAGGAAGGAAGCATTGACACCCGGATCGGAAGCACCTGTGCAGACCCCTCCTGCCTCGTCAACTCAAGGACCTACAGTCTCCACTCCTTCCTCATCCACCCAGGTATATCAAAAGAAAGTCAGAGAAGTCAAGAAGGAGCCTGTGGAGGAAGATCCCCTAAGGAAGCATACTGAGTTGTCCTCAGGCCCAGAGAACATCATTGTTCTCAGTGAAAGCGAAGAGAGTGAAGTGCTGTATCTACAAGCGCTCCAGAAGCCCCCATGGATAAAGAAAAAGAGGTCCAAAGCACTGAGCTTCCGGGTGTTAGTGATTCCTCTGTACTAGAAGCCCCAAGCGCTCCACTCATATCCCAGCTAGAGGCAACAAAGTGAGTACAAACCTTGGGTGCCATGAGTTCTCTGTCTCTTGGCCCTCTTGCCCCACCTTCTTCTTCCTCCTCCTCTTTTGCATGGGTGCAACCTCTTGTTGACAGTAGGAAGAGAAAGTCTTCCTCCCGGATCTCAGGACCCAATTTTGATGTTGTGGCGGCCTTATTAGGCACTACTCCTACTCACGCCAAAAAAGCTAGAACTACCTCTAGGATAGTGTCTGATGCTCAAGGCCAACAATTCCTAGAGATAGCCAAGCCTAAGGTAGACAAGCCAGAGCAAGACTTGCAAGCATCTGATCTGGAGCTCTCGAGAATTCCCATGGGAGAGTCCACCCCTGAAGGTGAGATCCACAATCTTCAGGAAACAGTCACCAGAGTCATTGGGAGGGTAGAGAAAGGGCAGCAAACCATAGAGCAGTTGGAGGAACAGGCCCAGATTCTTACAAGTTTCATCAAGTCCCTGCTGTCCAAGGATAAAGTTTTGGATCCTACCCCATTGACTACTCTTCCACCACCTGTAATTCTGAGCCAGGATGAAGTGCAGAGTATCAAAGACATGCACAAGTATTCTATCTATGGAAGGGCTATGGAGGCCATGGTGGATGATATGCTTGTTGCAGGATTGAACTTCATTGATGAAGCCTTCAAACTCCACGGGAAGGTGAGCAACTTGCAACAGAAACTCTCCTCCACTATTGGGAGCATAGATAAAGAACTCAAACTTTGGAGCAGTTGCATAGTAGACCTTCGCCTCATGGGACAAACAGATGAAAATATTTTGATGGCAAGCAAGGTCTTCGAGGATGCAAAGGATAATTTGTCAAAGTCCTGGGTCTACAGCGTGGAATGGAAAATCAAGGTGCTGGAGGAGGCTTTGGGAGAGTTAAGAAATAGCTGGCAGAAGGGTGAGGCCTTCAAAACACTAGTTATATCTGCCTTCAAGGATATACATTGCCATCTTCATGATGAGACTTCTGGTGTGCCTCTCTCTTTACAAGAAATCAAAGCTCAATTCAGAGCTTTTGTCAAAGGTGATCTATTCAAGGAGAGTTCCATTTCCAAGGAAAAAATGAAGGAGATTTGCTCTCTTCAATCTGCTATAGAAGAAGCGAATAAAGATTATCATAATCATGTCGAATTCGACAAAGAAATGGAGAAGTGCCTCGGATTTTGGACTCAGTCCACTGCCAACACATCAGTCCCATGAGGCTAGAGACATAGCAGAGGCGTTGAAAAGATTCAGACAGCGGATCCTAAAGTCAGTGGGCCCCTCCCAGTCATGAACGCTTGTCTTCTTCTCCTGTTTCTTCTCTTCTCTTCCCTTCTTCATCCCGAATTTATTGTAATTAGTTGGGGTATTGCAATTAGCAGCCCTTTAACTAAACACTAGTTAAAAGAAGTAGTTACCAAAGAGTAACTAATTTGTAAACTATATAATGGCCTCTCCTTGCCATTTTGAGGGAGGAAGAACTTGGCTTATTTATAAAAGTGTAAAGAAATCACAAAGAAATCAATACAGAAGGATTTCCATTCTTTGTCTATCCGATTCCTTTTTATTCATACGCTGTCCATTAAATATTGTTAGATCATTTGTTTACATTATGCTGAGAAGCTTTGTATTCTTGTAGATGTTATTTATAGAACTGTGTGTCTATTCAAATTTCATCTTATTAACGTAAGTACAAATGATCTGATTCCAATCCACTGTAATCTTGCATGCATAAGGAATTATTCTGTCATCTATAATTCTGAATGGTGCCTTTCTACTTATTTTCACATTTTCATTCCTCTGTCCTTTTGTAATTGGTAACCTATTTAGGAAACACTTTTATGATATCCAAGTTCCATAGTGAAACCATGCTTTGTATATGTGTAAATAGGTTCGTTTCTGAATAAGGGAACCTCTCCCATTAAAGAGGAGGGACTTCTTGTCCCCTGACTGTTGCTCTTCTTGAAGTTCCTTTTTGACAACCAACAGGTGTAATGACCATTATAGATAGATGGTGTAACCGACAGAGATGGTGTGGCAGACATAAACAGAGTTGTAGGCAGAGGTGACATCATAGACATAGACTAAGTGACCAAGGTGGCGGCTGCATCTTCCTCACCATCTGGAAGATGACCATTAACTTTATGCAAATATGACATTGTTTTTCATCACCCATAGCTAATAACAGTTTCTGTATTGTAAAGTGGGTGGCAAATGTTGGAGTGCCATTGCAATCATTTCATTATCGAAGGTAGGTATTTACGGGTTGCACCACTTGACAGATCTCCCCAGTTAACCATGAAATGCTGTAGTTAGCATAACAATGTGACTCCCAATTATTAAATAAAAAGTGAGTGGCCAACCCCATGACCCAATTAATGAGTGAGTAATTTTATGCTACACATCTCTATAAGAGTTTATCTTTTGAAGTTTTGAGTTTTCTAGAGAGCAAGAACTTAACATATAACCACACTGTAATCAGTTATCAACTTATCCATTATTCATGGCAGATGTGATACAAAGATAGTGCCATTATAAAAATCATTGTTAAACTCTCCCACTAGTAAAATTGTGGGGATGAAAAAGTTGATGATTTTTAAAATCTAATTTTAGTAACTTGTTATGGAAGTCAAAATGTTTTTGTTTCTAGCTGAATTTGTAGGTCTTGTGTATGCTTGAAATTAAAAATTTCACTTGGTAAAAGTTCTTATTTATTGGCTCTTGGTTTGGCATCGAGGATAAAAATTATTGCCCATTTTGCATTGCTTAGCTGTTTGTATATATAACATATATCGAGTTGATTTAACAAGGGTGTTTGTGCATCTCATGGCCTCGTGGAATAGCTTATCAAGCATTAGCCTTGAATATGAGTTGTGAAACCATGTATTTTAGATGCATTTGCTTCTTTTGATCCTTGAGGCTTGAGCCATTTTTGGATGGTGTAATGGGGGGATTGTTTCACCTTGGTTTTTTTGTTGTGTTATTTTATCATACATATTGGTCTGAGTGTGGGAGTTGTTTCTGCAGCTTGAGACCCTTGAGAGGAATGAATTGGCATCACGTTTGATTTTGAAGACAAGTTCTGCTTCTATTAGTCGATTGCTACTACCAGACTCAGAAATCACAATCATGGATGTATGTTATTCTTTTGCATAGGCTGGTCTTTTGACATTTTGTAATTTTTTATTTTGGGAATCTTCGACATATATGATCTGTTTTGTAATGCGTGGCAACTTGAATTTACTGTATTATGTTTCTTGGTACTCTGCATTTGATTCATATATATTGCCATGCATCGAGTCTCATTTCCCATCAAGTCCTTGATGCTAAGTGGTGATTTGTTTCCCCTTTTATTGAACGGATAGAAGCAATACAACTTTTTGTAATTTCAAAATTAGGAGTTAATCTAATCAAGAGTAATTACTATGTGTAAATGCCATGGTTCAGAATATAAATATAGGGAATACAGTAAATACATAAATTCTAAACCATGTGCTGATAAAGATACAGATAAACACAGCTCTTGAAAGCTAGAAAAATGAAATTAGGGTTAGGGTTAGAGAGGTAACACTGTTTTATGAAGTTTGGAAGTGTGTCAGAGATATGGAGCTGTGGAAGTGGGTTGTGCAGGGTGTCGTCAGCGTGCTTGTAAAATTTGGAGTGCTGAAAATGAGTGCAGGGCAGGTTTGTACAAACCAGACAGAAACGCCTGACTTTCTTGACCATATGTGGCTGATTTTACCCTCTAGTGTTCTGATTTGAAATTTGTTTTTGGCACCTGGTGTGCTTGTGTTCCTTGATCTGGAATTTGTGATCAAATCCCTTGATCACATTTCAATACTTGCAAATGGTTTCTCCTTTGTGGAAACCCTAGCTCCTTGTCTTGTGATTTGAAAAAAAGGTTAGTCCGATTTGGCCGGACTGACCTCAACAACCCCCATTGTTGAGTGTTTCCCACATAGCACTACCATGAAAGGGCCTTAGGCCTATGCAGTTCTCACCCCCAATGGATGTGTGTGAATTTGCAAAAATAGGTTTTTGACAAGACCCTAATAAGGCCAACAACACTCGGCAATGGTCCTTGACTTTAGTTGTAGTGCATGAGAATGATCTGGGGAAGCAAAATAAAATTTATTCAAACTTGTAGCTTGCTAGTGTGCTCTAAGAATTTGATACTTCAATGATTAGGGCCTAAATTCCTTAGAGTGTGCTTAGACTGTGTTCTCCTAGATGTCAAGAGAAGTTAAGAGATCCCCCTAGTGAATAGGGTGTATGTGTTTATATAGGTGATTTGTGAGAATAATTTTCTGCTCAATCGACCCTAATCCAATTGGGGTACTTTGTGCTTTAAAAAAATTGACTGTTGCAAGTACAAAGAAAAAATAAACGTCACTCTTGGGCAGAAACATCGACCGTTTCTTCCCCCTGCTAGGCAATTCTACCCAGTTTAACTTTAGCTTAGGCCCTGATCAGACACATGAACTGAATAGATATGAGTCTGTAGACATGTTTACTGCGGGCTTAGCAGACTTAAAGTGTAGGAATTGAGTGGGATGCTTTTAGCATTAAGTCAATTTATGTGTAAATGAAAATATGCTGGGATAAATTGCAAATGATTATTGCCAAGTGCCTTAGGTCCAAATTTCCGGTACTACACCTTGCATCAACTTTGCCCCGCCTTCCCTTCTTCCCTGCACCCACTCTCTTTAACAAATCACTAGATTGGTATCTCCATTGTTGCCGATTACATTAATTGATTGGTTGTCCAGTGATGCCATTATTAAGATGAACACGTTTTCATTTTGTAATGATCCAGATTTCCTATAAGCTTACATACTTGTGCCAATTTAGTGTGTTATTATACCGTGTTTTGTACCAAACAAGTAGATCTCAAAAGTCCAAAGAAATCAATTTGAATCTTAGTAGGGCAAGTGAAGCGGACATTATTTACCATGACATGCAAACATGTTTTGTCAATTCTCAAGAACAAGCTTTTCTATAAAATGGCATTGTTCTTGTGTTTATAAGGAGCTATTTGGAAGGCCAGTATCCTATGCGACAATCTACACATAACACAACCAGAAATCTAGTATATAATGCTTTGTTTCTGCACCAAATGAGGCTTGTGTTAATTTCAAGGTATTAGTTATTGTGGTTAATTACAAGGTATATGTTATTGTGATTAATTCATTTCATGGCCTGATTTTGCTTGTGGCAGACTAATGATTATAGTGCCGTGCCTCGTGAATTGAAGAACCAACTAATGGAAAGATATCCTGCTGCTCGAGAGGCATTTCTTAAAACAGGAGGTTATTTTCCATTTCTGTCACGTCCAGATGAGGTTAACCTTCACTTGCAGGTATGTAAGACATGATACAAGTAATTAAGAGATTGCCGTACAGTTTTTGCAGTGCACGTTGAAAGCTCAACCTTGCTAAACAAGTAACAAAAGCTGAAAGGCTGAGAAGAAATGAAATGTGGATTATATTGAATAAAGAAGGTAGTATGTAAAGTAAACAAAAACTTAATTTCATGCCCTGAAAGCCTTATGCTTGACTGAAATATTTGATTTGTGAATTGCTCATTATTTGTTTGGATGTGTAGCTGCACTTGCGACGGGTTGGAGTGGAAGGGCGACCTGATTTAGTAAAAAGGTCCAACACGAAGGGACAGGACTGGAAATCCAGCACAGGAAAATGCTCCATCAGAGGACTCTGGTGATTCATTCGAAAACAGTGGAAGTGCTTTCAGGCAAGTTGAAGATGGCTCACTTCCAAGCAAAATTGTGGGGTCCTCTGATGACGTCAGTGAACATCTTGAACACAGTGCAAATGAATCTGTTGACAGTGAAACACTCACAACGGCTATGCGTCTACCAGAAAAATATGGGACATACATTTACCCTACTTTGCTAAATGGACTTTTCATGGAATTAATCAAATATATAATCATTGCTACTGCCCTGATGGAAGTTATAGCTCATGAATGTTCATTAGCTACCTGTTGTTCTTCTTGTGTTGTTGAATTGTATGGTCTTGGAACCAAGACCTCTCAATTTGTAAGAAGTGTTGGTTTACAATAATGTATGTGAATAAAAATGTATATAGCATATTCCTGGACAGAGTACATTATGTTATGCTTTCCTCCCTCTCCTTAATCATAATCCAACATGTATATATATTTATCCTGTGTTTTAAAGTCATCTCCTCATGTTCATGTATACTTGAAGAGTGTCTTTCGCAAAAATCTATTTTAATTTGGCTCAATCTCTACAGATCTGTTAAATCATCGAGTACCATGCAACATAGAATAATGCTAGATGGCATGCGAGACACTCTTATGGCAACAATGAAACTGACTCAAGTCTTTAATGGTGCATCAATGTATCTGCTTGATTATAGAAGTTCAGTCCTTTTATAATGACATGATTATTGTTGGGGGAATGGTATTATATATCTCATAGAATAGGTAAATCTCCTTCCGTGTTAGGGTCCTTCATAACATCTAAAACTTGCACTACTCACCATACATCAGAAAATCAAATAATAATCAAGTTCACAGTACTTGTTACTTTCACGTGATTTGCTAAGAAGCATGCAAAAACCAAAGCAATTTTGTTGTCATTGATCTGTGTGTTTTGAGTGACATGATCTCCAGAGACATAATAGTCTTGCTATTTTAATTGTAGAATGTAACTTCATAGAATGATGCTACTTAATGAATCCAGCTATTAAAATTATATTGAAAACTGAAATTGTAGTTAGTTGTTTCAACTAATTAAAATGCAAAATCTGCATGGCAGGGTTGATTTCAATAGTGAATTAAATCTTATCAATAGCATATGTTCAGGATAGAGATTGAATCTATTTCTTTTCAAGCACTGTCAAAAAAACTTTAATAAGCAAATTTGCTCGAGATGTAAAATATTACCTGAGAGTAAACAGAGCTGACAAAATCACGGACAGTTATCATCAAAATTGGTATCACTCTCACTTGGCAGTATTGGAGCCAGTGAATCACCTGTAGTAGAATCTTGGTTGTGCATATTGAAACCATTTCCTGAACACGATTGAGCAGATAGTATGCCATTCAAAGCAATGAAGTGTAACATGCAAACTATGGGTTTGGCTTTCACAAGCTTGCAGCTCGTCAGAGACGAATACCATGCAAGTAAAATTTAGAATTACATTTATTTTGCCGAATTGCACCATTAGTCTGAATATCACTGAAACCAATAAAGACTGAATAAATAGATTTTATAATAATATGCATCATCATTTACATATAACTCAGAAGAAGACAACAAACAGTACATAACTTGAGCATCTTCCATTATCATAAGAAAAAATGCAAAACACAAAACACGGCTCTTTTCTTTTTCAGATAGATAAGCGTACTAATCTGGCCTGCCCTAAAGCTGTTATTGTTGCTAGTTCCTCCCACTCAGAAGCACTATTGATGTTCCAATACTTTGCAAGTCTTCCATCCATCTTATGTTTTAAAATCATGTAAGCCTCAACTGACTTGCAAACCTTGCCGTTAAATTACCCATTTTAGCTTTAATTGCCCTCCCTTTCTGCTTTTCCTTGCCGTTAAATTATTCATTTTAGCTTTAATTGCCCTCCCCTTCCGCTGGTAAACATCTAGAGTGCGGGGTCACTGAATTCTATGTGGGATAAGAATTGTCGGACCACTATTTGCTGCACTCATTCAGGATGCCGGAGCTGGTAGTCTATAGACAGTTAAATGAGCCTTTAAGATGGCCTACTACCAACTTTGGCTTGATCAGTGCTACGACAAATACAAATCTTGTATGTGCCTCACAACCTTGGTATGGTGTTTTGGTGTGGATTTACATTTACAAGTGAATTGATATGTTCATGGTTAAGGGATAAATTTTATTGTTGATAGGAGTCTTCGAAAACGGAGCTAATCGTGTCAGTTGTGCACATTTCCACAAACATGTGCAATTTTAGTTTTTGAAGCGCTGGGCAAAAAAACACTCAGTGGAGTATTTTGATTGAATATGAACCTTGCATGTGTTAGGTGCACAGAATTCTTGAGCTTAGCTGCTAAGGACTGAGGGGTACATTCTGCCAAATTTGGCCTGGGCACAATTCGGGCCTCATCTCTTATTTTAATATCTCTTGGGATTTACACCTTGGTAGATAGATAGGCAATTCTTTTTATATCATCGTACACACTGTTAGACTAAACCCATTTGATAGTATTTAATAATTTTAGTTTTGTGGTACACGTTTTGTATTCAGTTATACCATGATAGCATTGTTTGAAACTACAAATTTATGATAATTACAAAGAACAAAGCTACAATAAGAAAGAGTAAATTGCAAAAATATGATTAATTAGATTTGTGCAGTGCAATTTTTATTAGTTAAACATGCGGAGGAAAAGTATATGTAAAAATCAAGTGCCAGATCCATTCATGTTTTTTATGAAAATTGCCACCGAGTTGACCAATTTTCTCAATGTGTAGCGATCAGATTATTCTTTTCGCACTGCACACAAGATGGTCATGCATCCTAGTAGTTTAGATATTATATATTGTTTGATACGTAACAGACATAGGTTGGCAAGTCTGCTACTTTTAATGTTAGTAAAATGACATTGCTAACAGTTCACTATCCAACAGAGTAAAACAATTCTTCGCTATTCGAAAAGCAATAAAATACGAACGCGATTGTTTTGCATCAAGGTATTCCAACGTAATTGTTATGGCTTTGTTTATTTGTTAGCGAGATTGATATTTCGTTAATAGCATGTAATAATGCAATTACAAGGCCTTTTTGTCGAACAGTGCTTAAAAGAAAAGAAAAAAACTTGTCCTGCTAATTTGGGGGTTGATGCACATTTTGGGGCATTAGGTGGGTTATGACATGGTAATATCCTAACATGCATGGTAAATATAAGTGTAAAATTATTTGTTGTGAACCCATCATTATTTATGTAGGCTTCCTTCACATCGTGGTAAATTTGTTGTCTTTTAGTTTGCCTATAATATGATAGGAATTGCGATTATTATGGTTGAAATATATATGAATAGAAATTGTCTTTTAGTATATTTGTTTATTTTATTGCATATATTTGAGTTGGTTTAATGGTGAAGAACTTGTGCTCTTGAAAGAGATCATAAGTTTGGAACATGTAGGGGCTAGGATATTTATGCCTTGTATTTGAAGCACAAATAGGCGCCTCATATATATTAGAAGTACAAAATAATCTTATATACTATAAGTCGTCTACAAGAGCGAAAAATAAATCATCCGATATGATAGACTATAAAACTAATTATTATTTCAAAATATAAATGTATCTAATACATAAAAATTTACTTTCTAAAATACATTTCAAATATAATACCCTTCGCTAAATAGAACAAGAATAATTAAAATAGGGAGATCAAGTTTGCTTATGATCCATTAATGAGTAATTGTGGAACAAATATGCTCTCTTCACGCATAATGCAAACTCAACACAATATATTTAATACTTTTAAAAATACAATCATTTTGTACTACACGTTGCAAAGTGTTTTGTTTCAAGAAAACACATTTTATTAAACCACCCTTGACACATGAGATATATGTGTTCAATGATATCAATTTTACGACCACATTGTTATGAGGGCACAAAACTAGGCCATTTATTGTTAGGAAATAAGGGATAAAATATGCGGAATAATCCCTCACAAAATCACAAGAATAAAAACTAATATGTAGAGAATATTACAGATTTCAAATAAAATTGTAGAATAAAATAACACAACACAAATAGACAATATTTAATGTGGTTCACCCAATTTGGGCTACGTCCACCAATAATCACTTGCTCAGATTTTATTACAAGCCACCGCTCTCTCAATACAATACCCGGATCTGTTTGGAGCTATGCTCAAAAGACTCTACAAAATTCACACACGAATTCAAAAATCCATTTGCAATGTTACTTCATATCTATCATATGCACAAAACCACATAAGTAGACAAATTGCTTAAGTAGTTTTATAAAACCGTGGGTATTAAAACCATGGGCCAAAACCGTCCCATAAACCTATGAGTCAAAAATCCCACCCATATGAAAAAATCCATTTCCCAAGTATATCGGGCACGTTTTAAAACCATGGGCGAGACAATTGTGGAAAGTGTACAGTACTCTTAGTGTACAAAGTCTTCAACACTTTCTCACATGAAAACATGCTCCACAACCTAACAATCTTCCACTTGGAGATTAGTTTTCCTTTGAGCAAGCTTCTCAACCCTTCACTAGTTTCCGTGAAGACCAACCAAAGCTGAACACAACTTCAATTTTTCCCTTGTGATCACCTTGGTCATCATGTATGCAAGATTTCGACTGGTATGAATCTTCTCCAATTTCAACTTCTCTTCCTCCAAAGTCGTCCGATGAAATGGTACCTTAAGCGTATATGCTTCGGCCCTAGAGTGGAATGCAAAGTTCTTAGCTAGGTGTATAACACTCGACTATCACTATGCAACTTTCCTTCCTCCTACTTATGCCCCAATTTCTCAAGCAATTGTTGTAACCAAATCATTTCTTTGCCTCCTCTATGGCGTGACATACTCAACCTCCGTGGTTGACAAAGCCAACACGTAGTCGTGAAATCCACTTCATTTGTTGTCCCACCTATAGTGTAAACATAACTGTCGTGCTCCTCTCATTGTCTACATCTCTAGCCATATACGAATCTACATAACCACACAAAGTGGTGCTTGATCCACTATAGCACAAAACTATTCCCATGGTCCCTCTCAAATACCAAAGGATCCACTTTATGCTGTCATCGTGATCTCTACCTGGATCACTCATAAATCTACTCACCGCTCCCACTACATGGGCAATATTAGGCTTAGCGCACACCATGACATACATCAAACTACCAACCGCTGATGAGTAAGGTACCTTGGACATCTAGTTTCTCTCTACTCTGTCTTGGGATCATTGCTCCTTTGATAACTTGAAATGGCCTGCCAAAGGAGTCCCAACTGGTTTAACATCATGCATATTAAACCTCTCCAAGACCTTAATCTACTCTTCCCGAGATAAAGTCAGCTTCGTTCCTTCATATCCCGAGATATCCTCATACCAAAGATTTTTTTGTTGCCCCCAAATCCTTCATAAAGAAAGGATTCACTTTACCGCTTCTTGAGTACTTTTATTTCGCATGTTTTTACCCGCAACCAACATGTCATCCACATACAAACAAATGATAATATAAGCGCCATTCTCAAATTTCTTTGTATACACGCAATGGTCGAATGACATCTAATATATCCTTGCTCCATCATGAAGCTATCAAATTTCTTATACCATTAATGTGGAGCTTGTTTCAAGCCATACAAGCTCTTTTTAGTTTGCACACCATCTCTTCTTTACTTTTGACCTCATAGCCCTCTGGTTTGTTGCATATATAGTTCCTCCTCCAAATCACTATGGAGAAATGCGGTCTTTACATCAAGTTGTTTCTAAGTGCAAGTCTTTCCTACGCAACTATTCCTATAACAGTTCTAATAGAAGTCATTTTTACTACGGGAGAAAAAATATCATTGAAATCTATACATTTTTTTCTATACAAACCCCTTGACTACCAACCAGTCTGTATCTTTTCTTGCCTCCTCCTTCCTCTTTGACTATGAACACCCACTTGTTTTGTAATGCTCTTTTGCCTTCATGGGAAGCTTCACCATGGCTTGATCCCACTTCTTCCCGGCATCTACCCGCATTGCTTCATCAAAGCTCTCGACTCTCCATTATCAAGTGAGTAATAAATAATAAGGAGAATGAGAAAAATGTTGAGAGTTCTCTTCTTACCCTAGAAGACCTCCTTAATATAGGAGTTTGGGGTTCTGTTGAGGAGGTTCTTTAACTGATTCATGTGTCATTTTCCCATCCGGAAGATCATCTACCGCTGCATATTCTTTCTTGGATTCTTCCTATTTCCTACAACTTGCTAGTTATACATGACTTTCTCATTAAATACCACATCCCTAGATCGAATGATTTTCTTGTCCTTAATACTCCAACATTTATATCCAAAGTCATCACCACCATAACCAATGAAAGTACATTTTTCTAATTTAGCCTCTAACTTGGTCTTATCATCCTTGTCTATATGGACAAACACCTCACATCCAAAGAATCTAAGAAATGAATAATCAACTTTCTTACCATACCAAGCCTCCTCAGGTATGCCTCCATCTAAGGCACTTGAGGGTCCTCTGTTTATCAAGTACACAACTGTGCTCACCACTTACGCCCAAAAAGAAAGAGGTCGGGCATGCAACCTCATGCTCCTAAAGCACGTTCCATTATTGTTCGGTCATCCTTTCGACACCCCATTATCTTTGTGGAGTTCTTTGGAACATCTTTTTACCTCGCGGATTCCATTCTTAGAACAATAATTGTCAAATTCATTCTTTGCAATATTCCCCTCCATTATCTCGACTTGAGACATTTTAACTTAAAACTTGTTTCAATCTCTATCAAGGCTTTCCATTTAACAAAAGTGTCAAATACATCGATTTGTTTCTAATACAATAAACCCAAACCTTCCTTGTTGTATCATCAATAAAAGTAACATAATAACTTGAACCCCAAGAGATGATATCTCGAGAGCGGCCCCATACATCGAATGCACCAGCTCTAACTTACTCTCTTTCTTTGTAGGTCTAGCTCTAACTTACTCACTTTTGTTTCCCATATATGCAGTCCTCACAGAACTCCAAACCTATTTTTTTATATCTAGGAAAATATTTCTTTATGATCTCCATGCCCTTATGACTCATATGACCGAGCCTATAGTGCCACAATGTTGTATCTACTTCTGAAGCCATAAGATTACAAACACTAGTGCTATAAGTGGTTAAATACAAGGTTCCAACCTTTTACTCTTCTTGCCAAGACAAGAGAACCCTGGTAACCTTCCAAGAGTCCACTGTAAATATCACATTACAACCATCACTTCCCAACTACTCTGCCGATATCAAATTTCATCTTAATATAGGCACATGTCTGATATCCTTTAATAGCCAAGTATTCCCATTCTACATCTTAACCCGAACAGAACCTTTTCCAACTATGCTGAAAGGCTCATCATCACCAAGAAAACATGCCCAAAATCTCCTTGAACATAATCAACAAAATAATTCCTATGTGGAGTAGCATGGAAAGAAGCCCCCGAATCTAAAACCCAAGATTCAATAATATTGTGCAAAGAAAGAATCAAAGCATCATGACATACATTACCCGTTGCCACATTTGCCTCCTTTTTTTCTTCCTGTTGTTTCTTCTTGTCCCGAAGTTCCCAATAGTCCTTCTTTGCATGCCTAGACTTTCCACAGTGCAAGATACTATCTTGCTTTTAGATTTTGACCTTGCTCGATCCTTTGATTTTCCACGGCTTGCTCTATTCTTCTGTCTCCCTCTAGTGTCCATTGTCAAAGCATTCCCAAGTAGAAGATTCCCTAGAGCTTTTTCTTCACATTTCCTCGCTTAGAATCACCCTGCAACATTCTCAAACTTCAACTTTGGGTTAGTTGGAACCGAGTTGCCACCGCCATTACTAGGCTATTCCAACTCTTATGTAAAGAGCACATAATTAATAAATCCCTCACTTCTTCATCAAATTCTATCAGAATCAAAGCTAGCATATTTACAATGTATTAAAATCAATTAAATGATCTCTGCTATTGAACCATTTTCTAGACATCTTCATATTAAACAACTTTTTCATTAAAAATATCTTATTAGAGCGAGGGTTTTTCATACAACTTCCTAATGCATCCATCAGTTCTTTTGTAGTCTTTTCCTTTGAAACATTAAATAATACCGAAGATGCAAGACACAACCGGATTGTCCCAAGTGCCTTCCTATCCAACAAATCCCATTCGCATCCATCATGCTCGAGGGTTTGTTCACCTTCTCTAGACAACAAAATATAAAGATCCTTTATGATAAAGGTAATCTTCCATATGCATCTTCCAAAGACTGAAATTCTACCCGTTGAATTTATCAACCCTTGATCTTCCATCATCTGCCATAGCTCCCACTCAAGATAAAACTTTCCCTGCGATTCAACACTTCAACAAACCAAACCAAGCTCGATACCATTTTTTTAGGAAATAATGGATAAAATATGCGAATAATCCCTCATAGAATCACAACAATATAAACTAATATGCGAGACAATATTACAGATCTCGAATAAAATTGCAGAATAAAATAACACAATAAAAAGAGATGTATTTAACATGGTTCACCCAATTTGGGCTACATCCACCAAGAATCACTTGCTCAAATTTTATTACAAGCCACCGCTCTCTTAATACAATACCCACATCTGTTTGGAGCTATGCTTAACAAACTCTCTGAAATTCACACCGAATTTAAAACACATATACAATGTTATATTAACCCTACTATATGCACAAAACCACATAAGTAGATAATTGCTTAAGCAATTTTAAAAAGCTGTGGGTATCAAAACCATGGGCCAAAACCCTCCCTTAAACCTATAAGTCAAAAAAATCCCACACATATGAGAAAAGCACATTTCCCGGTATATCGGGCACATTTTAAGGCCAAAAATATTTTCTGGGCGCCTCGAACCCCAGCTTCGGGGCCCGGCCCGAACCTAGCGAGACAATTGTGAAAAGTGTACATTACTTTTAGTGTACGAGTCTTCAACACTTTCTCACATGAAAACAAGCTCCACAACCTAACAAAGTATAAAAATCAATCTAGATTGTGTGAATGACCTTAGGATTTTCTACTTTACATACTCTAGGTGTGGGTGGAAAGCGGTTGTATACATATCCAACATTTGAGTTGTTGGGCGGAGGGTGTGAGGTTGTAAAATATTGTTGAGTGAGAGATTAAGGAAAAATGACACACAAAGTAAACAAAATGCCAATACTTGTAGAAATAGATGATGAGATTAGAAGAATGAAATCTCATTAAGAGGTTATGGAAAGCGTACCACATAGAGGAGTTATCTTGGATGAAGATGAAAGTGATGAGGAATGTGAGGTGAGAGAACTTATAGATCAATAAGCTAAAATAGAACATGTAGATGCAAAAGATGATTAATTATTGCATGCAATCACATGGATTAGAAGTTGATTTAACCCAAATGGTTAATATTTAAGGGGGTAATAACCGATGGTAGATTATCCTAACCAATTAGTTTCTAAGGATAATTAGAAGAATATCAAGAATAATAATGAACAAAGATAAATAATGATAGACAATACAAAAAGTGCTAACAATGAAGAGAAGAAGACTTAGCTGATATTTTGACTTCTATGTTGATTTGGGCTGACGATGACGTTTGGATAAGGCTAGAAATGATTTGAGAAATGAGCTTCACTATTGGAATAATGTCCTAAAAAATTGCTTGGACAAAAATATATGAGTACGAACCAAAGTGTACCCTGCTTTATGTCCCTTTTCAGTACACCCTTGTCCCCCGCACTCTCGGTTCCTAAAAATTCATGGGTCTATGCACTATTACCTAATCTAATCCTATATGCAATTTGGACCTTCGACCTATGCAATGATCTTGTTGTGCAACTAATTGAATATTCAAAACCCTAGGTGGTGAAGAAGTTTTGTAAAAAAACATTAGTTGGTTTTGGGAACCTTGCGCACCGACATCACCATTATTTCAAAGAGGGATCAAACCACATGTCATTCTCACCTAACATGTGATATCTAGAATGTATGCAACCATATTGATAATCATGACCTTGCAACAATGTGATTGTACTTGAACCTTTCCCTAACTTGACTTGAATTTGGTAATGTGCCTTTTGTACTTGTAGCTATGAGTGGATGACCATCGTAAAATGAGTATGTAAAGTATATGAAGCTCAAGGGAGTCTTAGATTAGCTTTGCTTATGATTTATCTTAGTATTTTCTCATTGGAATCTTAAGAGTAAATTATGTAATCCTCCTTTAATGAGAGATGAATAATTTGTTTCGAGATACGTGTTATGGATTTGAAAAATCAGATAATCTTGACTAGAAGTGTACCAATTGAATTCAAATTAAGAAAGGTGTTGTTGGAGGAAGAGGAACCGAAGTAGCTAGGTTGGCCTATAAGCATATGGGCACAATGGCCCGTTCTGGATCTTTATGGTCCTAGATGCTGCATGCGAGTAATATAAAAGTTGACATTGTAATATACAAGGGTATAACTTGATTTGATGGATTAATATGATTGTTATGTGAATAAATAGGTTGTGTGTGCAAGAAAGAATGAGTGAGATATAGTTAGGGATAGCATAATTGGTCAAATTGAGCAAGTGTGGGCTAGTGCAAGAGTGTTGTATAATTTGTGTTGTTGCAAGACATGAATTACCAAAATGAGTGTCTACATTTTTCCCCATTTAAGTATGGAATTAAAAATTGTGTGCTTAAAGGAAAAGTCACCTAAGTGTGTAGGCAAAATTTTACTTCACTATGAGCTCCTTGTGCTTATGTTAGAACTTTGTCTTCGTTTCGGTTGTGTTTGTTTTGCCAAGATGAGTACCTGCAGAGAAAAGTGTAGTCAATGTCCATAGTATAGGAAATAAAAATTTAACATGAAAATTTTGAAGTATGAAAATATCAATATGTAAATAGAAAAGCAAAACAAAGGAAAGAGTACACTGATTGTTTTGTGAGAGAGGGGAGAGAGTACTCCTGCTACCATTGTTGTGGAGATTTGCTAAACTTTGTGTTGGAGTTGGTTGGAAGGACTTGGGGGTGATCAGTCCCCAAGTAGAATGTGCCAATGAGAATAGAAAGATGTGCAAATACACTACACATAATGAAGATAAATGTATGGGGATTGTTCTAGTTGCTCTGCATCCCTTCACAAAAATGAGCAATGGTAAGTCAAACCTACAAGGATAATAGTCACCTGGAAACTTCCCAAAACCCACAAATAAATGCCATTATAGATGAAAATGAACCAAATTGATTTATAAATGATGACATAATGTAATGGGACAATGTTAGCTTTCATGCACCCTTGGTGCCACCATAATATTGGATTGTATCATGCATTCTCGTTATTGAAAACGAGTAAAAGGTCCGTAAATATCCCTAAAAATCTGCACCAATTGGAAAATCTATTGAATTTCCCCAGGATGGAAGTGTATGGAATGGGCCATAACATCCAGATGATATGTTCTTTTTATATGTTTTTGTCCATGTATGCTTTGTGACCCAAGTCTTTTTTTTTGAGCCATTTTCTAAACTCTCGAAATGTCCGATTTTGTACTTGTTATTTTATTTCGATTTTGAGCTTTCGTGAGGGTGAGATATCCGATGGTTTCCCCCCTTGTTTTAGGGGTGTGAGATGGAGTAATGTAAGCGTGGACCAAACAACAAGACCTGTATCTAATCTACACTTGTGTTATAGGCTTTCTGCGGGGAAAAGGGAGTGCGCATGGTGTATACCATAGCACATACATAGTAATATAATAGAAAAACTAACAAAGTGTTACTTAGAAAGCAATAGAAAACAACACAAGATATGTAAGTAAAAGTGTGTAAGGATAAAAATAGAACAACATGACAAACAATATGCCACATTCATGGGAAACCACTTCGGATGTTGCACGGTAATGGAAGAACTCAAGGCATACAAACAACAATCAAGTAACATAAGGCATTTCCCACAAACAAGTTAAAGAAAAGATCAAACATGTAAAATAAGAAACAAGCCATAATATGAAAATCACATTGGGGTGACCATCGAGGTCAATTCGAATCAAGCATTTACATATTATATTTAGTCTATTGTGTGCTCGAGTCTTGTGTAGGTAGTTACTGGTTTATTTTGTAGCTTTGTGCGAAAATAGAACCCTACAATAAAGTGAATGCGACATAGAGTGAAGTGAAGGCAACATTAATAGTCACCGAAAGAACCAAATCCACACACTTTTCTAAGTACAATAACATCTAGTTCAAACATTAACACTCGGGAGGTCCCGCCCTTCTAGGCAGCTTCTTGTGTGAACTAACTTTTGGATCACTATTTTCTAAATGAATCACACACAATCCATAATGAACATGTTCTACCATCATCCAACCCGAATCTAACCCAAACAACCAAATATAATCTAAGTCACTCTTATCCTCTTGTTGATTATACTTGCTTTCCATTGAATGTTGTAATATTTTATGTTTTTGATGTTTGTGAATTAGTCCAATCCTCCGATTGATATTTAATTTCTATTAAATAAACTCTGAAAGTTTTTTTATCACAAAATAAGTCGTATGTTAAAAATGAATTTGATAAAGTTATTGCAAACGGTATAAATGAGAATGGATTATACATTTTTAATGGTTTTTCTTTTGAATCTTGTTTTTCTACTAACACTAAACATGAATTACAACTATGGCATGAAAGATTAGGACATTTAAATTTTAGAAGTATGTTTGATATGTCTCATCTTAATCTTGTGATAGGCCTTCCTAAACTAAAAAGATCATGAAAAGCTTGAAGGTTTCTTACATGGTAAGCAACATGTTGAATTGTTTCACAAACATCATGATCCTAACTCCTTTCATATTTTAGAGTTAATTCATAGTGATGTTAGAGGTCCACTCAAGGTTACTTCTCTTGGTGGTGCTCTATTTGTTGTTAGTTTCATTGATGATTTCTCTAGGATGACTTGGTCATATTTTATTAAGAAAAATTTGAAATCCTATCTAAATTTCAAGAATTTAAAGCCTTAGTTGAAAAATCTTATAATAAGAAAATTAAAAGAATTAGAATATAGAATGGATGTGAATATATTAGTAATTGTTTTTTTTTTAATGAATTTTGTGTGTCTTATGGGATTCAAAGAGAGATAACCACTCCTTACTCCCCATAACAAAACAACATTGCAGAAAGAAAAAATAGGACTATTGTAGAAATCGCTAGGACTACGATTCGTGCTTAGAATGTTCCTAAGTTATTATTGGTAAAATCCAAGAATATTTTGGTCTATATTCTATACTGATTTCCTAAAAATACTTATATAAAAATAAACATTTGGAAGTGTAAACAAAAAATAGATATCTCTTACTTTAAAAAATTGGTATTCATGCCTCTATTTTCAATCTGAAATTTAAATGGAAGAAACTTAATCCTACCTTCTACTCATGTGTATTTATTGGTTATAGAGGATGAACTAAAAAATTAAGATTATATAATCCATCTAAACATGAGATCATAGAAAAGTCTATGTCCTTGAAAATTCATTTTGTAAAAATTCTACCAAACCCTCCAATGTTTCTCCTAGGGATGAATATCCTTCTGCATATAAAATGGATATAGAGGTTGAGGGGGAGATATGAAAAAATATGTTACCATATAAAAGGTCTAAATGAGCTCCAAATTTGTTAAAATATTCTCATCCTGATAACCTTAGAAAAATGAACTAGAGTCAACACACTTATCATGCCTTAATGATGATTTATGAATGTGAACCACAATCATTCAAAGAGACTAATCAAGAAAAATGATGGTGAGGCTAAAAAATCTGAATATAACATTCTCATTAAAAATAATACATGACAACTAGTCCGTCCTCCTAAAATGAGCATTGTAGGCTATCAATGGTTATATAAAATCATTTATAACTCATCATGCTAAATTGATAAGTTTAATGCAATGTTAGTGGCTTGAGGGTTTACTAAAAATATGGAATCGAATATATTGAAACCTTTTCTCCCATGATAAAAATGAGCACAATTAGGATCCTCCTAGCATTAGCTTCTCAATATATATATGATATTGATCAAATGGATGTGAAAAATACATTCCTAAATAGTGATCGAAGGAATAAATTTATATCACTCAACTTAAAGGTTTTGAGAAACCTAGAAAAGAAAATTACATTTGTCAACTAAATAAATCTTTATATGGATTAAAAAACATCCCTGAGCTTGGTATGATAAGATTAGTAGTGTTTACAAAGACCTTGGTTATTAAATAATAGTTTGAGAAGACATTCACGTTTGAGACTTAAAACGAGAGCTTAACTATGCCTCTCGACCATGATTAAGGATGTAGTCTTTCACTAAGATGCTATATGGAGGAAATGATTCATGTAATTTATGATGATGGGGATTATTCAATAGCTATAAGTTTAATGGAAGAGTGATAATGCTCTTTAGTGTGGGGAGACCGATCCCCACAATGCAAAAGTTTCCACCAAGTGTGATAGAGATGGAAGACTATACCGAGGTAACACAAATTGAGGTGACAATATGGGAGTGAGTGGCAAAGATGATGCACAAAGTTCCTCCTAAGTATATAATCAACCTCTATAAATAAAGGAATTAAACATCAAAATGGAAGGTGATCTAAAATTGTAAATCCTGGGTGACTATTAAGGAGATGTAGATTTCACCAAGCTTGGAAATCGGGTGAAGGTTTTTACAACCTATTTCTTGAAGGTTATAAGAAATGAAGGGGTTACATACAAGTTTAGGGAAAATACTCTAAGTTATGGGAGGACATAAAACTTGTAAAGAAGAGTGTATTAAATAAAATGGAATTTTGAACAAGATTAAATGAGGATGTTGATAAAATGTTGGATGCAAGAGTCATCTTTCTAGTATAAGAATTATATTAGATTAGTCCGATGGTGATAATCATAAAGAGAGATAGACACACACATATTTGCGTGGATTATCAAGTGTTGAATAATTATTGTGTGCAAGCTCCATTCTTATCATCATTTACTAAGGAGGTATAAGAAAGAGTCACATGATGTGAGATACACCTTTCAAGATGTATTCAAAGGGTATCACCAAGTGCACATTGTGTAGGAAGACAAGAAAAGATGAATTTTGTGATAACATGGGGTTCATTTACATATAATGCTATGAATTTTGGGTTAAAACATGAACTGGTGGTCTTCTTGCACATAAGTTTTTAAGATTTCAAGGAATTCATGCACAAGTTATTGTAGGTCTACCTAATGTATGGACAATGTATGGGTTATTGAGGGATCACAATACAATTTTTCATGTAATGTTCATAAAATTTAGATAATTGCAAATATCACTAAATTAAAAATTATAATTTTATGATACCATATGGGGGACATGTCATTTATAAAAGGACATTTTTCTCAATTTCACAAAGGTGGTAGTGATTCAACAATTGGAGGAGCCATGGATGTAGAAAGATGTCCATACATTTCTATGACATTATAAGTATCATAGGAAGTGCATTCAAAATTATGTGTGCATGATAGGACCATTGGAGGAAGCGATGAAAAAGGATGACTCATTGCGATGGATGTATTTGCAAAGAAGAAGCCTTTGATAAACTCAAGGAAAATTTGGCTAGTGCACCAATTCTATGGTTCTCAAACTAGAAGAAACCATTTCATGTGCATGTGGATACATCTCAAATAGTAGTGGGATCCATTCTTACACAAATAGGGAATGAAAAATATATTATCCTATTTATTTTGTAAGCCAAAAGTTATCCAACATCTAAAAAAACCACCACATGATTGGAGCGAGGATATTCGAGATGGTTTACGCACTAATTTATTTTATATAATACCCCTTGGAATGTATTATTTATAGGTCATGAATAATTATTGTACCTTGTGAACAAACCAGTGCGACATGGTTGCATTTTCAATTTAATGGGCCCCTTTTAGGAGAATCTAGTTTATGGTACTTGTGAAGTTGGCGGTGATTACATGCGAGATCAAACCAATTATCATGCACAAATATGGGATAAGATTTGTGTTCCATATAATTAGTGTTACTTGATGCCTAATTTTTTCGAGTTGTGTGGGTGGTAGAATAGATGGTATAATTTATGGCAATTATTACATTTTGAATGACACTAGAAAGATGACCACCGTCACATAAGAAGTGATTGGTGGTCAAGGATGCTCTATATTAGTTGATTAGAGGGGAATTATATAAGATGGGTAGAGACGAGGTTATGTGCTATTGTGTTTTAGAGCATTCATGTAAATATTTCTTATAGTTATGTCACAAATGGGTGGGAGAAGGATAGTATGTGGGGCATCATGTTACGACCCAAAAATCTTGTTGTTAGGGTTATGGTGATAAAATTTATTCAAGTATATAAAAGAGTTTACATAGAGTTACGATCTATTTTAAAGGGTATGGAAATAAAATCAAAGAGATGAGATGTCCTTGGTGTGTGATTCCATGGGAACTTTTGTAAAGTATCTTGCTATTTTTGGGACCCATCAAACAACTTGGTTGATGCATAGGGAATAGTAACTCTCACTTCCAAATACTATTTAACCCAATGGATAAAAGTTACACCGATGAGGGACACCACCACAACAAATACTACACTATTTTTGTCGGAGAATATAATTATTAGTTTTGAATGTCCCTTAATTTTAACCAGCTTATAGTGAAAATCATTTTATTGAAGAGATAGTAAGGATAATGCCGAAGGAGTTTATGATCACATATCGCAAGACAACTCTATACCATCCATAAAAGAATGTATAAATACAAGACTTTCCCAATATTATAGGGATGAATTTAAAAATATTGACAATGTAGGCTATGTAAATTGGGATAAACATGTTTCAACAATATTATGGGCCTATTGAATAACATATATAAGAAATTGAGAAAACACACCCCATTCTAGCTAGCGTATGGAAAAGAGATTATCTTATCGGTGGAATTGTTGGTTAACAATTTGTGGATCTCCCTCACAAGTAACCTCAAGGAAAGGCAATTGGTGCATGAGAGGATGCTTGATTAGATGAATGGAGGTTATTTTCTTGATGGATTTAGGAGATTAACAAGTTAGATAGATTACCTAAGACGATAAGAACTTTAAGATAAAAATCCTATAATAAAGAGACAAGGTGTTTTCATGAATCTAAGCATGTGCACCACTCATGAAAGTGCCATTTATAGTGGATGGCCCGACCATTTATTATTGATAAAATTTTTGGGATGGGAGTATGAAAAATCTATAAATTAGATGGATATATGATTCGTGGGGATATCAATGGGTGTAGGCTTTAGCCTTACCGTAATTAGAAAACATTAGATTCAAAATAAGGCTTGCAAAAAAATAAACACTTTTGTATATGCTTTGGTTTTATAAATTCTGCAAAGATAAGTGAGATAATACTCCATAGATGTAACATCATTATAAATAAAGAGCGAAAGAGAACACATATTATAAATAAAGAGAGAAAGAGAACACATATTGGTATTTTTATCATAGGAAACACATATTGTTATGGTTTTTGTGCATGAGGACGTGGCACCCTTTTTTGTAAGGAAAGAGAGAAAGAGAACACTTGCGGGAAAAGTGATTTTTGCGGGAAACGATATTTCGTGGAGTGGAAAAGGGTAATAATAAACATACATGTTGTTACACATACTTTTGTGGAGTCATGGACGACTCATTATTTGGGGATATAAAACATTAAAGTAGATGGTGTGGAGGGTGAATAAGCAGTTTTTTTGTGTGTTGATGATGGAAAAATTACAAAGTAGTTGCCAATGAGGTTATTTTAGGAACTTAATATGGTATTATGAGACTATTCATGCATTTTAAAGTTTGAGCATAAAAAAAGGAAACAAATTGAGAGTGACAAATAAACCACCAAATCTAAAGAGTTTCAAGCATATGTTGTGTGACAGATTAAGTGTTGGTTGAGGGAGATTTGAAAATATTAACTAAAATTAATGGAGCCAAGAAGGAATGGAAGTACATTCACCGATGGTGGTGCAATATAAAAAGTAAAAAGAAATACCACTGTAGTGGAGATGGATATCCAAAGACTTTACCAATGACATTGCGGATGGAAAACTAGGTAGGTAAGAAGAAGGAAGAAAATATGCGTGATTAGTGAAGTTGAAGGATAATGGTATATTAGCACTGGGAGATTCCTTACTTTGGAAAGCTCACATAATTGTTGACTTGGGCCTTCTTTGAGAATACATGGGAGTCAAATGTATTTCACTAGGAGTATGCAACTAACTAGTGAGAGGATAATTCAAGCAAGTGGGATTTTTAATTCTAGTGAATATTTGTGGACAATGTCAAGGATGAATGGATAATAGGAGAAAACCATTGAGGACCTGGGAAATCACTATGGGAACTTACTCCTATGTATTGGATAATGTTGAGGATGTGACTACCTAGGTTTCTACATGACTGATCACCACAAAGTTAACCTCCACAAATTGCATTACCCACGCATCAAAGGAAGTGACTCACCTTGCAAGGAAAATTATTAAGAAAGGTTCCTAACCGAATTTTATAAAGTGTGGAAAAAACACTAATTGCGAATGTGCAAGATTTGGGAAAGAAGTTATGTTATTTCTCAATATTAGCATCACTCATCACAAAAATCGTTAGGATACGAATTATAATTACCATCCACGAGAATATTGGATGGGATCATGGAGAAATGTTATGCGAAATACGAGTGCTTGGGATCTATGAGTCATAAGTCTAAGGATAGCATTTTCCTTTGGTTTGATAACATTATAGAGGTGTTTGGAGACTAGCTATGGATCACTATGGATTTTTACAATACATATGAATAGTTTGTGGATTTTTACATCAACCCACATCATGTTTTTGTGAGGGTGTGCACAAAATATGATGGGTTGACCAACCGTAGGGTAATTCCATTTTTGTGATTGTAATATATTTAGAGCACACATTGCATAGACTCATGGGAGTTAAATGTTTAATGGACAATGTTCAAGCTTTGGGAACTAAAAGGAGTTCTTGTCATTGAGTGGGGATTTTTAGCTACAACCAAATATATATCCAATGATGAAGATTAATAGGATGACTCCCCCAAACCTACCATATTTAAGGGAAATATATAAGTTCATATAAATTATGAATGGGTTGAAATAACTCTTTGTATGAAACCTATGTGCTAAAAGAATAAGCCAATAATCACGGTTGGTGATGCAAAGGAAGTTTTCATGAAAAGTTTGACTTTATTAAAGAATAAAAATCTAAAAGGAAAATGCGGCACCACCACTACCACTATTTTTGATCAAGAATGGAAAGGGGAAGAAGGGTGTTTTTTCAAAAATAAATAAATAAGGATTCCAATCCTATCTTGGGAGCAAAGATGGATGTGTATGAGTTTGGAAAATTACTAGGTGATTTTGAGGTGTGTGTAGGTTAAAAAATGATGAAGAAGGCAACAAAGAAAATAGTAGATCTTCGTAAAGGTCTATTGAACATCATCAAGAAGGGTAACAAACAAATATTAAGAAGGCGAAGAGGAAAGGGTTATGCAAGAACGTTTAGATGAGGAGGCCTTAATAGAGAAGGGAGAGAGTTATAATAGGTAGGGGGAGATGTGGATTGTAAGAATTAATCCTCAAATATTAGTATGTAGATGGAGATAAATGGAGGTTGATGAAATCAATGAACCCTTTGTTTGTTTTTGAAATATTTAAGGTTTTAATCCTTCCATATTTAATTTATGACCTCTATAAGGACTACAAAGGGTATAATTATGCACCCCACATACATTTACCATTTCCCAAGAGGATGCACTCTCCTCGGTTTGGTGGTAGATCATATCCAATAAGTTGTGCACTTGGAAAATGAGAAAATATTTGTAGCCTAGTGGGTAAAGAAATTACAAGAGCACATGTGCTTACCGATTCCTCTTCTACTCCGGCCACTGATATAGTTCCTTCTCATGATTCTACCCCTTTTGAAATTTCTTCTCATGATACATCTCATACTAGTTTGCATGCTCCTTCACATTATGTTGATGATCCTATTGATAGAATCTTAGTAACATTCTCATATCCAGTCTCTATCTGATGATGATGAGGTAATTGATAGTCATGGTTCTCCTTATTTCCATATTGCTGAGTGTGACTCACCTACTCCATTGTTGCCTTCTCTTAAGATTACATCTAACACTGTCCATGAGTCACCACCATCTATCACTTTTTCTTCTCCTACTATTTCATCTCCTCTTATTACATCATCTACGTCTCCTAGTCCATCTTCTCCTATAGATGTGTCTCCATTGGTATCCTCATCTATTAAGTATGTTTCTGATGTTAGTCCTACCATTGTTATGGATGTTCCATCTATATCACCTACTATAGCTTCCTCAACACCTACGTCTCACCGTGACCTTAGCATCATAATCTCCCTTACCACCTTTTGATATTCCCATGATCACCCACAAAGTAAAATTTACAAAATGGCCCCAACTTAGTGGGGAAAAATTCAAGCGTTAGAACCCGAGTCAAAGCCAGGCAAGGGGAGTCGGAGGAAAAGTGAAAATTTGCCTTTCGTTCAAAGGGAAAAAGATAAATTGTGGACCCACAAGACCAATTTTTGTTCTAATCTCGGCTGCCACGTGTCCCCGAACCAAAAGGGGGCCCATTTTTCAAATTTTTTCCCCATCCATTAAATACGGACCGATACAAACTTTGAAGGGCATATCTTTGACTTAGGGCTCAAAATATTACAAGATCGACACCATTGGAAAGATCTCGGCCTCACCTATACGCCATGGAGGTATGAGACTTTAATTTTGAGGAGGTTAGGTAAAGGAAAATGGAGGAAAATGTCTTGGGCCTTGATATGTAGGATCCATCTGTCTCAACAACAGATCGGATTCGATCTGTTTCACCGCCATTTCCTCTTCTTTCAAGGTGCCGAATCAAGGAATCATGTAGTAAAGATGGATTTGGGGCATATTTTATCAGAAGCATTAACAACAGTGGTTGAGCTTCAACCCACTTTTCCCACTTCCCTCTCTCTTTCTTCTCTCGATCAAATCTATAAATACGGGGGAAGGATTCATTGTAAAGGGTTGTTCATTCTTCTTCCCTGCCCCCCCTCTCTCTTTCTTCTCTAGGGTCGAATGTGGAGTTTAAGCCTCCTCCCTTGGCTTTGTAATGGCATTTTCTTACCTCTTTCCCATTAATGGTGTATTGTGTGAACTCTGGAGTAATAAAATCTGTTTCGTGATGTGTTTTGTCCATCCTTTGCTCATTTTGTTGTCTCTTCTCACCTCTCACCATTACAGGGTATATTGTGCATATCTCTGATGTCCATTACAGGTTTTGGGAGCTGTGTTTAAGGGGTTTGAAATGGTGTTTTGTGTGAACTTTATCCTTGGTCTGTGATGCATCTATCCATCCTCTCCATTTCTCACCTCTCTCCATTTTAGGTAGTTGGGTTTGTGATCAGCAGTTCCCTTTTCTCGGTGTTATCACCTCTGTAGTGTAGGATTTCTTTATTTTCATCTCTCTCTCTCTCTCTCCTTGGTCCCTTGGAATTGTTAGATTAGGAGTAGATAGTCACATTTCCTTCCTTAGAAGTAGTTTAGTGCTAGGATTAGGAAGAGGAACCAACCTTCTCTGGAGGATCATTCCCATTTGCAAGTCCCTGACTTGGGAATGATCAATGTTATGCAAATCACACCAAATGACCCTTGCCTTAGAAAAGAAGATCCATAACTCATTTGGGGGTGTTGTGATTTCACACTAACAATTTTGGCATGCCCGGGGGAGGTCTGAAGCACCTTACCACTTCACTTCATCAGGTTTGATGTGCTCTTGGTGAAGATTTCAGCCTTTGGAGGCACTTTCAAGCACATCTGGTGACTCCATCTAGTCAAAAACCCATTCTCTGAGTTGCAGACCTTTTCCATCCATTTCCACTCATTTCATCCATTTTCTTCTTCCATCTCTTTCATTTTCTCCCATTCCATGAGGTTGTGCAATCATGACTTCATTCCCTTCATGGAACTCACACTTACAACAACAATACAATCCACCTCCAATGTATTTCCCAACTCCTCAAATCAACATTATGATCGAGATCAAAGGACCATTATGCTTACCCATATGAGTAGAGTCAAAAAATAGTTTGGCCATGGAGCTTATCAAGAACAAGGGATATGCATGATAATGTGAAAATCTATGGAGAGATGTTGGTTTATTGGAGAAAATTCAAAAAATGGAGATTGGCATGGTTCGATCAAGGGCATAACTCGAATGAAGGCATTCAAGATTGGTTGTAGGGCACCTTGTCCATGGGAAGGCCCTTTTCCAAGACATTATAGCCCTCAAGAGAAGCTTGACTTCATGGTTGAAATGTTGCCCAACTTACACAATGGATTGAGGAGATTGGGGCTTATGAGTTGGAGTCAAGACAACCTTGTCAATGGGTAAGTCCATCTCATCTCATAGCTTTTTTTTCTTTCTCTCTCCCTCATCTTTATCATTTCAAGCTCGAATTTTCAAGCCCCTCACTTGCTACCCCAAGTGTTGATTTCATTTCTCCATCTCCTAGTCTTCCACCTCATCTCAGTTCTTCTGTCCTTTTCCCTTCCAAACAGTCATCCCCTCCAAACAAACAAGAAGTTACACCTCCCTTCCCACCAAAACAATTGCAAAGATGGTTGAACCCCAACCTACCACTCCTCTTGCTTTCCCAAGCCCATGTTGGGAAGAGACTCAAGAATCAGTCAAGGAGAACAAGAAGAAGAGCCCAACAAGAAAAGAAATGACAGACAATCTGAAGAGTTGGGCTGCCAAATTTGGGTTTACAAAGATCCCCTTGATGGTCAAGCCAATAGAGGAGGTCAAGATTGAAGAACCAGTGGTGGCTGAGGTTGAGTTTGCAGCTAGAAGAAGAGAAAGAACAAGAGGAGGAACAATCAGTCCCAAGCCCCATTGAAGAGGAGCAGTTGGGAGAGATCAAATCAGTGTTGAGGCCACTCAATGAAGAAGGCATCATTGAAGATTTTTTGCTTTCATTTCAAGGGCCTGATTTGATTGATGAACCCATGATGGAAGAGGACCATACAGTTCCAGAGGCTCTAAGTGTGGAGCTAGGCTATAGGGGAACCTTCAGTTCTTCCTCCCACTTCATCCCCTTCAAGCTCTGATGTTGAAGAAGAGTTTGATCTCTCAAACTTCATGTTTGAGGAAGAGAGAAACCATGGTGAGCAAGTTGCAGATCAAGAGGACACCATGAAGGAGGTAGAGCACTTGCAACAAGACAACAAGGAGGCAGACTATCTATCAGACTTGAGAGATTGCTTTGATGAAAAGGAGCCCATGGAGATTACATCATTTTCTCCTCCATCCATCTTCCATGCACATGAACTTGTTGCCATGAAGGAGAATATTCAAGTGCAAAATCTTGCACTCCATAATGGCCCTCTGGAACCAAGGTTGGAAGATCTTGATCTTCCATGTTCTTCAAAAGAGGAGGAAGGAAAAAGGTAGGAGGATGTCATCATCTCTCTCATGCCATTCATCCAAGAAGGTCCACAAGAAAACTCCATTCTTGGAGTTGAATTTTGAGAAATGGGCACATCAAAGGATCATAGACCATGCCCAATCAGGTACTTGGCTTCATTGGAGCCAAAGGAGAAGCCAAAACTAGTCATGCCTACTCGGGGCATGAGGATGAGCATCAAAGTACCAAGGGTCATCATCAATACCTCAGAAGTCAAAATGTAAGTCAGCTAAAAGAGGAGGTATTTTCCATTAATGTTGATACCTTGATGATTTGGGTGGAGGATCAGCTTTGTAGTTAGTTTTTCACTCATCGACCAGCTATATTTAGTGTCAAATCATTTGCATGGCTGCCATTTTTAGGAAGGAAGCTATTTCTCCTACCTAGTTGTAGGTTTTGTTTGAGTTCCCTTTCTCTTGGTTAGAGTAGAGTAGGTAGTTTGTTTTTCAGCAGAAGAAGTGCTTTTGCACACTCTGCATGTCCATTTGAGGCATGTATGATTTTAGTTTGTATATAGTTTTGTTCGCATTTGCTAGAGTTGCATGAAGCCAAGCTCTTAACTTCAAGGCGGGGAACTCATAGTTACACTGTAATAGTTTCCATCTTTTGAGAGAGTTAAAATCATTTCAAAAAGTCCATTTAGGAGATTTGGCTTTTGGTTAAATGCTTTCATAATTTACACAGAAGTTCAACTCCAAGTTCAGTGGGTTTCCAAGAGGCTCAGAGGTCAGATCTTCAAAAGTTCAAATCAGTTTCATATTTATCAGGCAGACTCCATGCCCAATGGATGCTTCAAGGCCATTGGTTTCTTCATCTAGCAGGCAGATGTCCCGTGAGTCGCCAAATTGTTATCCCAAATTCACCCCAGGAAAATTTGGTCAAGACAAACTCCTGCACATAAGGAAATTATGAAGGAAATGACTCAGACCCATGAGCTCACATTCCAGGGAGAGAAACAAAGTTAAAAGAAATGAAATGAAGGAAGGAGCACGAGAGCCGGAGAAAGGAGCAAGAAAGGGGAAGAAAGCGGTGAAAGTCCGAAGTCCGGGTTCAAAGCTTAAGTTCTAGAAAGAAAGGTTGAAATTGACTAAGTATGGAAGAGCCAGCAGAGGAACCACGTGTCCTAACAATGCTTCTCCAAAGGTGAATCAAAAGGGAAGACCAAATGAGCAGCAGTGACTGCGCGCGTGTCCCAGAGGAAAGGGGGTCGGGGAAAAGTTGATTCTTTTCCCCTTGTTATCACAAAAAGGGTAAAAGTTACAAAATGGCCCGCAACTCCGTCGGGGAAAAAGTCAGCGTTAGAACCGAGTCAAAGCCAAGGTGGGGAGTCGGAGGGAAAAGTGAAAATTTGCCTTTTGTTCAAAGGGAAAAAGATAAATTATGGACCCACAAGACCGATTTTTTGTTCTAATCTGGCTGCCACGTGTCCCAAACCAAAAGGGGGCCCATTTTTCAAATTGTTTTTCCCCGTCCATTCGTACGGACCGATACAAACTTTGAAGGGGCATATCTTTCGACTCAGGGCTCAAAATATTGCAAATCTGACACCATTGGAAAGATCTCGGCCTCACCTATGCCATGGAGGTTTGAGACTTTAATTTTGAGGAGGTTAGGTAAAGGAAAATGGAGGAAATGTCTTGGGCCTTTAATGCAGGATCCATCTGTCTCAACAACCAGATCGGATTCGATCTGTTTCCGCCATTTCCTCTTCTTTCAAGGCCGAATCAAGGAATCATGTAGTAAAGATGGATTTGGGGCATATTTTATCAGAAGCATTAACAATAGTGGTTGAGCTTCAACCCACTTTTCCGCTTCCCTCTCTCTTTCTTCTCTCCGATCAAATCTATAAATACAGGGGCAGGATTCATTGTAAAGGGTTGTTCATTCTTCTTCCCTGCCCCCCTCTCTCTTTCTTCTCAGGGTCGAATGTGGAGTTTAAGCCTCCTCCCTTGGCTTTGTAATGGCATTTTCTTGCCTCTTTCCCATTAATGGTGTATTGTGTGAACTCTGGAGCAATAAAATCTATGTTTCGTGATGTGTTTTGTCCATCCTTTGCTCATTTTGTTGTCTCTTCTCACCTCTCACCATTGTAGGGTATATTGTGCATATCTCTGATGTCCATTGTAGGTTTTGGGAGTTGTGTTTAAGGGGTTTGAAATGGTGTTATGTGTGAAATTTATCCTTGGTCTGTGATGCATCTATGTCCATCCTCTCCATTGCTCACCTCTCTCCATTTCGTAGTTGGGTTTGTGATCAGCGAGTTCCCTTTTCTCAGTGTTATCACCTATGTAGTGTAGGATTTCTTTATTTTCATCTCTCTCTCTCTCTCTCTCTCTCTCCTTGGTCCCTTGGAATTGTTAGATTAGGAGTAGATAGTCACATTTCCTTCCTTAGAAGTAGTTTAGTGCTAGGATTAGGAAAAGGCTCATATGAACCTATCAAGGATTATATTTTATGATTCAATGTTTGTATGCATCAGTTAGTATTCCAACCTATAGATCTTGAGAAGCAATTCATCTTCTGTTGTGGTCTAATTCCTCCACTCAAGCAAATATTACAATATGATACATGTGAGTCATTCATTCTTCTATGTTATAAAGTTATCAACCTAAAACAAGATATTCTCTCAACACACATCATAGATCCTTCACACACCTCTACGGCTATTGCCTCATCTAGTTCTCTACCATTTCCTCTGGTTGAGCATCCTACACAATCTCCATATTTTCCTCACAAGAAAAGAAAACAAGCTCAACCCACTCACCAAAAAAGCATACTCCCGGCTATGCGATAGATTACTCCTCCTACCACTCCACCTCAGTCACGTGAGCCTTTACACTTCTCTCATCACACTCGACCACATGATGTGCTACATGTTTTACTTACTGAGTGATTAATTCACTTACCCTCCAACCAACATTATCCATAACACCAATTACAGTGATAACGTGACCAATCTTATTGTAATTATCATCACATAAATGACCATAGGGATAATGATTGTCTTGCCCTTCATGATCGATTGTAACAACTAGAGGATAAGGGAATCATCTCTTTTGGATATCACTCACGTGAGAGATCCATCTCTCATTTACCTCGCCATAGGATTTCTGCTTCGGTTGAGTCATCTCTTACATTAGGTGCTCACCATGGTAACGTTCACCATAATTTTTTAATCATGCGTGCTCTCCACTATGTCCATACACCGCTACCTCTTTGCATCCAATTCATTCATATCATTCATCGCATTCATGCCATCCTCTACGCATCACACTACTCCTTCACATTGGTTTCCACAACACTCCACTCTTGTGAATCCCACTGCAGCTCCATATGACATTCAGTTTGGTTCATAAACTCATGCTACTTTCATCGCACATACTTCCACCGCTTCACGCCGCTTTGGTCTTTGGTAGGTGATTACTATCACCTTACCCCTTGATGATGCACTTGTGTTCTTACGGTTCTTACATGACTATTGAGGGTTTTCTTTAAAAACCTTTCATCACGTGCTCCGTCGTTCATGTAGTGCATCTAATCATTTCCGATGATGCACTCTTACTTTTCAAGGTTCATTTTTGAATGTTGAGGGATATTAATGAACCTAATCATCCATATACTGGAGGCATCACTCACCCCCCCACATTCATCCCACTAACATATTATGATTACATTACATTATTACGATACACATTCATCACAACACGTTAGTTCGATAATCACCTCTTTTACATTCATTTTACTATCATCATCATACTAACTACGCATTACACATTACATTTAATAAAAATTAACAATATACAAATGTATCACATTCATTACGACAATAATCATCATTGAAACATACGCCATCAATCACATCAAAACATCAATACAACACAAAATAAGCTCATCATATATAAATCACATATATCCATACACATATTTTGAGTACAATTATCACTGGGGGAAGCTCCCTACATCATATACAAGCATACTAATAAAACCTCATCATCACTATCGCTCGAGTACTCGTAAGAACCTAGAACTAGATGCCTCACCACTCACTCTATGCCTCTATTTGTGGCCTCAATATATCTCCACTTGCCTATGGCATAAGGTGTTATCCATAGGATGCTCGTAAAATTATGTTGTAAATCCACGTATCGTACAAATAAATCCTACACTAAAGTACCACCACCCAATGCCTTGTGGGCTCATCGATTCTCCTCACATGCCTCATCCCTCTCAACTAGCAATATAGTACACGTCACCACTACTATGAACACTAACTCAAATAAATGGGCATCCTCACTTGCGATCTCATCCACTCGCTCATGTATACCTCCACCAAGTACACCCATCAAGACATTCAACATTAATGTGCAAATGGATGTGTTGAATATTAGGGACCAATAGGAATCACCTATAAAATAAGCAACACAACACGTTAGATAGAAATTACTAATCCAGAAGCCAATGAAAAAATACACAATATAGCTATATATAGATACTATGCTCCGCTACTACTACCACCACATTACTATGGGCATGTTATTTCCCCTCTCCTACTCTTCTATGCGGTAACCTTGCTATACTTGTAAACAATGGGAACAACAATACACATCAATGTATACCCCACCATGCATGACACTCCTCTCGTGCTACCATCATTCATCGAATCTATCACCTTTATCAATACATCTATATCATTTGGCCCAGGAGGTACTAGCTACTTTGTTGTGGGCCCTAGTCTAGCTACATGCCTCCTCCTCGTGTGCTAATAGATCTCAACCATATCTATGACTCGGGGCACATCCCGAGCCATACGAAATTGATGCAATACCCTCTCCATGGGAAGAGCTCCGCCACACCTAGGAATCTATCCTCCAACCACATAGTCCTCTGAGTACACCGCAACTCTACAACATCTTTGTGCCATCCTTGACAATCAAGATATGTCCTCCATATAACTTGTCTCCAAACCCATTCTATCTATCAGTTCCTTATAGGTATATGTATCCATCCTACGCACATGAATATTGACCCACCTCCTCAAATATATCTCATGTCTAGCCCACCGTCCGTGAACCTCCAACTGGCCCGCAACATTGCTATGTGCTCATACACCCACACATGTAACAATATAGTAGCTCCTATCCCCCATCCATGCTCATCATGAGTAAATAAGTATAGATCTCTATATAAGTGGGCCAACACACATCGGACCCACGCGTATCTAGATTTCTCCTCCTCTATACACTCGACATACATCATGCATCTTATACAAGATGCCTACACCACCTCCCTCCACTGCTATAGATGAAGCAATAAAAACTACGATGAACCTGCAGCTATAGAACTCCCTGACCTTAGGATAACATCTAGGCTAATATGGGCCTCAACAAAAACTTGAGTCCCAAAAAATACCATCTCCCCGCTCGTATCCGCCTCTCTATATCCTCCAATGGTATCACACTGTAATCTCTCTCTAAAAACAGAAACTACGATATATGATACACATCCTCTAAAGTCACCATCATCTCCCCCATAGGAAACCAAAATGAGTAAGTATCTACACACCATCTCTCGCATACTGTGGTCAATATAGGTATATTATGGGGCACATCCCCCATCCATGTTATGTGCCGCAGAAGAAATGATCCATAACATCCTATCATCATCATCGACAAGCCCAAATCCAAGCAACATACTCAAATGACACCCACCACGGAACTCCCTCGAGTGAATATCCCTCTGCACAACACAAAACAACAACAAATCATTGTGTTAGAACACCTTCAAGTACACATACACTTGTTTATCACATTATTTTAAATTAGAAATCTGCTATTTCATCATGATACACAAAATACACACTTTCTAGACCAAGTCACCTAGATACAAGACTGGGGCACCTGAGAAAAGGAGGACTTTAGCACCCGATTCTGGGCACTCCTTTCCCAAGGGTCACTAGCGCCCTCACTACTTTTATCCAGGTCCAAAATGCCGAGAAATTAAAATTATCAAATTTGTAAAAATTAGTTGAAAATGACTACTACACCATAATACATTTTTCCAAAAACAATACACTTACCAACACTGTAGTCGTGCATGATGCTACGGTGGTCGCTACCGTCTCAAACCGGTTGGGACATGCTTATCTCACTTGCGGCATTTATGCTCACCTCGTGCTTACTAGATCACAATCACGCAAACAAAAAATGAAGTGACTAAACACTTTTTCACTTCATTACTTATACTTAAATTTTCACCTATTTTATTCTAATCATTATTTCACGCTTGTTCACCCAACTAATACCAACCACACTATTTTTGTCATATCTTGAGCGTTTCTCCTCGATTAACACCTTGTTTATAGTTTTCATTTTAGAATCATGCATACCTTTGTATTGAACACTTTACATACACATTATCTCTCCTTGAATTTTTCTTCCATCCAATTCATACACATTTTTGTGATTTCTATCACTTTTCTATATATTTGCGTATACTTTTGGCTTAGCGTTCGTTCTTCTCATCACTTCCCCTTTCACCGAAAGGGGGCATATCATTGGGGTCATCCTATAATTCCCCCTATATCACCATAAATTTTCAACAATTCCAAATATTTACTAATTCATTGTGTGATATCTCACCATTAATTCCCCCTAATGACCTAATCTAGGGGCAATAAACATACAATTTTTTATACGACATTTCATCACTTCCCCCTAATGACCTAAATTGGGGAAAAAATGATTAAAAATATTTCTATGTGATCATTCACCAATTTCTATCGATTCCCCCTAATGACCTAACATGGGGGCAACTAGCATAAAATATCTCTCTATGAGTAATCAATCAATCACATGTTCAAATTTCTAATAATCAAAATCATATCATTCAATCAATACAAATTCAACATAATTAGCCTCCCAGATGACCTAACTTGGGAGTTACATGCGACTTCCGATTACCTAACTTGGGAGATTACATCCATGGCTTTCCCAGATGACCTAACTTGGGGAACTATTCTACATTTAGCATTTCTTCCAGATGACCTAACTTGGAAGAAATCGTCTCAAATTTACTTCTAGATGACCAAAATTAGAAGCTATTACATTCGGTGAGATCGTGGAGTGGGGGTAAGAGTTCCTTTCCTATATCATTCCTATATGGGTCAACTATTTGATCAAAATTATTTGGATCCAAAAACCAAAAATCTTTGATCTGAGTCCATCTGCAGTGGATAGATCTTGAGGATGTAATTAGAGATTGGAGAATAATGCACTTTTCTCCCTACACTCTTCTCTGGTGGCAAGATGTCCAAATCCTTACATTGACTATTCATATACATGTGTTCGAATCGAGAACTAATCACTCCCTACCCCATCTCATCATCATTATATGCATTGAAGTCATAATAAATTCTAATCATCACTCTCATTTAGTGCACTTCATCATATTAGTATGCTTTTTCATTAAGTTACATGGATCAACCCGCTGATCCATGGCTCGACACGATTTATGGTTCTTTCGGCACACTTCTTCTACCACATTTGCATGTTTTACTATAATATGGACTTCTCTAGATTTCTCTCAGGTATGCATCTCTATCTACTTTATGTTACCGAGATTTCCACTCACAACATAAAGTGGGGGAAAATGTTGTCACAAAATCATGCACTTACTATTACATTTATACCGCAAAGTATATTATTTTATATATGGATATTGTGTAAGAAAAGTATTCACTAATGAATCATTCCCTAGTTTTGTCATCAATTAGTCGATTGTCATTGTCATTTTTCTTACATAGTTGTCAATTGTTTACATAGTTAGTAGTCTCAGGGGGAGTATCATGTGTCATTATTTAGTCATTTGTCATCTCTAGTCTTTGACTAGGGTGCCTAGGGTAGTACTTGGGCGCCCATGGGCACCCTGGTCCTTAATTTTAGGTGCTTTGGTCTACATAACACTTAAGTCTAATTTACTTATTCGAGGTCGGTATTTTTCATTTTACCTCTCATTCCCCTAGGTGTTAGTCGGCATGTTGGGTCATTAGTGTCAAAATTTGAATAAGAGATCCCTATATAAACATAACATACTCACTATCTTATGGGTGGAATATCTACTATCAAGAGTTAGCTATATACTAAGGAAAAATGGACTGCATTTGGGCATCATTTACATCTACATCACACAAGCATAGGGGAAAGGGTTGTATTCATTCTATTTCATCCACCATTTTATTTTACATCTAGTTATTACCCCTACTTATGCATAATTGATGCTAGGGCACCCTAGGTACACAATTGCACACACAAGTACTCAAACCTACATTGGGTTTGGAATGTAGTGCAAACTTGGTTTGTTATTATTCCACCATTGTGGCAGCTAAGGTCAATCGAACCCTTCATATGCATCTTTTTTTTTTAGGGATTTGATGCTTTGTATGGGGTTTTGTAGGTAGATCTTCATCACTAGTTCACAACGACATAAGCGAGGCTACTATGAAAACTAAACGAAAAAGACTAAGATATTGTGAAGATATATCAACCACCTGTTAGATTTAGATCCTAAGATTTTATACAGACTAGAGTGCCCAGACATTACGGACTAGGGCACCCATAGGCACCCGACCCTCTCCCAGGTGCCCCAATCTAGTCGGATATTCGGTTTACGCACTTTCTTAGGTAACACCTTCACATTCATCCATGTCCACACATAAGAATGTTCAAGTCTAGCATGTAGCGAGGTAATTCTTTTCAAGTTAGTACCCTATCACTCCTATTTACATTATTTCATTTCATTTAAATATCAATTAAAATTATTTAGCATTTATATTTTAGTTTATACCATTTATTCCATTACTATTACTAGTTTAGATTAACTATAAAATAACATTAATATTCTACATTTTAGTTAATCAATGGCCTTGCGTGTCTTGCGACATCATGAGTGATGTCCCATGTTTACTGACCCATTTTTTTGGTTTACTTGTCTTCTTGCGTGTTTACATTACTTCTTTACTAGATAAATTTTACACTTTGTTTGCGTAGATTATACATTTGTGTGGCTTACTTATCTTCTTGCGTGTTTACATTACTGATTTTCTAGATAACATTTACACTGCTTTGTTTGCGTAACTTATACACTATTCTCTATATGCATGCTTTTTTGTACTACCACTTGTCTCTATCTAGCCTCTCATTTTTGTGTGCCTTGGTTTCTACCAAGTGCTTTCAGTATAGTTCATGTGGTAGTCCTCTTTGGGGCCACATTCTCCTATCAACATTGTTGCATGTGCCCCAAAAGAGGGGAGCATCATTGGGGTTTACATACTAACAAAAATTTACACCGAGTTAGGTTCGAGTGCACTTTCCACCCTTGGTATTGTGGGTTACATACAATGAGTGGGTTCAGAACACTCTACGAACCCCATACACAATGGATTTTACAGGACATGGTATCCTTAGCATTTTGGATTGAAGCGATTCATGAGTTTGGAGGTTACAGTGGGTGTGCCGCCCTACACTACTTCAGCTAGTGGTGCCGAGATCACCCAAAAACTAGGACATACAAAGATCTCTTCACACACATTCAGGGAAGTAGTTAGATCTTAGAGGATAAAATGGAAATACTCCCTACACTTCTTTAGCCTATGGCATCGATCACCTTAAAAAACCTTGGAAGTACATGATATCCTTTTTACTCTCTTTCTCAACATGGATCAGGTGCACAAGTTCCATTTATACTTTTTTATTTTCATTTTTAAATTTACATACTTTTACATGCATCTTTTACATTACGTTTTTACACATACATACATACATATTTGATTACTTGATTGTTTTTTTCTTCACGGTCTAACCGTATGAGAAATAAGTAGTAAAATGGGGCAACAACAACAAAGCAATAACAAAAATGGATTCAACAACAACACTTCACGACAACACATGCTACAATAACCATGTAAGTACATCAAACATCAATACACACATTTCTACCCTAGGTTCTCTCTCATCATTTTTACGCATTTTCATCTTTAGTTTCCACGCTCCTCCATCTTTTTGTCATTCTAGAATTTGTCTAGTTCATCGGCACATTTTATACTATAATCTTGATGGGCATCGGGTACACATATCTATCTACTTTATGTTACCAAGCTTTCCATTCACCAACATATATTGGGGTAAAAATGTATTCACAAAATCATGCATAGTTTCTTGGGTCATTTGCATACTTCTTTACCGTATTTATTTACTTTATTTATAGTTGTTCATAGCTTAGATTAACTATCCCCATATTTCTTATTTTTAGTTAATCAACTGTGAATTTATGAGATTTAGGAGCTTTGGGCTCCTTTTACAAGTGTTGGGGTAAACTTATCAATGTTGTGCCACATATGATTTCTAGGTTAAAAATGAGGTAGCATTAGCTTGCTTATATAGGGTTCGAAGGTGAATTATTGAAGAAATTATGACTCGAGGAGGAGTAAAGGACCCATCGATAATTTAGAACTCAAAGAAAATAGGGAGGATATGCTAGTGTAAAAATATAGAGAAAGATTAGGACTGGATATAAATTCTTGACCAAACAATATTGTCTTGAACAAAGATGAAAAACATGTTAAATGTTGTTTGCATCTTGTTAGGTTGACTTTCTTGTATGGATTTTTGTATTGTATTCTCATAATGTGTTGGCATATCAGTGTGCTTGGATAAACAAGCTAGAAAAGAGACCTAAAAAAGTGCTAAGTGGGAATGGAAAGTTTGTGTTTATCTTACTCAGAGTGCATTGTCAAAACCAACAGTGTTAAAGAGTAAATTACAAAATTTGAGTGTCTACATATTCTTTTGATTTTTTTGAAACATTATTATTTATTCTTTTGTAGAGTGAGAGCATACAACCTTTTCTAGGATGAACAAGTAATTTATTGTAGAGGTGTTGATGAAGATTATAGAAAAATAAAAATTAATCACTAAAATGCTATTAATGCGAGTGAGAAATGTGTGTGATTCATGTAGATACATATAAAACACACTAAAATAACATGTTGTAACACATAAAGTAGGGATGTGTTGATGATCCATGATCATAGAGGATAAAGTAGTTATTTCAACTGAGATGACAATTGTGCTCCATTAAGGATGAAATATCTGTAATAATATACTGAGAGGGTCAAACAATATAAATATTGGATCAAAGGGACATGAAGAGGGACGTTATGGCATCAATATAGTGTAGAAAATATAATTGACAAATATTACAAGAGAGAGATGACTAAGTACGATGTTGTGCGGAGGGAAGAGATAAGCACTTGGTTATGGAGATGGTTTGTAGGATCATGAATCTTGTGAATACTAGTAGTTCATATATGTAAGAAACATTATATAAGCTTAATAGGAAATTGGTTATTATACTAGAGTTTTGTGTGTATACTTGCATACAATATTTGTAATTTGTGAAACACATAGATATAATGATGAGTTATTGTGTTATTTTATACATTTTGGATGGCAAATGATTATTACTCATGAAGATAACGTTATACATATTTTATAACCTCATATAAATATTTCTTATATGAGGTCTATGTGGAAAATTTGAGTATGCTTCAAGTGAGACCTTTCACCATAATCTTGATTGACTACTTCAATGCGAGAAAATTGAATTGAGCATAAAATTCTAAACATCATATGTAATAGACCAACAAATTTAGAGTGTACTCTTTCCTATATTTCACCTACTTGTAGGTGTTTGTGAATACATCATGTTGTACATTACAATAAAAATTATAATACCTTCCAAGTAACATATGACATGCACCCAAGGGTATCATATCATTTAGGACTTCGTCCTCCTATCTTTATATATGGAACTTGACCATAAATTACTCCATCACCAACCAAGACCTTTTAAGGATTAAGATACTTAATCCTCTTAAAAAAATTTATCCACCTTCTCTTGTACACAACCAAATTATCAATGCTCCTACTATCCACAATCAATATGTAAACATTTTCTTAATTTGAATAATTTATTTTAAAGAAGTGGTATACTTATGAATAATTAGGTGATCAACCGTGCCACCAATTGCAAGGAAAGAAAACCTTTCTCTCGATACCAACTTATGTAGACATAGTTAGGGTGATTGCCTTCGACCATGTAGCCTTTATAATTGCACGTGGAAAATATATAAATAATATGCAATAATAATATTTTTATTAACAACAAAATAACACATCAATAATCTCTATTCGTATACTCATAGAGGAATTAAAAACATATACATATTACCATTGATATAGTCAATACACCATGTAATTGTTCTCCATATCAAACAAACACTACTCCGTGCCTTAAGCTCACATCCACACTTTGCTCTACTTCATTAAGTTCTATGTAGGTATATGAGTTCTAAGATTTCACTCCATAATGAGTTCCTATGACAATTAGGTTTTTATAGGCACAAAAGACACACAATTAGACTCCTAAAATAATGGAACAATACAAAGTTCATACCCAAAGGATCCTTTACCAATGAGATAACATTCCTATAAATTTTAGTACTCTAAATGATATTCCTTCAATGCTTGATGGATTTTAAATAACTCTGTAGCATTCTATGGCTCAAAAAAGTACTTCATGGCTTAAAATTAAAACCTAAATGATTATACGAATTTCTTAGTTTTATAAAATTTTAATAGGCTTACACATATTTTTTGGTGTTCTGTAGCATTTGCACAATGCTTTTTACACTGTAAAAAAATTGTGCAACTTGCATAGAGGCTCCATAGAATTTCACACACTACACAATATAATAGACATTGTGTAATATGATTTGCATAATAATGACATTGCACATTGGAGTCAAACACAACTCTAATGATGTAGAAATGAAATACAACACTTCACTGACTTACCAATAACAAATTTTCTTCATGGTGCAACCTGCAAACAATAAAAAATGCAAAACAAAATGTAACACAAAATGACTTGAATCGTTCAACTATTTTTTCTAGTAGATACATGATTTTCCACGAACCGGTATGTTCCTACATCACAATGTTTATGGTTCTTTCTACATAGTTCTTTAACAACGATGACGACTTACTAAGCTAGATATTTTTATCGTATGATAAAATGATGATGAAATCATTAATCAATTATTTATTACAAGGAAGGATTAATAATTTTCGACTTAAACACATGTAAGTAATTATTACGACTTGGTAAAATTAATAAATAAAAACCAAAAAACCATGTTTCATTTAAATATCCATGTGTCACTCTACTATCTATCTAACCGTAAAATGTATTCACTTACAGGATAATAAAAGTACCTATTCATCAATAAAAAAATATAAGGTTAGATATATTAGGCTCAAAATATTTATATTATAAAGTTAAATATATTAGGGTCAAAATATTTATATTATAAGGTTAAATATATTAGGCTCAAAATATTTATTTTATTAATAATTACTGTTAAAAAATTTAGCTAGAAAGTATATTATGCAGGCTATTTTTCTTGTGACATAAAAATAATTGTAAGGGAATGCAAAAAGTGATGATTGCGAGGAGATAATGCACCCTTGTGTCATGTAAATTTTAATAGTCCATGAAACATGAAAATGAGGGAAGGATCAAGTGAAAAATTTGAAGAAAAAAGAATATATTGAGTAGTCTTAGTGTAAATACGAGTTGGAAGACTCAAAAACTTGCTTCTTAGGAAATGTATGGAAGAAAAATATACCATGATAAGAAACATGCAAGGAAATTTGTATGAGTTTTAAGAAGACATGGTCAAATTGAAACAAGTAATATTATAGGAAGAAGAAAATTATTCTCTCAAGAAATTTCGGAACAAAAGAAAATTTGTCTTAAAAGGATAGAAGCCATAGTGAATAATATACAAGTCGACTTAACAAAAAATAACCAAGTTGGATAAAAGTGTAGTTTATATGACTAATGATATTATATATAGGAATTCGTTGAAAAAATAAGTATTATGTCATGGAATAACATTTTAGACATGAATTTTAATGGTAATGACTCAATAAAATATAGGGTTGAAGTGGTTAGAGAAAAACTTAAAAATAGGGATTAGAAAGATCTATTGTAGAAAAGAACAACAAGATAACTTAGTTGGAACAAAAGAGCTAAGAAAAAGATGCATTGATAGATCAAATGACAAATAATTTAGAGGATTCATCCATTGATATTGATAGATGGTATTTCCAAGTGTCTTGTTTAAATATAAGATTTCAAAATGTAAAAGAAAAGAAGCAAAAATGATAGAAATTTTCCAAAAAATGGAACTAATGGAAATTATTCTTGATGGTGATGTAATGGGTGATGCACATTGTAGTGAAGTAGGAAATCGTGGAATGTATGGTAAAAAAATGGCATTAGGGGCATCATTCACACACCAATAGGGGATTTTCAGGTATATTAAAATGATCTTGATTTTAATGCTTTGTAAAGGACACAATCCTATTAGTGTTATGATTCGTTTTGAAACCTATTTTAATTGAATCATGAATGATAGACATTTAGTATTCTAAATATTGTTTTTTAGTGGAGATATGTATATACATATATATTTTATAGATGTTTCTCATGATCATTGTGATAATGTTGAATTGGGGTTACTTAATTTTAGTATTTAACAATGAGGTGATGTACTCCAATACTTGAAAGGAAGGAATGATAATCTATTTTTGATTTACATAAAGTACAATATTCTACAATGATTTTGTTTCAAAACAATTTTGGTTTTTGCATTGTTAACAAAGCATACTTGTACAATTGATATCAAAAAAATTATTTGTAGAATCAATAATGACTAAAAATTAAAACAAACTAGTAAAAATACAACTGGAATTCAATAAATATTCATGATAAATCAATACATTTTATAAAAGGAGATTTTAAAATTGTTTTATAGAAGATATTGTAATGAATTTAATACAATAACAACGAAATATGAAATTTTTGTGCATGCATTGAGGAATAGGGAATACATAGAGGGGTGAATATTTAGATTTGTAGATGCACTTATACATACACTAGAATAACCACATGGAGTTTAAGCTCCTCATTTATGAAATGCCATGCAAATCTTGGTTAGAATCAACAAATGGAGTTGGTCTATAACAATAGTCTAACTAAACCATACACAAAACCATTTTTGTTATCTAATTTTGTGCTTGAGTGCTACTATAGTACATTAGGGTTTTGATAATTATAGGTGCATGCAAAAATATTATGGAGAAATCAAAAGTGCAGGAAGACCTTACATACATAGATTAAATAACCCATATTAAATTGGAACTAGAGAACCAATCTAGACACAATACCAAAAGGACATAAGTGCTACACACTATTGTCCAAATATGACGCTAGTGTCCGGGAGGGTTTGAGCTTAATTATAGAGATTTTTTTGGAGAAATAACACAAACTATTTGACCTTATTCGAGATCTATACCCCCTTGCAAAATGTTAAAAAATCTAAGTAAACTCATCTTATTGTGTTTTATAGTATTTTAGCATGTAAATTAATTGGATATTGTTTTCTATTGTATTTACATGTAGTGTTTGATCTAAATGTTGGGTAATCTAATTATAAAATCTAATTTTGCATTAGTTTTTATTTGAAATCCAAATTAAAGATACAACACCATACACTAGTTTTAATTGGGGTTAAAACAACCATATTAGAACCCATATAAAACTCATATACAAACAACATCACTATATGAAATAGTGATTAGAGATAATACATAGCTATACAAAACCTCATAATACTAAAAAGACATAGATAAATATCTTGATTAACTAAAATATGAATATTCTAGTGCAATCTAGATGTTATAATAATAATAAATAAATGAATAAATAAATAATGGAAATAACCCAAGTAGACTAAGAAATGAAATTTAGAAACCTAATGTTCAAAGAGGGTTAGAAGAGCCCTAGCTGATTTGTAGAGGTTGTTGGGACCGTGTCGCATTAGAGATCAAGCAAACAGGAGGAGAAACACCGCACAAAAAGCCGTAAAGTTATAGATTTGGCAGATTTAGTTGGAATGGGGTGCCTAGAGAGGGATTGGGGTGGCTGTGGAGCTCTCATCTGAGTTCTAGGTGCCTTGGTCTACACAGGAGGTATGGAAGCCAATTTGACAGAGGTCATCGTGATGATGTGAAATCCTTGTTGTTTTTTGCTAATGTGTCGCAATTAGATCGTTGATGTTTCCATAAATCTGCAATAAAGTAAGCACCTACAAAACCCTAGAAAAAGTATCAAAACCTAAAAAGAAAAATGCATATGAAGGGGTCAGGCGTCTCAATTGCCAAATGGATGGCCTTATCAACGAGCATTGCACTACATATAAGACCTAATGTAGTTACGTGTGTGTGTGTGTGTGCATAATTGATCCCTAGGTTTCTCTTGTGTGTGTCGTGCACTTTGTGAGTAGTAGGAAATAGTTAGATGTAGAATATAAATAATGCATGCATGGAATAGAATAAAACTCCTCCTCATGAAGTGTGATGCAAAAACCATCCTTTGTCCCTTTGTGATGGAGCTAGATAGATGAAAATGGGATATAGATGCCTTGGATGGATGCACTCTTAGGTTGTGATAGTAATGCTTAGTGTTTGGTCCCTCATTATGGTTACATAAATTTATATTTATATGATTCTTTGCTTAAAATTTTGCAATTAACCCCAAAAAGACTACCAAAATATAAAATGTTCAAATAGCTTGACAAGACCCAAAAAGATAAAAGTAAAGTTTAAAAGGGGACATGAGCGCTAGAGGGGACGAGGGCGCTTGACATTGACATCTTGGATGGGTGCTAATGTTCGGAGTGTCAAATGAAGAAGGGTCAAAGTACATACTGAATAAGTATAAGTGTAAGAATGAAAAAATCAACTGAAAGGAAAGCAAAGTGGCCAAAGACATGGGTTAATTAATACTTTTCTAACATATGAACCATATGAATAGTAGTATGTAACTAGGACTAGATAGTTACCTAAAGTGCATGATTTTTGTTTAAATTTGCAATATTTCCTTTCTTGGTTATATAAAAATCTCACTTGTTGGTATGCACATGGATGTCCATTACCACCCTTCACTAATGAGGAGTATGTCATGGGTATGTATAACTTACGCCTCAATGGCTCATTACATGATCAACTAGACACTATTTCTTACCAAGTCTCTAATGCTTACCCATTTGAATTTGACCCTGATACCAATGACCTTCTAGATGACATTACATGATTGTCTTCTTCATCATACACACACTTGGGGGCATGACATCTATACCCCCATAACATCGTGCAACACTCTATTCTCTCTTCACTTTTTCTACATACTTACACACATATCTTCGTATATGAATCTACATCAACCATAACCCGATGACACACTCTTATGCTTCAGTTCACACTTGACTATTGAGGGAATCCTATACACACAAACCCCACACACTACACTATAGATTCTACACATTGTGCGTCTTCATACATCCTACACTCGGTTTACTACATTTTTCACATACATTTTACATATTTTCCTACATACATCATACAAATTATATACATAACTTGCACCTTACATCACATACTATACATCCTACATTACACATTTTGTACATCACACTAAACCTACTACACATATTACACATTTAATACATCTACTTCTACACGCCTTACTCATTACCCTATGATGCACTCTAGTCTCATGGTCCATACTAGAATGTTGAGGGTATACATCACAAATGGACCACATCACCACCATGCATTCAACAATTCACACCTTTTCTCATGCGACATTCCTAGATTACTGATATACACTTTAGGATACAAGGTCACTTCTTCTAGCATCATCTTGTGATAGGTTACATCATCACTTCCATTTGAATCATTTCTTTGGTATACTCAGTAGGCTAAATCATCACTCCGCTCATTAGCTTGTTGTGATAGCCTCTTTAGGCTAAATTATCACACATTCTCACACCTCATGTCACATCTCATTACTACACACTCATCATAGCACGCTACACACAACACATAGTTCAACCATTTCCCGATGACATAATCTCATTTATGGTTCATTCTTGACTGCTAAGGGGGCATACTAAATGAACCTCACTACATACAATTCCATTCACTCGGGGGCATGCGGATCCTATCATTCACACTACATTCCATTCCATCCATCCATAACATACTACATTTTATGGTTGCACTTACTCTTGCTTTTACATGTACGCTTTATTACACATGCTAGATAGATATCTTGTATGTCATTATCATTATCATACACACATGCATGTTCAATTGCTTTCTAGTTGTGATCACAGACTCTACATATCCATTACATGTAACATGGATGCTTGGACCTAGTACCAGTCCCACAATAGCTCTTGGGGCATCCACATTTGTACACTACAGGTGATATTGTTTCATTTTTGTTCATAGCACACTATTTTATTGGTTTACACATGCTTTGACATATGTTTTATATTTATAACATGCTAATGGGTGTTTCATGTGCAACATTTGTTATGTAGGGATATTTTCTTCCATACTTGATTTGTTACATTGTCTATTATTGCTTTTTCTTGTTTGTAGGCCTTGCCCTTTGTCTTGTGTGCACACTTGTTTGTTTTGCGACCATTGCGGCCTTGAGTGTATTGCGACATCATGAGTGGTGTCCCATGTTTGCAACCCAATTTTCATGGTCTACATTATCTTCTTGGGTGTTTACATTATCTACTTGCATACTAGCTTACAAATTGTCTTTGTCATTTACACTTGTCTTCTACATGCATGTTTGTTCCTCATAACACTTGTTTCTAGCCACATTGTTTACATGTGCCTTGGTTTCTACTCATTACATCCACTCCTCCCTGTAGGGCATAGTTTCGTCTTACAACAGTTGGTCCTCTTTTGGGGTTGCATTATCCTATAGTGATATCGCATGCCCCCAAAGAAGGGGGCATCATTTGGGTTTACATAATATATAACACAACACAAGAGTACTAGTATAGTTTCACTTTTCAGTTTTTAGTCCATGACACAATGGGTTACACAGTGAGTGGGTTCAACACAATCTACATAAATCCATATATAATGGCTTTTTACAAGGTAGATTGTCTGCGTAACATTCAGCGAGCTTACATGCTAGAGGATAAATCGAGACCTTCCTCTACACTACTTATACATGTGGCGTTGGATTGCCCAAAACACCGAGATAGTACATAGATCTCTTGCCTTTCGAGAAGCGATTATAGGTTGAAGGATAAATAATACGTTCCTCCCTACACTTCTTTACCGGTGGTGTGAGATCACCCAAAAAACTCATGTCGTCAACATCATCTACGGGATCCTTTATACACCCTTTTTCTCATCACGGATCAGGTGCACATGTTCCTTTTTCACTTTAGTACTTTATTTACACACTTTTTAAATATACACGTGTTTTTAAACATTATACATGCGTATTTGACTACTTGAGCGTATTCTCTTTTTTAAGGTGCACAGTATGGGAATATCACACACATAGCGGGTACATCACACACATGATACTAACCATGTAGGTAAATCACACACATCAACATATACACACGTTTTTCCGCCCTAAGTTTAATTTCATCACTTTTACACTTTTGCATCTTTAGTCCCCACACTCCATTTTTTTTATCACTCCACACTTTTTCTAGTCCTCGGTGCTTTTCTACATCAATCTATATGGATATCGTGTACATATTTCTATCTACTTTATGTTACCAAGAATTCTTCTCACCAACATAAAGTGGGGAAAATGTAGACACAAAATCACATACTTTGGGTAACTATCTAGCCCTAGTTGCATACTACTATTCATAAGGTTCATATGTTAGAAAAGTACCTAATTAACTCCATTTCTTTGGCCATTTTTCTTTCCTTTCAATTTATGTTTTCGACCTCTTGCACTTCTACTTGTTCATTTTATACTTTGACCTTTCATCATTTGACACTGGACACGATTGCTAGCTAAAACGCTAGGGCCATTGGTGCCTTCGTCCCTCCGGGTGCTCCCTGTCCCATTTACACTTCACTCTTATCTTTTTGGGTCCTATTTAGTGTTTTTGAAAATTTTATCTTTGGTAGTTGGCCTTTTCGGGTTAATTTACAACATTTGAAACAAAAAATGATATAAATATAAAGTTATGTAACCATAATGAGGGACCAAGCACTAAGCATTACTATCACCACCTAAGAGTGTATCCATCCAAGGCATCTATAGCTCCATTTGCATCCATCTAGCTCCATCACAAAGGGAAAAAGGCTGGTTTTATGCATCATACTTCATAGAGAGGAGTTTTATTCTATTCCGTGCACACATTATTTACATTCTACATCTAGCTATTTCTCACTACTCACAAAGTGTGACATGCACAAGAGCAACCTAGGGCATAATTCCACACACACACACACATAGAAATACATTGGGTCGAGCGATAAGTAGTGCAACACTTAGTGATAACTCCTTCCATTTCGTAGTTGAGGACAATCAATTTCTTCATATGCATCTTTTTTTTTTATAGTTTTTATGCTTTGTCTCGGGGTTTTGTAGGTACTTCCTTTATTGTAGAATTTATGGTGACATTAACAATCTAAATGCAACATAGTAGTGATAAACAACTAGATGGTTTCACATCATCTAGTGACCCTGTGAAATTAGCTTCCGGACCTCCTACGCAGACTAGGGAACTTAGAACTCGGACTAGAGTGCCCTGTGCACCCAATCCCTCTCTAGGCACCCCAGTCCGCATAAAACTACTAGATCTCAGAACTTTCCAGGATTATGTGTGGTGGTTCTCCACTCATGTTCAACCATTCTCCACTATGACACAGCCCAATAACCTTTGCGAATTAGATAAGGATCTTAACCCTCTTTACACATAAAGGATTCTACATTTCATTTTAGTGCTTAGTATACTTGGGTTATTTACATTATTTATTTATTCATTTGTTTATTGCTACTATAGAATCTAGATTATATTAGTATATTCACATTTTAGTTAGTCGTATATATATCAACACAAATCCCCCATAGTTTTGATTTGGGTGAGATTTATTAAGATGTGATTGTTTCTTACAGAGTGACATTAAAGAAGATGGTGATCACATAGATCATATAAGCATCAGTAAGATATCTAGAATAAACAAGGGTGAATACAAATGCTTAAACATTATCTTTCATGATGACACATGCAACAAAGTAGACGATTCAACAATACTAGACATTTGGAAGGTACAACAAGAATCCTTTTGGTGTTGAGAGAGTCATGAAAAGACACATCCTATAACAATGGTTTCCTATTTGAATAAAACACCAAACATGAATGTATATTAATCAAGGCCATCAAATAAGATTATCATGATATTTTCTCTTAAGAGGGTGCACAATCCTAATAACTAGTCGATTGTGTTTTATACAATGCTAAATATTTCTTATAAAATCGATAATTTACTTCACAAAATTCCAATCTTATATGCAAGTGTATTGAAATGGGTCGTAACTTAAGTCCCATTGTCTATATGTTAAATAATACCAAAAATATAAAGGTCTTTGCAAAAATCATTCTATATTTCCATAATACATGGATGCTTCACCACTATAACCATTGAGTTAAAAAGGGAAATGGTTCTAAATACTAGGATCTCTTTGAAATTGAAGGATTCAAACACAAATTTCACTTCTAGAATATTGGTAATCTCTCTTAAATAAATACTTTTGACATGGTGGGCATGTACCACCTCTCAAATACCATAAACTTGATGATGTTGGTAAGTTAAATGTGATTCCCAAAATAGCTAGATCACTACTAAGGGAATTGAAAATAGAGATGAGTGGATAAACTTAATAGTAAACAATATATCTCATTACATCGAAGGCATCAACGTGGAACAAATCCACTACAAAAGGTGCTCAAATAAGTGCCCACCAAGTTGTCAAGAAGCAAATATAGTTGTCCATATATGATTATGCTTAAGAACAAACTATCCTCTATATATGGGCCCCATTAAAATCCATAATGAGTACCCATGTATAGTTGAGGTATCACATAGTGATTAACAAGACCTTACTAGTGGTAAAATTAAATACACTAGCGAAATCTATCAGAACTAACATAATATCATAAATATGATTGCAACACTAATAATTCTATGAAAAATACATTTCAAAAAAATTATAACGATTCTCCCTCGTGTGAAAGTTATCGCATATTCACATAAAAATCCACATGACATCTATGTTTTTTTAATACTAGAAATAAAAATCTAAATAATTAAAAACTATAAATACCAATGTGAAGATATAAAAAAGGTACAATAATGTAAAAAAATTCACTCTAAAAGAACAACGTATGGAAAAGATATAACTTGTCAAAATTAGGTCGCTAATAATAGAAAATAATCTCTAGTGTCATTTGCAAAAAAATCCAAAGGTGCACTAAAGCGTCCAAACCTACAAAAATACAGCCCTCCATTAATTAAACACTCTAGCTCCAATTTTATGAAACAAAAGTCAAACATGACCTTGAAAATGTTCTAGTGTAATGGAGTGGCTGAAAATCTCTATAATAAACTTTGAAAGTAGAAAACCATCCAACTCCTTAATACTACTTTGATAGAAAACCCATAAAAATGAAGAGTTTATTATTAGATATGAAAAATCATCTATACAACAAAGTAGAGTTTAAAATAATTTATGATACTGGTCATATATTTTTGGAAGGGAATATGATATGTGGATATAGTATCCAGGCTCCAAGATATTTGAAGACAACCTCAATACGGTCACCCACTATTTCATGTGCATACCTTTAATATATTTCAAGTAATTTATGGACACAAATACCTAAATGATCAAGGTAGAATGTCTACATAGCAATATATTAATTTCAGATGTGATCGATATACATCGGCCCTCTTCACATGAGAAATATAATATAAAGATGTGTACAATAAATATACCTTTACTCATACTCTCCGATTTAATTTATGTTTAATTAAATATAAATATTTTAGAGTCACTAGATACCGAACCAAAGAATGTATAAATACTGAAATGAGGAAATGACACAAGAAAACTAAGATTTAAGATTTGAAACCCTAAGAAAGAAGTAGAGAAAGAATACTTAGTTGATTTACACTTGATCCGGGATCGATATGGACTGGGAAAAGTGATGAACAAGATGGAAAGGGTGTCATTACTTCTTGCAATAAATTGGAGAATGCAGAAAACATGCCTGGGCCATACACAAGTGACCATGACGAGAAAAGGGGCACTTAGGTGCTCACGGAAGACCTCTTTTGGGCACCTATGACTACAAAAATAGTCGGAACCTAGTTTTCATTTGTGTGCACAAGGTCATCATTGAACATTGCTTCTTGTTGATTTCTGAGAGTCACACAAATGATCGTTGAGGTACACTGTAACCTGTAAAATATAAGTTCACTTGTAAAAACTATAAAACACATCAAAACTAAAAAAGAAAGATGTAATATGGGAGTTAGATTGACCCCGACGGTCATCTCGAGAGTGAACTACAACCGATCAATGACTACATCTCAAAATCACTGGACTACATCTCAAAATCCCTATGTAGTTTTGGTGAGTGTGTGTGATAATGATGTCCTAGGATTCCCTTGTGAAAGTGCACTTGATAACATATTGTAACTAGAATGTAACAATGTAGTAAAATATATGGATGGAATAAAGAACTTCCCCTTCCTATGTTGTGTATGCAGAAAATGTAGTCCCTTGTCCCTTGAATGGATGTTAGATGGATGCTTTGAAATTATTTAGGTGCCTTTTGGATGCAAGCTTAGGTGATGATAGTAATGTTTAGTGCTTGGTCCTTAATTTTGGTCACATAAATATGTATTTATATGATTCCCTTGTTTGAATTTCATAATTGACAACTGGAAAGCCAATTTATAAGTGAAAAATATTCCCAAAAGATAAAAGAGGCCCAAAAGGAGCGAGTAAGGTGGAAAAGGGTCAAGGGTTCCTGGTGAGGGGAAAAGGACACACAGGAATCTTGCTGTCTTGTTTGGGCCACTGAGGTGTCGAAGTCATAAAAGATAAATATGAAAGTAAAATAACGACTTATGGGTTGTAGGGTGTGCAAGACCAAACAAATAACAAAAAACAAAGGAAAGAGGCCAAAGATAGTCATCAATTACTAGTTTTATTACTTAGGAATCATATGAATGCTAGTATGTATTTAGGACCTAGAAATGTACCCAAGTGCGTGTTTTATGTCTACATTTTCCCCCAACTTTATGTTTGTTGAGTGAATACTTGATAACATAAAGTAGATAAAGAGATGTACCTCATGATCTTGTAGAGTGATGGTGAATACGTGCGAGTGGACAAGTGAAGTGGAAGTGATGTCAAAAAGTGAAGCATGGAAACTAGGAAAGGAAAAGTGACCCTAGGGTGAAGCATATATGTGCGTTATGTTGTATATGTTGTCAGAAATTTGCTGTTGATTATTGCTTCTTGTAAGGTGGACCAAAAAAAGAGAGAAAGAATGTAGTCAAAGTCATGTATATGATAATTCAGAGAAAATGTGCTTAAGTATGTAAAAGTGCATAAAAGGAAAGTGTGCACCTGATGTAAAAGAGTGTATAAGGATAGAAAAATTGTCCTAAAATTTTGTTCAGAGTGAGTTTTTTGGGAAATATCATGCCAAGTGACAATTTTTTGGGTGATTTCATGCCAAGTGTGAGTTTTTTTGGGTGATCTCAAGCCAAGAGAAAGTGTTGGGAAGAGAGGTATAGTGTTACTATCCTTCCATGACTATACCTGATAAACACCACTATAGATGGTGTGTCCTGCTTTATTCATGTTGTCCCTGATTTTTTCTAAATTAGTTTTGAGTATCACTAATTATTCAAATTGAAATGGAGTATATGAATGCATGTATTTCAAGACATCTACATGTGCTAATCTATGTCAAATTTCTCAGAAGGCGTATTTTTTGTGAAATGTGCTAATATGAGAAACTAATTGTGTGTGCCCCTAGGAAATTAGTGCCCATGTGAGGACACAAATGCCCAAAAAATTCATTTGGGTTTGGGTGCTTAGTGTCTATGTTTATGATTCTAACCCAAGTCTGATTTTGAGCTAGTGATGTAACTGTAACTTGTGTTGATTCTATGTTGAACTATTTTCTTTGATTTATCTCACGAGCTATTGTATGGGGTATTTTTTCACCCAATGTATGCCCCCTCATTTGGGGTGTATGTGAAATTAGGATAGAAAGTGTGGCCAAAGAGAGAGGACCTGATGTTGATCTAAATTTTATACCTGCATGGGGAAGGGGATGTGCATGGTAGAAACCAAGGCACATGTAAATAAAGTTGTTAGATACATGTGTTAGTAGGAAAAAAGCTAGAAAGCATGACATATAAAAATGATGTAACAAGTAAGTTTGCATACAAGATAGACCATGAAAAGTGGGTTTCAAACATGGGACATCACTCATAATGTCACAAGACAATCAGGGGACGAACCAACTAAAATCATACAAACAATGATCAAACAAGATATAGGGCATAACCCGCAAACAATAAAGCACACATAGTAGAAAACAATGACAAGTAAAATATATCAGACAACCATAGTGGCATATAGTCAGTGTAAGGAAAATTTTGCACATGAAGCACCCATTAACATGTTAGAAAGATAAAGAGTATGTCAAATCATGTATGTATTAATGTAAAGTAGTGTGCTAGTAAGAATAAGAAGTAGTATATGATGAAATGATAACACTGTAATGTGTGAGAAAGTAGATGCCCCAAGAGCCTCGAGTGGGACTGGTAAAGAGTACAATGCCAATCATCATGCAGTGTGTAAATACTTGTAAGATATTTGCATTCAATTCAAAAGAATAAGTGAACACACATGTATATAGAAAATATATTGACATACTAAGTATCCTGTCTAGCATGGAAAAAAAGTGTACATGTAAGTATAAACAAGTAAGAAGTATATGTAATTAAGATATGTAATATGCAGTATATGAGTGAGATGTAATGGTATGTAATATGCCAAAATGTGATAGGAGAAACGTTCCCCCATTGGATGTGGGTGAGAATGAGATGAGGTTCATTTATAAAATACCCCTCAATAATCAAGAATGAACCATATAATAAGAGTGTGTCATCGGGAAATGGTTTGAGAAATATGTGCTATAAAGATGGAACATGAAGCATACAACATGAAAAGTGAATGTGGTGAGGTTCATTTAAAATTTAAACCCTGAGGTCAGTAGTATAGGCTGTTGAACTAGAGTACGTCATAGGTAAATGATGATACACGTTGTAGTATCAAGATGTGTAATGAGAGATTAGATGTAAAGCGTGGACCGTGATGTGTATGTGTAGAGATTAGAAAGAATCAAGTAAAAAGAGGAAAGAACTCAACGTAAAATAAATTGACAACATGTGAATGACATAAATGGTGGGATAAAAATAAGAGAAATCCTAATGCATAGAAGGAAGAGGAAAGAACTACGATAATAGATGCTCGCGAAGAAGTCCCAGAGGGTGAATGGAGATCTAGAGGATCTGGAGAAAATGGTAGATCTAAGAGGATCCAGCACTGGAAGAGGAGGTTTGGGTGCTTGCGCATGGTGCACTTTGGTCTTGTAATATGGGTCTCAAGTCTATGTAAAAGCTCTAAAATCTGGTTCTTCACGAGTGGTTGAAAGGTAATGCAATAAAGCCCTCATACCTATGTCACATCAATTTGTTGCCTACTATGTTGTGATGCAGATGTCCTAGCCTTGTGCCTTGATGATGGAGCTATGTGGATGCAAGTGATCTCCAATGCAATAGATGGATGCAACTCTAGATGGAGTGATAGTAGTAAGTGATGCTAGGTCCCTCATTATGGTCTCATAACTTTATATTTATAGGGTTCTCTTGGTCTAATTTCATAATTAACCCCAAAAAGGTTGACCACAAGAAAGATAAAGATGTAAAAAATGGCTAGAAAGAGCCCAAAAAGTGGTGGGAAAGTCTAGAAGGATCGGGGGGTGCCCCATGGTGGGACCAGGGTGCCCATGGGCACCCTGAGTACTAATATGGGCACCTGATCGAGGCTAAAATAATGTGGGATGACAAAATTGACTGGGCATATGGGTGCAAGAGGTTGTAATGATGAAATAAAATAAAATAAAGTGGTCAAAAGATGGGGTTAATTAGTACTTTCTTCCCTCAAGAACCTTCTAAATAGTAGTATGAGACCTAGGATAAATAAATGTCTAAAGTGCATGATTTTGTGACTACATTTTTCCCCCACTTTATGTTGGTGAGGAAATCTTGGTAACATAAAGTAGATAGAGATGTGTACTGATGTCCATGATGTAGAGTGATGAAGAAAAACATGCTTGAAGGACTAGAAAAAGTGTGGAATGATAAAAAGATGGAGGAGCATGGAAACTAAAGATGAAAAATGTGCAAAAAAAAAAGTGATGAGAGTGAACCTAGGGAAGAATGTGTGTGTAGTTGTTATGGTGTGTAGTGTACCTGCATGGTTAGTAAAGCATGTGTGTGTCATGTGTGTTGTTGTTTTTGTTATCATTTTTTGTTGTTGTTGTTGTTGCCCCCATTTGACTACTTGTTTCTCATATGACCATGGACTGCAAGGAGAAAATGATCAAGTAGTCAAATATGTATGTATGTAAGTGTAAAAATGCTATGTAAAAGACACATGTGTATGTAAATGTAAAATGCAAATGTAAAATGGAAAATAAATGTAAATGTAAATGGAACATGTGCACTTGATCCATGTCGAGAGAGAAGTGTAGAAGGATATCTGTATGATTTTTTGGGTGATCTCATGCCATAGGCCAAAGAAGTGTAGGGAGGAAATGCTCTGTGTCCTCAAGCTCTAACTACTTCCTGAAATGTGTGTAGAGATATCTGTATATCCTAGTTTTTGGGTGATCGATGCCACTGGCTGAAGTAGTGTAGAGAGGCACACCCACTATAACCTCAAGCCTGTAACTACTTCCCAAATGCTAAGGACACCATGTCTATAAAATCCATTGTGTATGGGGTTTTGTAGACTAGTCTGAACCCACTCATTGTATGTAACCCACAATTTAAGGAGGAAAGTGCATTAAACTAAACCGGTGTAAATATGTTGTGTTAGTATGTAAAACCCCCAAATGATGCCCCCTCTTTGGGGGGTGCATGTGACATCATTGATAGGAGAATGTGGCCCCAAAAGAGGACCCAACCACATGTACTGTACCCTAAAAAGTGCTTGGTAGAAACCAAGGCATGCACAAACAAGAAGGCTAGCCAAAGACAAGTGTGAAAACACATGCATGCATGTAGAAAACAATGTATAAGCTATGCAAATAGTGTAAAAACTACCAAAAAAAAGTAATGTAAACATGCAAGAAGACAAGTAAGCCACAAAAGTGGGTTGTAAACATGGGACATCACTCATGATGTCATAAGACACACAAGGCCATCATGGCTTAAAAACAACAAACAAGTGTGCACACCAAACATAGGGCAAGGCCCAAAAAAACAAATAACAAAAATAGCAAATGTAATCAAACAAGTATGGAAACAAATATCCCTGCATAAAAAATGTTGCACATGAAGCACCATGTTAGCATGTTAGAAAGATAACTAGTATGTCAAAAGTGCATGTATAAGAAAGTAATGTAAAGTGCTAAGTACAAAATGAAACAATAACACTTGAAAGAGAATGAATGTGGATGCCCCCAGTGACCAGTGTAGGAAGGGTAGAAGGTGAGCATCCATGTTGTGTGTAAGAGACTTGTATATCTATGATCACAACTAGAAAAAAGGTGTGAACGTGCATGTGTGGATGATATAGATAAATGACATACAAGTAATCAAACTAGCATGTGTAATAAAGTGATCATGAAACAAAAAAAGTAAGCAAGAGTATAAAGCAACCATAATATGTAGTATGTTGTGGATGGATGGAATGGAATGCAAAAATGGAGTGATAGGAGCTGTGTGCCCCCGAGTGGATGGAAATGTATGCAATGAGGTTCATTTTTTTTCCCCTCAAGTAGTCAAGAATGAATAAATGAGAGTGCGTCATCGGAAATGGTTGAGTAGTGTGTGTTGTGTCTAATGTTGTGATGAATGTGTATGTGTAGTGATGATGAGATGTGACCTAGAATGATGATGTGTGTGTGAACCCTATAGCCAAAGTGTATATCATGACTAAATGAAATATAAGTGATGATTTAGCCTAAGCGTATATCACTATAAGATGAATGGATGAGTGATGATTTAACACTAAGCGTATATCACTACAAAATGTAAGGAGGGTGTGGTGATGTAACCTAAGGTGTAGACCACTAGAAAATGATAGAATAGGTGATTTAGCCTAAAGTGTATGTCACTACTAGATGAATAATAGGGAGTGGTGATGTAACCTAAGGTGTATACCACTACAAAATGATGGAATAGGTGATGATTTAGCCTAAAGTGTATGTCACTAGCCTAGGAATGTCACATGGTGAAAGGTGAAAGGTAAATAGTAAATGTGTAAGGTCCATTTGATTTGTAAACCCTCGTAGTCAAGTCAAGTATGGACCGAGGAACTAAAGTGCATCATCGGGGGTGAGTGTAGTGCAGCATGTGTAAAGATAATGTAGTATATGTAATGAAAAAAATGACCATGTGATGTAATGGAATATGTAAATATGTATCAATGCAAGATGTATAAAATGTGCAAAGGTGAATGAATATGTGATGTATGTAAAAATGTATAAATGCAATGTATATGTAATGTATGTGTAATAGGTGTAGTGTGCTAAGAGCATATATGTATGTATGAATGCAATGCTAGACATGTAAAAGAATGTAAGGTGTAATGTATAGAATGACATGTAATGTATGTAGATAGAATAGTAATGTAAAATGTTAATGCTAGACTCTATATATGAATGAATATGTAATATGTATAATATGTAAAATAATGGTGTAATATGCATATGGTATGTAGACAAAGGAATAATGTAATATGTAGGTAAGTATGTAGGATGTAAATGTAGACAAAAATAAATAATGATACTATGATGTATATATATGATGTAAAATGTTGTAGACTAAATGTATGAATGTATGATATATGTAATGTATGATGAAATGCAATGTGTAATGCCTATAGTGTAGTGTGTGGGGTTTCATGTGTAGTAATCCCTCAATAGTCAAGTGTGAACCGAAGCACAAGAGTGTGTCATCGGGTAATGACACTAGAATGTATGATGAATATGCCTAATGAATATATGAATGTAAAAATGTAAAAAATGATATATGTTATGCTAAAATGAGGTGGGGGGAATGTGAAGTGTTATGCCCCCAAGTGTATGTGAATGAATGAACTATCCAATGATGGTGAAGGATGGAGGTCCTTCATCATGTAGGAGATGAAAGTGTATGACCATGCTCTAATAGTGGAGGTATGGTAGAAAAACATTGTAGTGGTGAATGAATTATATGTGTGCATGTGAGGGATGAATGTATGAAGAATGTCATGTGGCATCAGTAAATGTGTGGTGATGGAGATCTATGATGGAATGTGAAGGTGAAGAAATATCCAGTGTGGAATAAAATGAGGTGGTGATTTATGCTGAGATGCAGTAACTGTCTGAGGAATAGGCCTATATTTATGTATAGGGCTAGTGGAGCGATGATGTGTCATGGAGATGATACATGTGAGTAGGTGAACTAGGAGTAGATTGTGCTTTGAGTAACATAGAATGTGATGTGTAGATGAAGTAGGTAGGGGATGTGATAGATACCATGTGAGGAGATGGTGACCATGGAGTAGATGGAGGGACACCATCAATAGAGATGACTTGATTATTGTAAATAAATTTGAGTCATAGATGATTCATAGAAATGATAGATTGAGAGATGAATCCAATTGAGACCAAGAAGCATGTCATCATCCTCAACTGTGTTTCAATGAGGAAAGGTACAAGCATAGTAAGAGGACCAACTGTAACATGTACTTAACAACACCAAAGGGTTTTGTGAAAGGGTATTGACTTGGGATAGAGGATACCCAATAGCCTTAAGGAGTGACATAGAACACGCACTAATGGGCCATGATGGGTCAACCTTAGTGTTGTTGATGGAGGTTGAGCCAATAGATGCATGGATGTGTAAATGATTAGATGTAAACTTAGCGTGATAATATGTTGGAAAAAGAAATGATTGGTGGAAGAAGCTTTGGTGTTAGCAACTAAAAATCAAGAACCCTTGATGATCGGTGGGAGACATGGTGTGTGAGATATAATTAGTGGTTGAATTATGTCATTTTTTGTGTTATGTTTTGGTAATGGGTTATTAAAGATCTTAAGTTTATGATTTTCATTGGTAGGTGGAGTTGTCTCGAACTTTGGAAGCTCAATTTGACCATTGTCAAGAAAATCTTGAATGAGATGTCATAATTAGAAACAATGATCGAGTGGAATGTCCTATACATTGATGATAATCACAATAAGAATTTTCATCAAAATTACACCCTTTGGGTCGAGATGGATCAAGTTGTAGAGGAGAAGGTAAGGTAATAAGATTACTATTGATGAGTTGTGGTAGAAAAACACTCGGAGGTGTACTATACTTAGTAAAAGTGTGTATATATGGTTGTGGTTGAAGTTCCTTTGGAGTAGAGATTGTGTTTATAGTAGTTTTTTCCATCCATGGATTTAGTTGTAGAAGGCTTAAATGTTGGCTTACCTTGAAAAGTGGGTGGATGATGATGCTTTCTCTTGATATTTGAGTTTTCCTATGGTTAAGAGTTTTTGTCTCACGAAGCTTGAGAGTATGGAAAAGTTGATCAAATGAAGGAGATGTCTCAAAGAGAACACTCTCTTGTAGAGGTGGTAATAGACTTTGAATAAATAAATCTTGGAGTTTGGAATCACAAGTACATTAGACATCTTAGCTAAGTTATTCTTGTATCACAAGACATAATCAGATAAATGTTCATTAGATCCTTGCTTGAGTTGTGCAGTTGGGCATAGGAGATCTTAGAGCCAATGTTGATAGAAAAGTGAGTGAGAAAGGCATCGACCAAATGCGTGAAAGAAACTACCGAATGTATGGTAGGTCATAGAACCAACACATTGCATAGTCTTGTAAACTATGAGGAAAAATCTTAGCTAGTATAATGTGATCATCCACATAGTCAAGGCATGCTACATGAATGCTCGAAGGTGCTCTTGTGGGTCCCATGGCCTTTAAAGATAGGTAGCTTAGGAGAGAAAAAATTAGGTGGCAATGGATATGTTGATATGGCAGGGGCAAAAGGAGTATGCAACAAGACTATAGAATCTAGGGATGGTTTGATGTGTGAGGTAGCTAACTGAAGTTGATGAATTTGTGTTTGTAAGTCTTGATATAAAGATGTCAAATTTGGAGAATTTGAGGAAGAACCAAGGTGGATATGAGAAGCACCATGGTGAATGGTGGAGAGCATATGAATGGTACAACAATAAGATCAGAAACATATGTAGGTGGAGTAGAGACCATAGGAGCAAAAACATGGAGTAGGTGGAGTAGAGACCATAGGAGCAAACACATGGGTAGGTGGAAGTAGAGACCATAGGAGAAGAACTAATGGAGTGGAAGCATCATGAGCTCTCTTAGCAGTAATTAAAGCATGTAAGACATGAGGAAGATGTGTAGGGTTTTCATGCAATGCTTGGAAAAATTCAATAATAGCATTAAGTTGGTCTTGGTCAATGTTGGTGTCTTCATCATAGGATTTTCACTATCAGATGCTTCTATCTCATGGAGAGGAACCTGGTTGGAAGTTATCTAAAGGATTTTTATGCCATAGATGTAGTTTATATTAGACCATTAACTTAGAGAGGAAGATGGTAAATGAAGGGAGTTCATAGTATGAAAGACCCAAAAACCCTGGGTATGGGTAAAATGCAAAGAAAAAATGAAAGAAGATGAAAGAAGGAAGAAAAATGATCATAAAGTCGGGTTCACCAAAATGATTAACTAAAATTAACTAAATAATGTAGTAAAGGATAGTTAATCTAATCTATGAGGACATATAAATAAAGTAAATAAATGTAGTAAAATAAATTATGTAAAAGATAAGTAATAACTATATAAAATGAAATACTAAACCCTAATGTGTAAGAAGGAAGAGGAAAGAACTCATCTGATTGATAAAATGATGTGAGAGAGATTGTGTATGTGCAGAGTGTGATTGGAAAAATAGAAGCAGGAATGACTATGTGGAGTGTGAAAAGGATGGATCTGGAGGATCTAGCTAGACTGGAGCACTGAAGAGGAGGGGATCTGGGGCGGGGCTGCTGGAAAATCTGGTCTAAATTTTGGTGCCCTGGGTGTCTTGTGAAAAATCTTTGAATCTGGTCTTCATAGGGTTTAGAAAGATAATCAAAAACCCCAGCTATTTGTCACATCACATCAATTTTTTGTCACTGTGTACATGGATCACCAATAACTCAAGATGGAAGAAAGACTTGTAAAAGACCCCAAAACAAGCATCAAACCCTAAAAAATAAAAATGCATATGAAGGGGTTGGATTGACCTCAACTTCCACAATGGTGGACTTACTAACTGAGTGTTGCACTACATCTCAGACCTGATGTAGTTCTATGTGCAAGTGTGTGTGAACATGCCCTAGGTTGCTCTTGTGTCAGTCACACTTTGTGAAGTAGTGAGCAATAACTATGTGTAGAAAATGTAATAGAATGTGTGCATGGAATAGAATAGAATCCCTCCCCCTATGAAGTGTGATGTAGATGTCCTAGCCTTGTGCCTTGATGATGGAGCTATGTGGATGCAAGTGATCTCCAATGTAATAGATGGATGCAACTCTAGATGGAGTGATAGTAGTAAGTGATGCTAGGTCCCTCATTATGGTCTCATAACTTTATATTTATAGGGTTCTCTTGGTCTAAATAAAATAAAATAAAGTGGCCAAAAGATGGGGGTTAATTAGTACTTTTTTCCCTCAAGAACCTTCTAAAAAGTTATAGACATCCACTTCCCATGCTTCCATAAATGGAATTGAAACAAATCAAGGGTCAAATTATTAGGCTAGAAACCATCGCCACTATCCTCCCACTTGCCACATAATCCCATAGGTCCCCCTTAGGATTAGTAATAGTTTAGGTCCTCTTATTAATAGTTAGGTTTCCATAGCCTTTAGGTCTTAGAATTTATCCTAGGTTAAGTTACAACCTTTTAGATTAAAGTCCAAGTAGGTTATCGTACTATTACAACATAAGTTAGAGCACAAACCACAATAATTCAATAATAGGTCCCGAGTGGGTCTTGCCACCTTAGGTTAAAGCCAACATAATACATTAGACAGAATCCGATATCTTGCTAAAATATTTTCCTCAATATCCTTATAACAAATCTTTTACCTTCTCATGCTATCCAAAGCGTTATAGTTTATGTAGGAGAAGATGGTCAAATCTTCCGGTGAATTATGCCAAGTAAGAATACCTAAATGTGATGTTCTCTACTATTTAAACAAAAACCCAGCTCTATTCCAAAATACATTTCTGATGAAAGTCAATTAACAATAATGACAACAAGTTGAGAAAAAGCAAGTATACCTTGATCGAAAATGGAAATTGATTAGGATGTACCGTTAACAAATATATATAAAGTATGAAAACAATTCTACAGGTTCACAACTTGTGGATTGCAAAGTAAAATGATATCATTTCCCATTAAATAGAATCATAGTAAGCATGAATTCAGAATAGAAATACTTACTCATTGCAAACATGATTTTCAAGATGAAGGAATACACCTTCCTAAGAAAAATTACATTCGAAATTTGTAATATCAAAATGAAAAGTCATCTTGAGTATTTGATCAAGACATTAGAATAAGTTTGTCTTCACAAATTTGAGCATATGGAAATAGTTGATCAAATGAATTTAGAGGTCTTGAAGATAACACTCTCATAAAGTTGGTGGTAGGAGGCTTTAACAAAAAGATCTTCAGTAATTCCGAATCAGCGAAGCACATTGGTCATCTTAGCTAGAATTGTTCTTGTAACATATATTTACATAGTCTATTAGATGCTCATTAGATCTTTGTTTAATTTGAGATAGTTGTGCATAAGATATCTTAGTGCCAATATTGATTGAAAAATGAGCAAGAATTCATCGGCTAAATGCATGAAAGTGTGTTATTCTACGAATGAATAGGGATTGTAAAACCAACGTATGGGATAATCTTGAAGACTCTAGGAAATAGATTAGATAGTAATGTATGATCATCCGCATAATCTAGACATACCACATGGAAATATCTGAGATGCTCTCGAGGGTCATCATGGCCAGTGAAGTGGGTAGCTTATGGGTGACAAACTTTAGAGGAAGTGGATAAAAGAAATTGCAGTAAAAAAGGAGTGTGAAGAATAAAAATTCAAGAGATGGGGAGAGGAGCATGAAGTAACTTGCATATCTAGAAGATTTGAACATGTAAGTCCTGATAGAGAGAAGTTAGATCTAGTGCATTGCAGAAGAAAATACTTGACGAGTGTGAGAAATAAGAGGTGGAGTGAAATGGTTCGATAAGAGTAGGAACATACACTGAACATTTATAGAAGTATGCGGAAGGGTAGAAGGAGGTTGTGTTGCAATATGAATAGCAATAATTACGAGAGGTGTTAAGCTCAACTAGAAAATGGGATCCTCAATGAACGAAATAAATAAAAAAGATCTAAATCTTGTGGATGTTCAACAATATGAGCATTGAGATCACGAAGGTCTTATTGAAAAGCATAAGACATAAATTTCAGCCATGTTAAAGGAGGATAATATGCATAAAAGCTAGGTTAAGGTTTGAGCTTAGGGGGTTCACAAAATGATTTAATTTAATTTGAATTAAATCTAACATTTTAGAGACAGACATATGAAATAAATAATGTATTAATGATGAAATGAGGAAATGACACAGAAAACTAATATTTAAGATTTGAAACTCTAAGCAAGAAGTAGAAAAAGAGGACTTAGCTGATTTACGCTTGATCAGGACAGTGATTTAAGTAGGAAAAGTGATGAGCAGATTAGGAATGAAACAATGTCAATATACACTTTCAGAAAGTTTTGGAATGTAGGAACAAGGCTGGACATGCCACAGAGCAAGACAAGGGGTGCCTAGTGATGAAACCTCTTGGGCACTTGTGACTCAGTAAATAGTGAGAACTTATTTTCATTGTGTCAGCAAAGGTTGTCTGTTGCTTTAAACTTGATGCTTTGAGAGTCACACAATGATTGTTGAGGTACATGTAACCTAAAACAAAGTTCACCTATAAAACCCACAAAATATATCAAACCTAAAAAGTAAAGATGCAATATGGGGAGTTTGCGGTGACCCCGTGACGGTCACTGACGAGAGTGAACTTAAATCGAGTGTTACACTACATCTCAAACTCCATGTAGTTCTTGTAAGTGTGTGTGAGAATGATTCCCTAGGATGCCCTTGTGCAAGTGCTCTCAATAATAGCGGGTTATAAGCTAGAATGTAGCAATGTAGTAAAATATGTGGATGGAATAAAGAACTTCCCCTTTCTATGTTATGTATGCAAAAATGTAGTCCCTTATCCATTGAATGGATGCTAAATGGATGCTTTGAAGTGTCTTTAGGTTCTTTTGGATGCAAACCTTAGGTGTTGATAGGTAATGTTTAGTGATTGGTCCTTGATTTTGGTCACATTACTATGTATTTATATGATTCCCTTGTTTGAATTTAAATTGACAACTAGAAGGACAACCCACAAGTGAAAAATATGCCCTAAATATAAAAGATGCCCAAAAGGAGCGAGTAATGTGGGAAAGGGTTAGAGGTGCCCGGAGGGGACATGAGTGTGCTTGGTTGCGCTAGTGCATTTAAGTCAAGCCATGAAAGATAAATATGTAAAATGCCAAATGGGTTGTGAGGGTGTGTAAGACCAAATAGAAAACAAGAAACAAAGAAAAGAGGCCAAAGATAGTTGTTAATTACTAGTTTTCTTTCTTAGGAATCATATGAATGCTAACATGTGTTTAGGACCTAGAAATGTACCCAAGTGCGTGATTTTGTGTCTACACTCTCAAACTCATATATAGATAAGAAAGGAAGTATAGGATAAGAAGGAATCTCTCTGTCTATTAGTGATATTAACTCAAAATAGGCAAACCTATTTTGAGGATAACTATTAATATATTCTTATTTATAAGTAACTTATAATAAGTTATTATGAATACATATGGATAATTATGCACATATGAGTTGTGTTTATCTATAAATAGTGCATCTTAAACTATGCAAAAGTGTTTGTTGTAATATACACATAGTCTATAGAGATAAAGTTTTGATTCCCACAAGAGCTTGGCTAAAAAATCAGGGAAAATGCACAAGATATTGTAAAGAAAGTAGTAGAAAGGGCATTTAATGCATGTCAAGTTTGGCCACATTTACAATCATTATAGTCATTTCAAGATTATTAACCAATTTATTTAAAGAGCATTTATCAAAATGACCCAATTTTGAAAAATATTTATTCATTGATAATAGTCACCATTACTTGTGATTATTGTTTGGGCCAAAAATGTTGCACACTATTATTATTGTGAAGAAGGTTACATGCTACATAAACTTCGGGTTTTCCTTCATGGAGCTTCCTCTCCTTGATTTTAAAGTACAAGTATCTCCTTCGTTCTATCTTAAAATTAATCAAGAAACACATCTGCGATAAAATATGGTTAGATCAAAGTGGTTGAGGAAGAGCAAATTATCACTTTTAAAAACATGATGAAATCAAGCATGAAATGGATGTCCTAAACAAAACATGGATCAATGTACAAATTTGTGGGTTGAGGGGACACATGAGCAAGAGTTACGAACCTAGGAACCAATTCGATGAAAGGTGCAGTGGACATGTGAATATATACTTTAAAGCACATGAGGCTTATTCATTTCATTTTTACAATCTGAAGAGGATTACACTCGTGTATCTAAATAAAGACCTTGGTTTTCTAATAGATCATATATTTATTAAGAAGTTGGAAAACCCCATTTTCAATTTTTATGAAGCATGCTAAAGTAGTTTCAATTTGGATGACACATAATTACGAGCATAAAACATTCTATCAAGGATTATGGTCCTCCTTTGGGGAATATGTTATTTATCCCTACGAAATTTTATAGAAAAATTATATTGCTTTAATTCCAAGATATATATTTAAATGGACATGATTGGTTAACCCCCTACCAAAAAAAGAGTATATTGTTAAAATCCCCAAAAGGGAATATGTTTGAGGAAACCTTGGATTTCTAATTATTTTTCCACAATGGTTGAACATCTTATCTCAGTTTGGTCAATATTCAAGTAATAAACGAGTCATTATTAGTAACACACACAACAAACTCCATGGTCAGTTACCTCCTATTCACATGTGCAATTAAATTGTTCACATGCATTTTCTCTTGGCTGGTTTAAATACTCTCAACTCTGCACAAGTTTCACTGGAGGTCTTCTTCTCAAGCATTTCACATGCTGAGGCGAAAATAAATTAAAAGAACCATTGCTTGTGATAGATTTTCACCTTTACACGTGTTCTAAAGAATGAAAATGAGAGGATTGAAAGTGTTTCCAATACTTTCAAGCTTGGTTAGTATTATGTGGTTGTTTTCAGTTGCAAAAGGCACTCCCAAATTGAGGTGGTTGCCTGCACATGCACTACATTTTATGGATCCAAAAATGGTTCTGGCACATTTGGTAAGAAAATCAAGATGTGATCAGCAAAAAGTTCTGCATTTTTTCTTCTTTTTCTTTTGATTTAAAATCTTATATTCTAAGATGTCTGTAGTTGTGTCCAAGTTAAAAAGGAGGATTTGGATTACATTTATAAGTTCTTAATAAAATTTATATATTTATGTCTTCTTAATTTTAATTTTTATTTTTTTTCAATTATCTTTATTTTATTGAAGCTATACATTGTTTATTGGAAAGTTAGAGGTGAAATAATTATTTTTGTTAAAATTTTACTTGTTATTCTAGAATATTTGTTAATTTTATGTTTCACCCAAATATACTGTTAAAAAGTTAGAGTGACTTTGGACTCGCACGTGGATGCCCCTTACTCGTATCTGATTTAAGTTGAAAGTGATCACTAATTTAATTGTCATGCGTTACTTGTAAATCTATTATATGCTTCCTCTGAAATATGAACAAAAATACCCACAATCTATATAATCTAATACCCAAATAAATGCACCACTTATTTAAAAAATATAAATTTAAATTTTCCACATAATTGAGTTATACAGTTAAATGTAAGTTGGTTTCATAGTCTGTAATTTTTATGATTTAAAGTTTTGTAATACAATCGTTGATTTTGCTATATAAACATTAGGTTTGATAGAATATTAAGCTGGATGGATGATATATTGTATTAGTCCCCACCCCCACACAAAAAAAAAAACTTGGATGGTCCAAATTAATGATTTATTGCTTATCATTTACACTTATAAAATTATATTGTTTTTGGCAGGAGGGGAGCTTTATGGATACCTTTGGAAATTTGTATAAACAAGTATATAGAATTAGAACTGCAGCTCAGAGCACTGCACTGTTCAAAAGAGGCCTATCCTGTGGAGCTTGCTTTAAGATCAAATGCGATGTAAAAGAGGATGGGCAGTGGTGTGTCGAGGAAATCCTTCAATAATCGTTACTGCTACCAACTACTGCATCTAATGATTCACTTCCCCATGCCGGCGTGGAAGTTGGTGCAATCCTCCCTCAAACATTTCGATATGTCACAGCCAGCTTTTAAGTATATTGCTCATTACAGAGCGGGCATTGTCCCTATTCTGTACAAAAAGGTCAACTTAAATATCTTTCATCCTGTTCATCTTTGATTTGTTATAGTTGAATTTGTGATTTTATAAAGCACAATTTTAGAATCACTTCCATGCAAGTTGCAGCAGCTTAACTACTGTAAGTTCTATAAAGGCTATAATTTATTTCCTATCTATCACAATATGGCATCATGTGTATCACTTATCCACTCCTTGATTATAAAGTATAAACAGACATGACTGGCATTATATGTTTTGTTATGATCAGAGTACCATGCAGAAGGAAAGGAGGAATCAAGTTCACCATTACGGGTAATCCATATTTTACTCTGGTACTAGTTTCTAATGTTGGAGGAGCAGGAAGAAGTGCATGGGAGGTATTCATCAGGGGGCTCTAAAACAAAACGATGGGAAAAGATGAGGAGGAACTGGGGCCAAAGTGGGGAGACTGATACTGACTACACAGGCCAAATCTTATCTCTTATTGTTATTATCATTGATGGGAGAAGTATAGTTTCTTACAGAGTGGCTCCCTCCAATTAGTATGTAATGGTCAAGCATTTATTGGTCGGCAGTTTCAGATATCTATATTTGCATTTAGTAACGTAATCAAACAATGCTTTGATTAGTTTGTGGGATAATATGTTTGTTTCTTTGGCCATCTATTTTTCTCTTCTATAATTAAAAAAATCCTATAAAATGATCTCGGCGAGCTCCAATGTCTCTCTAGACTGCATCTTAAAACTGCTTCCTCATTCACTCATTCATTAATCCTTCGTCTACAAAGTTAATATTTAAATAGTCATCCACGTATTTGGCTATTTTCAGGATCACTAAGATATGTATAACAACTTGGGGGTTGCATAATAGCCTAAAGGTTTTCACTCTTGATAAAAAAGAGGTACTTATTTTAAAATTATCTTTAAATTTTTCTGTGATTGTTTATATAATATCAATAAAGCTAACACACCAGTCTGAAAAAAAATGTGCATGTCCTTTAATGACGCTTTAATACTTTTCCAAGTTGTCAAATATGTTCTTTCAAGGCTTACACAAACATTCATGACAGTGTAATCTCAGCCCTGTTATACATCCAAGTCTAGTCTAAGGGCCTATTAATTTGTGAATGCATAAAGGAGTTAAGATGCTCACAAATGCATAAATAAACACTAGAACTCTCAAGTGCAAAAAGCTTTTTTTATAATGAAGAATAAAATCACTTAAAAGTTGTCAATGTACATAGAAGAATTCACAGATACACTCATTTAATCATTTGGGAGAGATAACTGCTAGTGTGAGCATTCGAGGCAGATTGCATCCATAACAGCAAAGCCCTTCATCCCATCACTAGCACATGGACAACTGGTACAAAATTGTCCCTGTATGGCTTAATCAACAAGGTTTGGCAATCTAATTCTTGTTCATAAGAGAATGTCAATTTGGTTTGTAGTCTTTGGTCTCTTTAATAATAGCGTTAAATGTGTAAATGTTCTAAATTTTATACATTTCAAAGGAACACAAACATGTTATGCAACTTATATGTACATACGAATTTAGCTAATGTAACTTTTTCAAATTATCATATAAATTTATAATCCAATCTTTCTCTCACAAAAATAGTCATTTACCGATCCTCTTCTAATTTCCGAGTTTTATTATAAACTTGCCAGTCGATTTTTCTATGACACCCATTGTCATACATTTGACCCTCTACTGCATTCCTCATTTTAATGTGGGTTGTTTGTTTGTGTATATCATTGAAGCAATCCTTCATAAAGTGATTGAACCTCATTAGGGCCTTGGCTTTACCGTCTAATAACATTATGTAGAACACCGAATATAAAGATGAATTGAGGTCAAGTGCTGTGTGTATACCCCAAGGTAGCAGTAATGGTGGGTTGATTAACCCTCATCATGATTTTATAACTTATGAAATTTGGTCTACTTAACTACCTACAAACACCTAATAAAAATAAACATGGTGGTCAATTGTATACACATAGAGTGACAAATAACCCCTAATTCACCTATATTTCTCCTATCACACCTATTTGAGGCCTTTTTTTTGTCTAATTGAATCTAATCACAACATATGACAACTTGATGAAGATAAAATGAGGTTAATTGTGTGCGCATGACTAAATCCTCCATTGCTCCAATTATGCATAATGGGACCTAAGTTTAGAAGAATTCAAACTTCATTGCACTTCAAGTTGATGCTAGATTTGGGCCTCAAATTTCTCGATTTCGATTTATTAAAAACATATAGACACCGAATTATTGAAAAATCCAAAATTCAATTAAGCATGTAGAGTATCCAAGTCACACATTATTGAGCTTTAGGTTGGTAAATTTGATCTTTTTTCATACTATCCAATCCTTAATTAGGACCTTAGTTTGTCAATTTTGGTATATTAACAACAAATGAACATTGGACAATGAAAAAAATAAATTAATTGTGTTCCACCTTAGCCCCAAATCCTCCTTAATATTTTCGATTGCACTAAATAGGACTTTGGTTGCATAAATTTGGTATATCACGTCAACATACTGAGTACTAAGCAATGAAAAATGGTGACCAGCGATTTGTGCATATGTTATGCCCTTATCATCTTATTAAGGTATTAGGATATATGTGATTCTTTAAAATCGAGAACTTTCAGCCCATTTTATGTACCCAGAATTAGGCTCTAATACCACTTGTAATGGATTTACTATATCATTGAAGTAGAATCACAACAATAAGAACATGATATGAGAGAAATGTACATAATCGCATATGATCAAGCTACTTTGAGGAAACCTCCTACAAATATAATACTCATTTAGATTGTCTCCTTCTAATTCTATCTACTATACATAGCCTCACCTCTTGTGCCAAGAAGGATATCATGTAGGCCAACCCTGACCCTACAATCTGATTGCCAGAAGTAGACATGTTTATATGACTTAATTAAAGATTATAACCCAGATTTACATGTCAACCACACATATCCCACTACACATTATAGAATAAGGGCATAGTAGCATAACCTTGAACACAACATCTTGTTATGATGGCACATAATTCGGGATGCTAGTTTACAAAAGTACGATCAAATCGATGACCTAAAAAGCAAATGATGAAAAATAGTTGTGAGTTATGTTTACATAAACTTAAATTAACATTCATTGTTTAGATTGAACCTCATTAAGGAAATTATTTTTTCAATTTTAGTCTATGTAACAACTTATGAACATCAGCCAGCGAAAAAATAAAGTCAATTTAATGAGCGTAAAGTATTAAAATCCACTTTCATTTCTTTGAGATGTAAGCTACTTGAAATTGATTTGCAAATTGAGTCAATATTGATACTCTGAACAAAAAGCAATGACAAATGGTGGTGAATTGTGTAGACATAACCTGACCTGTGACACTTTGTTACTTTGATTGTACACAATGTTGGCAGTGAAAGGAAATTTATTGAGTTTGAACTATTAATGATGTATATGCAATGGATAATGATAATTAAATTTTAGTTTTTGTATGCATTCATCAAAATATTATTTCATTGCTCCACTTTCTACTTATAGGTGTTAGAGTAGGTATTTACCTTGTAGCTCATGTTCACCTAGGTACTTTATTTACCTCTTTTGAAGTCTCATAGGATACAAGAGTGGGATGATGCGTGTGAT
>CM031238.1:812904835-813105812 GCA_018340775.1 Taxus wallichiana var. yunnanensis | reverse complement strand
CACTAACTCTTTCCTTGCCTTGACAATCAAGCTCTTTTGCATTGATTCCTTTGAATGGTGAGCTATCAAACTCGATACTTATTGTTTTTCTTGGTCAATTCGAGGTCATTTATGCATTTCACATTTAAACTTCATGCTAAACAACACAAAAATGTTGAAAGCAATATGAATCGCTTCATTTTGCACCGTAATAAACCTTCATCTCTGATTCGGGAAATTTTATGAAGCCTTGAATAACGTGACTCCAATCCATCGTACACATAGTGAATATTTGTTTCTAGCTTCCATTCGATCATCGAACAAATAACAACATAGTTAGTCAACTTTGTTTACTTTGGAAGCGTCCAAAAGGCTTCTACTATCTTTGCAACATGCCTCTTTTGCTGTGCGTGGGAGCTTGTCACCCGCCCACATCAAGTTGAGAATTATACGAATGGATGAGGAGAAGGTCATGGCAGCCATTAAAGCTGACTCAAAGTCTGAATAGTTCGAAGTATTTCGATTAGAATCCCTATGAGGGTGGATATGTATGAAAAGAGACACTTTCTTCGTATGATCTATGGAACCCAACTATCCACGGTCCATGCAAGAGTGGATGTGAAATTTGTCTTCGCAATCTCACCAAGGATGATCAAAGAATCCTTGTGTCTCACGGAGATGAAGGCACGAGATGAAATGATTGATTGGCCTTTCTTTCCTTATATCCTTTGATCTTAATACACTCGCCAGCTCCACTCGGCATTTGACTCGTTCTTCCAACCTGGCATCATTCCTTATTCACCGGTTTATATGGCAATTTACTCACCATCCCTCGGTCATCAACTTCCTCCTGGTGGCGGCACAAAGACTCGAGACCACTCCAAACCGCTGCGCAGAATTCTCATGATGGATTGCCATCTTATGATCTCCACTTGGAAATTTGATCCGATTTCTCCCATTCACGGAAGTCTGATCATGGTTTACCAACCCAATATTTCCACTTGGCGGTGCTTGCCTGAATCTCCCCTACGCGGAGTGAACAACTTGGCTGCCATCATCAAATTTCTGACCTTGGAAATATAGTAAAATGTTTCCCATGCGCGGATTACCTACTCGGTCTGCCATTCATAAAAACCCACTTGGAAATATAGTGAAATGTTTCCCATGTGCGGAATTACCTGCGGCTTGCCATGATCGTGCTCCCGATTTTTTGGCAGTAGACTCAAACTTCTCCCATGCCCGAGAATTTTTTCAATGGCTTGACATCATGTCATTTCCCTTGGCAATGCTCGCCTTATTTTCCACGTCCAGGGATTGGAGTGCGGGTTTTGTTATCATTTGGCCATATTTCGTTTTGGACAGATGGCCACCGATTTCCACTTTTCCACTCAGCGTGAGGAGACATCATTTTCTCGGTGCAAACATTTCAGCTGTAGCTTGTAAGGTGTGATAATTTTGACATAAACCTTTATGCCTGATGACCTAGTGGCTCGTTGAAGATGCCCATATAATTGCAAAGCAAATTATGCTTCATGAATATTCGATATGAAACAGATTCGACTCTATGAGATCCACTTCCATGAGTTACATCAGTAAAACAAGTAAGGTCTCGATAGAGAATCTTTGTAATAAATTTCATCGAGTCTCCAGGTAACACTCTCCTTTATCACTTAATCGATTTTCATAAAAGTATCTTGAAGGAAAATCCCCGAATTTGAGGATGCATTCGATGTTGAATGATATAAAACATAGTTGGACAACTCGCTTGTTGGAAGTGCTCAAAAGAACTCTTACTATCTTTAACATGCACATTTGCACATGCACTGAATGCACAAACTCTTTTAAGATGTCGGTTTGACTCAATTTTACATTGGTATTCTATGGTGCTTATACTATCTTCTGGAGGTCGATAGAAGTCCTTCCATTATGTAATTACAAACCCAAGATTCAATGATGTTGAACCTCCCATATCTGCATAATTTCATATCATCTCGGTCAAACAAGATAATTCTCTTAAGTGGTTGGTCGAGCAACTGTCTTAATGGATTAAACACGGCATCATGTTAACTTTGACTCTCCCTGACTTGCCTTCAGATCTTTTTGCATCGATCTCCACCGAGATCCTTGTAGAGTTCCTTTCATTCATCAATTTTCAACGAGCTATATTTTCCATTAACAAGACCATCGTCGAGCTCTTACAAGCCCGAGTCTCTACTTGAGATTATTTATGAGATGACTATCAATTTGACACGGATTCTCTATCAACTCGACCCCGAACTCTTCACCGAGTTGAGATAAACCGGGTGCCTTTCGATGCTAGGTGATATCTCATATGCAATTTAAGAATTATTTTTAATTTTTGTATCTTGATAATAAGCTGGAGATGGGTTCTGGGACTACTATTTCATTTTGAATGTGATAGGACCCCCTTGTCCAACCTTGCCATGTGTGCAAAATTGGATAACATTTTTGGCGACCTCTCAGGGATGATTGCTTGCTAAGCATGATTCCAAAGTAGCCTTAAGTCATCCATTGGGAATGGAGTCTATGTTGGAATCCACGAAAGTAGTATGATTTTCTTTGACGCATCTCGGAATCTCCTTGAGCATTGCCGATATCCTGGACCTATCCGGAATGCTACGCATGAAGTATCTTGAAATTTGTTGAATGCTTGACATCCATGGAACCTTTGTAAAAATTTGAATGAAGCAAATTTTGAAACTCTTATGGAAACCTTGAACCTTTCTTCTACTTGACACCTCCCAATGATGAAACAATGTGCTTTGAGAACAACACAAAACATAGCAACAAGGAAAGAAAAACAACAACACACAACAATGTGCATAAGCACTTGGAGGAAAACACCTAATTTAAGTATACAAGGGTGGGCACGCTTCTCAAAAACAAGCTTTGAGATGTATCCCATTCACATGAATGGGTACTTCTTCTCCATTGAGCCTAGATAGATGGAATGAATTTGCCTCTTTGCGACTTGTGATGATGTATGGCCCACTCCAGAGAGCGTCCAAATTTTACATGCCTCCTGGTTTGGCCTGTCTTCATCCCATTTGAGAACTAAATATCCCTCTTGAAAATGCACCTCGGATGCCTTCTTGTCAAAAGATTTCTTAACTTGAGCTTGATCTTGCTCCAAAGTTTTCATAACCTTGTCTCGTACTTCCTCTAACTCCATGAGTTCAGCAAACCTTACTGTCAAAGGATCACTCTCTATAACTTCAAGTTGATAAGCTAACTCCAAAGAAGGTAACTCCAATGAGAGTGGGATTTTTGCTTCTCTTCCATATCTGAACGAAAGGAGAATTTCTTATGGCCCTTTTAGGTGTGATCCGATCTAAGGCGGTCTTAAGTTTGTGTATGCCAAGTCCTCTTGTTAGTCTCCATTGTGTGCTTAATAATCCTTATGAGGTTTTTGTTGCTAGACTCACCCAATCCATTTCCTTGTGGATAGTAATTGGGCCACGAAGTTTTTAGGTATACCTGCTTTTAACAGCCCGTTCACTCAATTTCATACCAAGAAAAGCTAGCGCGTTATGCGAAATGACGTAAGCGAACACCGAACCACGTCATTATACCCTCCAAAAAATCCGAGAACTACCTTCTCATTGCTCTCTTTTAATGTTACTACGCCTATCCATCGAGTAAAATAGTCTATTGTAGTAAGGACCCACTTATGTCATCCTTTGGATGGAGGATTAATCATTCCGATGAAGTCCAACCCCATTGAACAAAGGGTTGATCCACTTGAACTTGGATGTAGCGGAAGAGTTGTCGACCGCTTACTGTGAAAAAGGCACATTCCTTACATTTCCTTACCCAGAGATGGGCATCCTTAAATAAATCCAGCGAATAGTAGCCAGGCTCGCATGATCTTGGTAGCTGTTGTTTGTGCGAGAATAATGTCCTCCAGATAGGCCATTATGAAACTCTTCTAGTATCTTACTGACCTGTTATGGTCCTATGCACCGAAGGAGGACGCCGTTCAAATATTTTCGAAAGAGAACGCTATCTACCAAAACATATGGGATAGATTGAAGACGGAAAGTTCATCTTTGGTTTTTATCCATGTCTACAGGATATGCTCCCGAGAAGAGGAAACTCTTCATTTTGGATAACCAGTCAGCTTGATCAACATTCTCATCAGTATTTAGGAGTGTCACGTCCTCATTACTTTTTGATTCCATGTCTGCTGCAGAAGTTCTTTGACATAAACCCTTACCTCGACAAGTTTAGTGACTTTGATGTGTGCGTCATACTCCATTACCTTTGTGATCCATCTAGCATGCTTTTTCATTCATTTCTTTGTTCAAAGAAAAACTCCTTGACTCTGGATGAGACACCATCGGATGAATCTTGTTGTTGGACAACATGTGCTTAAATTTCTTCAAAGCTCGAATAAGCTGCAAAGACTTACTTTTCATGAATGAGTATTTGAACTCGTAGTCTTTGAGGGATTAATCAAGAAAGCAATTGGTTGCTCCATCGAGTTGTTGTTTTTTTGGGTGAGGATCCTCTGAAATGCTCTTTTGACTCGCAAAAGCATAAAGGATAAAATATTTGTCAAACACAGGGTTCACGGGGTGGGAGCTTGAGAAATGGCTATTTTGATGGCTTGAAGATTTCTCCTCCTTCCTTTGTCCATGAGAATGGCATGTTTTTCTTCAACATGGTCATCAATATTTTAGCCAATGTCGTGAATTGAGGGATGAATCTCCGCATGAAATTTATGGTTCCCGAAAACTATGGAGGCCCTTCCTGTGACTTGGGAGAGATAAGGACATAATTGAATGAATCATGGCTAGATCGATTGATAATCCTTCCATTGAAACAACATGCCCCAACAATTTTCCCTCGTGTACTGTGAAAATACATTTCTTGGGGTTAAGTGAAACCCCAAATTCCCTACACCTTTGGAAAACTTTCCTTAGATGCGTGATGTGATCTTCTACATGTTTAGAGTATACAGTTATATCATCAAGGTAAACCAAAATAATATCATTGATTAGTCCCTTAAATGCCATGTCCATGGCTCTTTGGAAAGTAGCCCCGGCATTGGACAATCTGAATGGCATTTTATTATAGGCATACGTGCCCCACTTGGTAGTGAAAGTCGTTTTGAATCGGTCGATTCTTGGACTAGGATTTGATTGTAACTCAATATCCATCGAGCAAAGAAAATATTTGAGCTCTGTCACCATTTGAAGGATCTGCTCCATCGATGGAAGAGGATAATGGTCTTTTAACGATGCACAATTCAAATCCACGAAATCTACGCATAACCGGATCTCTCCATTCTTCTTCCTCACGGGAACCAAATTGGCTACCCATGAGGAATGCTTGATGGGAAAAATTATACAGGCCTCGATGAGCTTGGTTAGCTCCTTTCTCATTAGTGGCTCAATTTTGGGATTAATTGGTCTCTTTGACCAATCCGGCTTAGCATTAGGATCCGGTTCGATGGTATGTTAATGTGCTGACTTGGATCAAAACCACGCAGATCTTTATAGCTCCATGCAAAGATGTCATGATACTCTTGACAAAGTTTTATGAAAGCTTCTTTCTCTTCAGAAGTACACACTTTTCCGATCTTAAGAAATTTTTCATTTGATACTTCAACTTCCTCAAAATATTCTTCTCTCGACCACCATGTTAGGGCTTTGTCTTATGGCTTGGTCATCTAAATTGAAAATGGATTCCAAAGTGACTAAACCTTTTGGTAACTTCCTACTTTTCAATTGGATAATTTTCTCACCATATGACTCCTGTGAACTTATCTTGATTCTTTGTAGCTAACTCGCCTCTTCTTGTAGGAAGAGGACAATTTGTTGTCTTTATCAAACACTTGCCAACTACTCACATTATCGGGGATTGCTGGTCAAACCACCATTTTAACAAATTACTGCCCTTCTTTCATGATATCAACTAGTATGTTGTATTGTGAACCAATTATATGCAAGCCTATATGCATCTTTATTTTGATCTCTAGGGATTGCATGGATTCCAAAAGCTTCAAAATCTTGATCGGGGCCCAGACTCGATTCTTGTATGATCTTAAAAGATCATTTTTGGATGCACTACGTGCTGAAAACTTGATGAACAACTAACTCACTATCTCCAAAAATAGTCAGGGCCTTGATTCCCTTCTTTTGGACTAGCTGAATTCCTTGCACAAGAGCCTCGTATTCAACAACATTGTTAGTGCAACTAAACTACAACCGAAAAGATGAGAAGTACTTATCTCCCTCTAGAGAAATTAACATAACACTAGCACCAGATCCATTCTTACTTCTTGAGCCATTGAAGAAAAATTGCCACAGTCCTTTAGAATCACTTGGTGTTTTGATAAGTTGTGGTATGATTGTATCTTCTTCATGGATACAGATAAGTACCTAATCTGTTTCTTCCAAGACTAGCAAACCACTTCTTCTTACGCCAATACATCGACTTAGGATCGTACTAATGATCTCAACTTACTTCATCCAAAGAAAGTATTAGGGACTTCTTCAAAAAGGGTGGTTGGTTCATGATCGGCATCTTCCTCTTGGGATCGCCGATGGTGTAATTTCCATTTATGGGACTAGCGATGTGTAGGGTTCTACATGATTACAGAAAATTGGTTTTGCCCTTATAGTTACTTTGGTTCCTTATCGATTCTCGAGAATCATATGTGACCAATCAGTGATAGGTAACCGCCCATCTTGTGGTGAAATCCCATGATAGGCGGATGGCGAAGAGCGAGAGAGATCAATGACGATATATATCTTGGGTGAATGACAAGCTTGCGCATGCGTGGATGGTGAGTTAAAGTCCTTTGATAACCCCCAACAGTCTTAACATTTGTGTCATCTAGGTTTGAACAACCCCTCTTGCAACTGGCACATATTGTATGCCTAGTACATATGCAATTTGTTTAGGCATGACAGAGTTCTACTGGCACCAGAATCGATCATGCAATTATGTACCAAATGGTCGCCAATGATCAGGGAAATGTAGAATGGCGGTGGTTTGTTTTCCGTAGGAATGATTTTCCCTTCCAGTTGACACAAACTTGTAGCATTTTTCACTCCATGGCTTGGTGATCCGCTGGTCGTAGCAAAATTGTTCAGAGCTTCTTGCAATAGGTTTCTTTGAGAAGGGATCAAGAGCGCGTCCCACATGGTAACGCTCAGATTGGTTTTCTTCATTTGTTCTACTATGCTGAAGGGAATCACTCCAACTTTGATGACACTTTTTTGGGCATTGGGGTCGTCCTTTGGAAAATGTTTGTTGGGTACCATGATGCAGAGAACCATCTTTCCACCAATGTGGCATGGCTAGCCAGTGTTTCTAGTGATTTCTTTCCCGCATTTTTATCAACTGCCATTTGTAACCCAGGTTGAGAAGTGGACGCTAGATCAGCTTCGAGAGGTTGAGGCTCCATTGCTCTCTTTTTGGAATGAGTGTTTGCTACCACTGATGAAGAATCTATATTCAATCCACAAAAATCTTCTGCTTTCCAGTTTAGCAAAGTGGATTCTTCAAGTGCCTGCGGTTGATCTCTGCTTCTTGCGTAGATGAATTATTTGTTAACTCTGAAGGGGCAGATACACTTTGAACCATAAGGGCTTGGCTAAGAACCCCATTGGGACAAAGATTTTGATTGTGAGGTTGAGAGCAAGGATAACACCATTCGTAGTCTTGAACTAGATTATTTTGAATAGGTACTATAGCTTTAGATGAGCTAGTTGTAAGAGGGTTCGAAAGTTCAAGGGCACGACATTTGTAACTTGACTTATAGTTTGATTTTGAGGCTGATTGTTCCCTTGAAAAGGAGAATCGGTTAGCTTGATCTCTTTACGCTGATTTTGCGGTTGATACAGGGCGATTGTATTGAAAAATTGTTGCCTTTTGAGTGCAACGAGCTCATTTCCAAAATTTTGCAGTAGTGACTTGACTTCAAATAGGTCATTTGAAGAGGCAGAGGAAGATTGAGATGGTTTCTTGGAGTCTACTAGAATAGGAGCAATGATAGGCTAATGATTCGTAAGATCTGGAGAAAAGGGCATTGGTGGTCGTGGAGCTATCCTTCCAGCCTGAATCAAAGAATTCTCTGCACTTATGGCAACTTCGTAAGCATCAGGAAGTGTAGTCCCTCCCATGGACTAGATCATAACTGCTACATCACTATTCAAGGCTTGCAAATAGTACAAGAATGCATTATGTGTAGAAGGCTTTATGAGCGCCGGAATCCTATTCCAAGTTCTATGGAATCAGAAGTTGAAATCACTCATGTATTCTTGGGAAGCTCTCTTTATGGTAGTAAGTTGTTCTAAAAGTGATAGGTGATCACTTTTGTCTTGGTGTTTACATAGCTTTTCTCCCAACTCGTCCCAAGTGGTTCTAGTGCCAACACCTAACTTTGTGAAACCATTGAAGTGCTTTTCCATTGAAAGAGGTAGCAAGAAGTCTAAGCTATGACATTGTCTTCGGTGATATTATGTATTGCGCGAGATCTTTGGCTACATCAAAGATATGCTCCATTCCTGAGTAACGTGAGTTTCCCAGTGTAGAAGGGTAAAATTTTGAGTGTAGCAACAGGTGTCGGGTCATGTTGAGCCAACATAAGAGGGTGCTTGCATTGAAAGGGAAAAACTTGGTTCCTCGCCATAACAACGAAAGGTTGATTGTTCTTGGGTGGAGGAAACCTTACAGTAAGGAGGAGTCGAATGACCCCTACTGAGGTAAATCTGCTTGGTGGGGATGTGGAAATGCCTCTTCTTCTTCTCTTTGGAGGAGACAAGAAAGTTTGGTATCTTTGATAGTTTCCTTTCTTTAAAGAAGCTCTTGTCTGAATTCTTTGCATAAGTTACCACACTAAGATTTGGAATCCGAGATACATAGAGTCGCCAGTACTTTGATGTGTGTAAGTGAGAAGAGAAGTACCAACTCTGTCCCACCGGCGTGCCAAAAGCTTGTCGCCAAATCACTGCACCCTCTGAATGGCCAGGATGTGAATAGGACGTTCGTGTGATTAGGACACATGGGATCACCTCTCAGCGGTGGGACTTGGGCTCGAGGTGAACCTCCCAGGAGAAGGCTGGCTTCCTCTTCATAAACTAAGTGTTGTCTTTACTCCTTGTGTAACAAAAATGATTATCTAGTCCTATGCTAACATTTTCATGGGGTTTTAGGAAAGATATTTACTGAAAATGAAACTATACTAGGGATGGTGATGCACCAAATAAAGGGTGTTTCCCCTGGACTCGGAAGGGTTAATTTGAAGAGGGTGTGTTCACCACGGGTTGACTTCACCTCTTTGTAACATAGAGAGGGTACACGATACCACAAACTAAGAGACACGCGTTCCCTTTGTTAAACTTTATCAGACCAAGAAATATACCAATTTCCCAATGAAGAAGGATGAACTCAAGAAGGGTGAATAGACACCACAACTCAACTACATGCAATACTCCACCACTCGATAAGCATAGAACTCCAGAGACACTGCATTAGAAACTTAAACTTGCACAGTGTACCTGCAAGTATGAGAAAGGCACAAAGAAGCATAGAAGGATGAAAGGACCAAGATTAGTCACAAAACACACACTTTTATTGCTTTAATAACATGCACAATGCATCATACATTCAGAAGAGGCAATAGTTGCCATTATAGTCTTGAAGAGGAGGCTTGAAAGTTCTCTCAACACACAAGAACAACTTGCGAAGAAGAGAGGATTCTTGAAAAGTATACACTCACCTGAGATATCTAACTGTCTAACTTGTCTGAACTATTGGAACCCTTTGAAATGAGCCTCCAACTTACATTTATAGAATAATATGTGAGAAAGAAGAGGAAATGGTCATAATTACATTCCTAAATTGAAGGCCCATGATGTATTTATTACAGTTAGTTGAACCACCTAAGAAGGTTCCATCATGGGTCATTAATTGCCTGATGACCTAGTCTTCTCAATTAATTAAAATAATATTTAAATAAAATATTTAAATAATAATAATAAATATTATTATTAAAATATTTAAATAAAAATATTAATTTAATTAACATAATGTCGGGACCCCCATTGACCCGTTTGACTTGAAGAGGAGGGGGGTCCATGTGGATAGAATCTGCACAAATCCCAACTCGGTGAGTTTTGAATCCTCTAACTCGATGTTGCAATTGATTTTGAACCCCACACTAACTCTTTCCTTGCCTTGGCAATCAAGCTCTTTTGCATTGAGTCCTTTGAATGGTGAGCTATCAAACTCGATTCTTATTGTTTTCCTTGGTCAACTTGAGGTCATTTATGCATTCCACGTTTAAACTTCATGAAACAACACAAAAAATGTTGAGCAATATGAATCATTTCATTTTGCTTTGTAATAAACATTCATCTCTGATTCGGGAAATTTTATGAAGCCTTGAATAGCGTGACTCCAATCCATCGTACATGGCAGTGAATATTTGTTTCCTGCAGCTGCCATTCGATACTGAACAGATAACAACATAGTTGGTCAACCTGCTTGCTGGAAGCATCCAAAAGGCTTCTACTATACTGCAACATGCTTGTTACACTGCGTGAGAGCTTGTCACACTGTCCACATCAAGTTCAAATTGTACGAGGATGAGGAGAAGTTCGTGGCAACTATTAAATTTGACTCAAAGTCCGAAACAGATTCGATATTTTGATTGGAATCCTAACAAGGGCGGATCTGTATGAAAAGAGACACTTTCTTCGTATGATCTATGGAACCCAATCCACAGTCCATGCAAGAGTGGATGTGAAATTTGTCTTCTGCAATCTCACCAAGGATGATCAAAGAATCCTTGTGTCTCTGGAGATGAAGGCACAGAATGAAACGATTGATTGGCCTTTCTTTCCTCGCATCCTTTGATCTTCATGCACTCACCGCTCCACTCGGCATTTGACTCATTCCTCCAACCTGGCATCATTCCTTATTCACCGGTTTATATGGCGATTCACTCGCCATCCCTCGGTCATCAACTTCCTCCTGGTGACTCGCACAAAGACTCGGACCACTCCAAACTACGTGGAATTCTCATGATGGATTTCCATCTTATGATCTCCACTTGGCAATTTGATCCGATTTCTCCCATTCACAGAAGTCTGATCATGGTTTACCAACCCAATATTTCCACTTGGTGGTGCTTGCTGAATCTCCCTACGCGGGTGAACAATATGGCTGTCATCATCAAATTTCGACCTTGGAAATATAATAAAATGTTTCCCATGTGTAGGATTACCTGCTCGGTCTACCATTCATAAAAACCCACTTGGAAATATAGTGGAATGTTTCCCATGCGCGGAATTACCTGCGGCTTGCCATGATCGTGCTCCCGATTCTTTAGCAGTAGACTCAAACTTCTCCCACGCCTGAAATTTTTCCAGTGGCTTGACATCATGTCATTTCCCTTGGTAATGCTCACCTTATTTTCCACGTCTCGGGATTGGAGTGCGGGGTTTCGTTATCATTTGGCCATATTTCATTTTGGACAGATGGCCACCGATTTCCACTTTTCCACTCAGCGTGAGGAGACATCATTTTCTTGGTGCAAACATTTCAGTTGTAGCTTGTAAGGTGTGATAATTTTGACAGAAACCTTTATGCCTGATGACCTAGTGGCTCGTTGAAGATGCTCATATAATTGCAAAGCAAATTATGCTTCATGAATATTCTAATATGAAACAGTTCCACCTCTATGAGATCCACTTCCATGAGTTACATCGTAAAACAAGTAAGGTCTCGATAGAGAATCTTTGTAATAAATTTCATCAGGTCTCCTGGTAACACTCTCACTGTCACTTAATCAATTTTCATAAAAATATCTTGAAGGAAAATCCCGAATTTGAGGATGCATTCGATGCTTTAAGCAGAGATAACAACATAGTTGACAACTGACTTTGCTTTGGAAGTTCTCAAAAGAACTCTTACTTATCTTATGCATACATGCTGCACTGCTTACAGCCGCAATGCTCGGCGAGGAAGGTCTAAACACCATTATAATTCACAGCTCTTTTTAAGATATAGGTTTGACTCAATTTTACATTGGTATTCTATGGTGCTTATACTATCTTCCTGGGTCGATAGAAGTCCTTCCATTATGTAATTACAAACCCGAGATTCAATGATGTTGAACCTCCCATATCTGCATAATTTCATATCATCTCGGTCAAACAAGATAATTCTCCCAAGTGGTTGGTCGAGCACTATCTTAATGGATTAAACTTGGCATCATGTTAACTTTGACTCTCCCTGACTTGGCCTTCATTTTTGCATCAATCTCCATTGAGATCCTTGTAGAGTTCCTTTCATTCGTCAATTTTCAACGAGCTATATTTTGCATTAACAAGACCATCGTCGAGCTCTTACAACTGAGAGTCTCTACCGAGATGATTTCTGAGATGACTATCAATTTGACACCGGATTCTCTATCAACTCGACCCCGAACTCTTCACTGAGTTGAGATAAACTAGATGCCTTTCGATGCTTTAGGTGATATCTCATATGTAATTTAAGATTTATTTTTAATTTTTGTATCTTGATAATAACTAGAGATGGGTTCCTGGGACTACTATTTCATTTTGAACGTGATAGGACCCCCTTGTCCAATCTTGCCATTTGTGCAAAATTGGATAACATCTACACACAACTTTGATTTCTCCACTCTTCTTTCTAACTGGAACCAAGTTTGCAACCTTGCTTGAATGCTTGATGGGGAATATGATACTTGCCTCTATTAACTTATTCAATTCCTTCATCATGAGAGGCTCAATGTGTGGATTGACCCGTCTCTATTTTTGCCTGATTGGCTTAGCACTTGGGTCTAGTTCAATTGTGTGTTGAGCTAGCTTGGGATTGAAACCTCTCAAGTATTCATAGCTCCAAGCAAATAAATCCGGGGAACTCTTGGAAAAGTTGCATGAATTCATACCTTTCTTGCTCGGTTGCCACTTTACCAATTTGAAGTGACTTGCCTTCTCCAATTGAGATGGGCTCTGAATCCTCTCCCTTGACTTGGATGTTTTCTTTCTCCTTCCTAAATTGATCATTAGGATTGAAGATAGACTCTAAAGTCACAAGTCCTTTTGGTAGTTTGTTGGTTCTCAGCTGTACCACTTGATCACCGTCTTTGTTGTTCAACGTTTCCGATTTTTAGTGAGAACTCAACTTCTTCTTGCAAGAAATTGATGATTTATTGGTCACTCTCAAACACTTGCCAACTTGCATTATTATCTGGCACTGATGGCCTCACAATCACATGGATGTTTGGCTGCATTTTATCTCTTTTGATACTCTCCACAACATCAAAATTTTCTCCAGTGTATGCAAGCCTATCGGTGGCTTGGTTCTCTTTCTAGGGATGGAGTTGATGCCAAAGCCCTCAAAATCCTCAATGAGATCCCACACCCTATTATTATAACTCTTGAGCAGGTCATTCTTGGTAGCATGCTTTCCTTTAACTTGATTAACAATCATCTCACTATCACCAAAGACTTGTAAGTTTTTTATTCCTCTCTTCCTTGACCAATGCAATCCATGTATCAAAGCTTCATATTCAGCAGTGTTGTTAGAACATGCAAACTGAAATCTAAAAGTTAAATAATACTTAATGCCTTGAGGTGAAACAAGCATAGCTCCTCCTCCTGCACCTTGTCTACTTCTTGATCCATCAAAGAACAACTATCATACCTCATTGTCATCTTTATGGTCTGGCTTGGTGATGCTAGGAAGAGGCTGATTTTCTTCATGCGTGTACTAGACTCCGAGTTCATATTCCTCTTTTTCCTTGTAGGGATCAAAAGCATGTACCTTTCTTGCCCATTCATCAAGAGTCAAATCTGGAATGCTTCCAACTTTGATAGCTTCTCGTGTGCTTGGATAATCCTCTTGATCAAGCGTTGAGCAGTGGCATTGATTGGGCTTGGAGTATGAGGATCAATGTGAAAGTTTGCAATAGGTTAGGACCTAAGCGTGGCTTTGGCTTTATACCTTGTCCTAAATAGCATGTGTGACCAATCGGTAGATAGGTAGCCTCCAATTCTAGGCATGTGAAATCCCTTGACAAACATATGGCAAAGAGTGGTTGCAAATCTATCACCGACACATCTTGCAAAATAGTGACATTGAGGCATGCATGCACAATAAGGCTCAAATATTTAATTACCCCAACTGTTGCTACTGTTGTCCCATCTAATTGCACCACCCCCTTAGATATGACTTCATATTGAAGGCCCAGATGATCAGCTATTTGCTTGGGCATCACGGAACTACTTGCCCCATAATCAATCATACAATTATGTACTAGTTTATCCCCAATGATCAATGAAACATAGAATGGAGGGGGCTTCAAATTTTTACCTTGTTGTCCTCCATGATTCCCCTCAGGATGAGTAGCATTTATGAGTACCTTCTCTTGCATATGAGCTAGTTGATTTGAGGTTGACCAATTCTTCATGGCAGCTTGTAATAGATCCCTTTGTCCTGGGATGGATAGTGACTCCCACATAGATATGTTCACATTGGTCTTCTTCATTTGTTCAATGATGTTAAATGGGGATGAACCATCTCTTTGTTGCCCTTTAGTCTGCACATTCTTTTCTTGTACATGGGCTACAACAGCTGGCATTTGAGCTAGTCTAGAAGGTGGCTTGGGTTGTCCTTGCACATTTGGAACTACATTTTTCTTGCCAACACCTTGTGGAGTGATGGAAGGTTGTGAATCACTTGGACCTAATGACTTCCCTTCACCAATATTCCTCTTCTTTGACCATGTGTTAGCTTGCTTTACACTCGAGAAGGTGTTTGATTCATACCACAAAAATCTTCAGCCTGCCAATTCACAAGTGTAGTCTCATTTGGAGTTGTATCTTGTTGAGATGTCCCTTGTTGTTGGTTTGTTTCTCAACTCACTTCACTCTCTACACTAGTTGTTGTCACCATCAAAGCTTGGTTCAAAGCACCATTGAAGCACATAGATTGGTTGTGAGGTTCATTGCATGGGAAACACCAATCATACTCTTAAGCTATATTATTTTGCACTTGGCACTAAGGATTTAGAGGTAGATGCAATATTGGGGTTATAGGGCTGAAATGGTCTATTGGTAGGAGGCCTTACTTGATTTTGATTTTCAGTGGGTTGGGTGGCCTATTAGGCTGATATGGTTGTCTATTAGGCTGAGTTTGAGGCTGATAAGAAGGCCTAAAACTTTGAGCTTGCTTTGCCTCTTGAGCGTAACCATCTCATTGCCCAAATTTTGCAATTGTTTCATAACTTCTTAAAGCTCATTTGAGGCACTAGAGGATGAAGTAGAAGTTTCATTTGAACTCTAATTTCTAGGAGTGGGAATAGGAGCTAAAGTAGGTGCTTGACTAGTACTTCGGCTTCCCAACTCTGGATATAAGGGCATAGGATTCCTAGGTATAAGTTTACCAACTTGGATCAAACAATTCTTAGCCCTAATGGAAATGTTGTAAGCTGCAGGTAGAGTTGCACCTCCCATGGATTGGATCAACATAGAAATGTCAGAATTTAAAGCCTTGAGAAAGTATAAGAAAGCACCTTGAGCTATTGGCCTCACTTGCCAATGGGATTCTATCCCATGTTCTTTGAAATCTGAAATTGAAGTCATTGGCTGCTCATTGGGAGCTCTCTTGATAGTTGTCGAGTTGCTCCATAGAGAAAACTTGTCCCCTTTCTCTCCAAATTGGTTATGGAGGGCTACACATACATGATCCTAAGTTTGAATAGACCACATTGCTAGGCTTCGAACCATTACAAGGATTTTCCTTTGAATGAAGATGTCAATAATTTGACAACAATATCCATCTCAACAACCTCATGAATTGCACAAACATTAGTAATGTCTTGGACATGATCACCGAGAGTGGTCGATTTTCTCCAGTAAAGTATGGGATGTTCTTGATATTTGCAATTGGAACTAGGTTTTGTGCATTGAGATAAATTGGGATCCTGCCAAGTAAAGTTGACGTAAGGATTGGGTTGTGCCATTCGATTGGCACGAGAACCCTTGTTGATTGGATGAAAGGTCTACCCGGTGGAGGAGTTGATAGAGTTTTGTTTGGTGGAGATGGAGACCTTTGTATCCTTCTTCCTCCTTCTCCATTTTCTGGGATAATTACGAGATAGTTAAACAATCCCTCTTCTCTAGTCCTTGACCTTGTGTGGATCCTTCTCATGAATCTTCAAGCTTAGACTGCTAAAACCAGTTGATTCTATCCTTTTGGAGTCACCAAACGTGCAAATCAAGGCTCTTTCAAGCAAGAAACTTACAAAAATTACACATCAAATTTGTTGCAATGAAGATGAAGACCTCTAAGGTCCCACCGAGTCATGCCAAAAATGTTAGTGCAAATCTACACACCCTAAAATGACCTTGGATCTGCGAGTCAGGTGGGTCATTTAGTGTGATTGCACAACATTGAGTTTTTTGTAAGGTGTGGAATCTTGCAAGGCAAGAAAACTCTCTAGAGAAAGTTGGTTCTTACCCCTCTGTTTAGGTGTATGCATGAATTTTGCAGGAGGTTCAATGTTAAATCCTACTCTATATTCTAAGGAGACAAAGTTAAAAGATGCAAAAGGAAACAAAACTAAGTAAAAATGGTGACACGAAAGGGGTGATGAACAATTTTTTTGCTAGTAAACACAAACCAGAAATTTACATGCAATATCCAAACACGGATAATCAATCTTGTAATAGAAGATCAACTAAGAACAATGAAGATAAAAGGGGTAAAAATCACCCACATGCGTGTATTATTTCCCTATAGATCGATACTGATGTGTTCTGAAATGGCCACAAGGTAGAATTACATGCAATTTTAATGGAAGGTCTAATAAACTCCACGAATTCACTTGCCAAAGGGAAGAGGGGAGTCTAAAAATTAAGAAAATAATTGTCCAACCTTCAAATGAGCTGAAATTTGGCATATATTGATCAAGCAGAGCGAAGAAAGGTGAAAAATGCGGGCAAATTGATTCGACATCTCCAACCACTAATGAGATTCATTAAAACAGCAAGGGCACCTCAAAATCCATTTTTAGATGCATTCGACCATGATGGAGAAAAGCAGATGCGTCATACTTCATCAATTTTTGTAGTTGGGGGTCGGTTATGTATTTTTTCCCGTTCTAGAGAAATTTATTCAAATTTTTCGTTAAAATCATGTCAAAATTCAAAATTGAGGGATCCATTGTGTGGAGAATTTCATGATTTCCAATTATATAAGGATCACAAAAATCGAGCTCTTGGTCGAAAGATATGGCCCTCTAAAGATTTAGGGAAAAACAGAGCAAATTAGGGCAAAAATCAGGTCGGCGGGCCAAAATTTGACCTTTTTCCCCTTTTGTGAAATTGGAAAATTTTCCCAAAATCCTCCGCCGATCTACCACTCGATGACACGTCTTTGCTCTCCAATTTATCCGCGGGTATCAAAATCACATTACGCCCAACTTTTCCGCAAGGGAAAAGTTTTCCAAGGTCTTCTACCGATGAATGGACACATGGCACTTCCCAATTCGTTGATGGGATCACGGGCTCATTTCTTGCCTTTAACCTTTTTGACCAAAAAGGCAAAAAACTTAACTTCTTCTTGAACCTCAACTGGGCGCCGCTTTGCTAACATGGACTAGACACGTGGTGCCTTTCTATTGGATGCGGAACCTTGGTCATTTTCCTTCCATTTTCCTTTGCTGGATCCATGGGCCAATTCTCGACTTTAACCCTTTTTCCCAAAAAGGCTAAGTGGCAAAATTTTCTCCCTGGCCCGCGAATGTGCTTTGTTCCTCCTTCGGGCCTGCGGGCTAAAATTTGACTTTGAGCATTTTGACAAAAAATGCCTAAGTGCTAAAATTTTCCCATCACTCCGCCAAATCTCCTTGGCAAAAATTCTCCCTTAGGTCCACCGGCCCACCTTGGGAAAATTTCCCCTTTAAACTCCACCGAGCCATAACTCAAAAAATACAAGGAGTTAGGAGGACTTCTTTACCTTTCTGGAAAGGGGAAGAAAAATCCTATCTGATGAAGCCATCTCTAGGAACTTTTGAGTGATTTAAATTTGCAAAAATCTACCTGCAGAAAAGGAAGGAAGAATGAAGGCAAGTTAACCAAAACAAGCATGGGCTAATAATATGATTCGTCTTATGATTCCTCTTGAGATATATCCTAATATTCCTCGTGGAAATAACTATGATGAAAATGCACCTTGTTATTACCATAGATGCAATGTTCATTCTACTTACAGTGTTACTGATATTAGACATTTAATTCACTATCTTATTGAAATCATGACATTGAGTTGTCTCGATCTATTATTTCTATTTCCAAATCTACTAATGACAATGGAAATCTTAAAATATTCAATGATTCATTGCCTAAGCATGAAAAATCATCTCCTGAATCCTCTTCAAATCATGTTTATTATGTTATTCCTCCTCCATCTTCACATCATCCTCTTGGATTTATTGTTGGTACTACCATCTTTCTCCACATGTCATTTCTTTTAATGATGTTAATTTTCATGCATATTCCCCATCGTATAGATTACACATTGATACTTATATTATTCTTCATGTTATTAACAATGTTATGGTGCATCCTACTTATAAGTACAATGCATGTTCAATATATTTGTTGCAAGATATCCTTTTTCTATTATCTCAAATGACTCATAGATCACCTACTTCTCATGGGCATGCCATTCTTCCCATCACTATTGGGCCCCTCACTATCTCTATGTCATTTCACTATTGAATCTATAGTTACGGATTGTGACATGGTCTTAGGACTCCCTTGGCTTAGAGCTACCAAATTTGTTCCATCCATAGTTCATTTATACTTTAATTTTGTACATGAACGTCACATTATCACTATTTAAGGCATCCCACCATAGATTCCTTTATCATTAAATCCTATCAACGATACACCTACATTTACTTCTAGATTTTATGCACCTATTCATGCACCTCCTCATGATGGCCCCATGGCTTTGACACATACTCCTCCGAGAATCTAAAGATCTTACCATTCCTAGTGCTACTTTTACACATCTACAATCAAATCTCCTCCACATGTGGCTTCACGATTCTCACTCACGACGGATACATCGGTCTCATACTCCACCTCTTAGGTATAGGTATCCACCTAGGACACACATTACCCATGAAACATCTAGGACCACTTCACGGTCTCTTTCTACACATGTACTTCCATGTGGTCATAGAGTCTTTAATCGTGTTCACATACGTACCTTCACACTCACAGATAGTGGGCCCTAGCCCACTATTCTCATTGGATAGATCAATGTGATATTCACACGTTGGGTCATATTTTCCCTCATTGCTACTCGATGACGCACTCTTGTTCTAGGTTCATACACGATTGTTGATATTTAACTTGTTTACATGGACCTCACTTTGCACACATACACTAGGGGAAACCTTGTTCCCCTCTCCTAGTCATTGCATTTCATATTCTAATAATTCAAAAACATTTAAATATTTGTAAAAATTCAAAAATACTAGCTTAGATCTTGATTGGATGTATTCTTGCTTGCTTATACTATTCTATGTTGCATATTTCTTATCATGTTACTTTGATTCATAGTATGCTCTATCCTTTTTCCATACACACATGCACGTTCACATGGTACTCTTGAGGTGAATGTAGGATACTTATAAGTTATCACATAATGTATGATGCTTGGCATAGTTCTTTACCAATCCCATTGAATCTCCTAGGGCATCTACCTTTCCTATTTCTCTATATTCATGTTCTATCATTGCATTTCTACTAATTTTATTCATATTTTCATTTGTATACATTGTGGCATATTATCAATTTTTCTAACATGCTAATGGGTGCTTCATGTGTAGAATTTGTCTCATAGGCTTACTTCCAACCATGGTTATTTGATTTGTTTGTATCTTGTTTATGTTTGTGTCTTAATTATCATTGTTTGTAGGCTATGCCTTATGCTTAATTGTGTTTTTACTTCTATATCCTTAAAGGCTTTGAATGTCTTACGACATCCTGAGTGGTGTCCCATGTATTCAACCAGCTACTTGTTGTGTCTTTTGTCATGTTCTTGCGCGTGTTTTGACTTGTTTCTATTATATCACACCATGTTTATTTATGGATAACATTTTTTCTAGATTTTCCCATTGTTTTGCATGCTTCATGATATTTAACATGAACATTCCCTATTACCCCTACGAGAGTTCTATTTCATATGTGCACATCGATTCATCTTTCCTCGTTTGGGCCATGCTTACATTGGTTCATATCATGCACCCTAAACGAGTGGGGGCAATCATTGAGTGATTATTTCACCCTCTTAACATTTTAGAAACCAAATATAGGTTGTTGCAAAATAGAATCGAATAAACGAGAACTAAAAATAGGTTTAGAATTAAATTGGTCCAAAATCAAAGTAGGGATAAAAGAACCCAATACAGACAGAACAGGAGCAGTGTGAACTAGTGTCCCACCTAGGTGGTTCTGTCCTAGGGGTAGAAACAAGTACAATACATGATCAACATGTTTCTAGTGATAGGTTTCTCTAAAATCCAGCAACATGTACTCGATTCTGATTTACTATCGGGTATAATAGGAAAAAATCAGTGGCAATTTACATATTTTAGGAAAGGGAACTAATTATCATTTTTCTCGGGATCAAATAAGGAATGACACAGGGCATATATAGGACAATGATATGCTTGGAAAAATGTGTCATCCGTGACCAATTTCTATTGGGTTTGTGACCATCTACAATGGAACTTATTTGTGGGGAAGTGTTAATGGTTAGAGGGAAAATCTTACAACTTTCCCAATACTCTTCCCTTAGGGATAGGATGCTTAAATCATCGGTATAACGACAAGACACTAAATCTTCAGTTTTTAACATAACACCTAAATCCTCGATATTATTCTAACAATCTCTAAGGAAATAAACATACATGAACAATTTTATCTCTTCTCTCATGACATACAAGTGTATTTTATCCTTGATTCACTTTTTTCAATATGCATTCTTATTTTCACATTTACAAAGTTAAATTTCAATTTCATTTATCATGAGCATTGACTACACTTATATTCTTTTGCAAGTCCAACCTTACTCCAATAAAAGGAAACACACAAATGGAACAAGAAGCAATCTCAAGCACAAAACACTCAAGTAAAGGAAATATTCAAGGAACAAACACAAGCATCATTTCTACTACACACACAAGGTCACCCTTAGGATCCTTATCCTCTCTTATATTCCATGATACAAATTTCACAATCTCCATTCAAAGATGGTATAAAACGCAATCCTCATTCAACACACTATCGATTCTGACTTCCTTGAACTCTCCATAAGGTACACTCCTCTTATCTACTTTATGCTACCGAATATTCATTCACCAACATAGAGTGGGGAAAATATAGACACAAAATCACACACTTACTATTTACATCACACCTCTAAGTATGCCATTATAGTATGCATGATTCCTAAGAAAAAAATTAGACATTACAACACTTTTTTGCTTTTACATTGCTTTATCCTTTTACTACTCTTATCATTTTATTTTCTCGAATGGTTACTTTACTATAAGACATTGGACAACATGTGACTTAGCTCTATATTTTTGTTGTATCCTCCGGCATCCCCTGATAGTACCGCTTATTAGGGACATGAGCACCAGAGACACTCTTATCCCCTTTAGGTGCTTATTTCCTTTTCCTGCCTTTTCTCAAATTTGAAATGCCACATCATTTGTTATCTTTTATAAATCCTCTTTTCTCACTTTGGGTCAGCCTTTTTAGTTGTTAATGACAAAATTCAAACAAGAGAATCATATATATACACACACATGACTTACTATTATTTGGGGGGTTGGACAATTTATGCTATTACTTATTATCTACTACTTGGGAAAAGAACAACATTTAAGAAATGCATTTGGGTTGCACTATTCACTACATAGGAGAGGCTATTTCTCAGTTCCATCTCACACATTCATCTTGGGGGAAAAGTAGTTGTATCCTGCTATCTTGGTGCAACCAACACAAGGGAAACCTAGATTTAAGGGACATGATTCAATCACACACACATTAGAAATACATAGAGTCTAAAATTTAGTGTAGAAATTTATGAAAATCACATCGGGGTGACCGTTAAGGTCAATTCGACTTGAGAATTTACATTATTTGTTTCATCTAATATTTGCTTGAGCCTTGTGTAGGTAACTATGGTTTGTTTTGCAGGTTCAAGTGCAACACAAGAATATTACAATGAAGATAGAGTGATAAAGAGTGAAAGGAATAAGAAAAGATCAAACCCTAATAAGATCATAAGTAGAGCATTTTCTAAGACAACTGGCCCGGGTGGTCCTATCCTTATCCGGTAATGCAGTCGGAAGGAGTTTCAGACTCTAATTTTCCAAATGAAGCTTACTTAGTCCAGATCTATCATGTTCCACCCACTTTCCATCCTAGAATCGACCCGATCTCTGCGAATACAAGCCAACTTACTCTTTTCTCACTATTGTGTACACTTACTTGTCTTTTGCATAATAGATCTTTCTTGTTACGGTTATATTCATTTGATCTCATTCCTATTATTAAGATTTAATTATGTTAAATCATTTACAAAATGAGAAAATAAAAAGTGGTAGTTGATGTACTATCTAAGAGATATGACTCCACGGAGACATTTTTATATACCATGTTCGTCTTATAAGAAGATTGGGCGAGATCGAAAGAACAAAATGAAAAAATGACATAGAGACCCAAAATCTCATTCGAGAATCTCTAACAAGATCCCAAATTTTCATAAAAATATTTATGAAAGGGGGTGCATTGTGCAACAAAGACTAATTGTACTCATGTAAAAACTCTACCCTTAAAAGTTAGGTTCTCTCGAGTTGCATGCTTCTCTAATAGGTGGTTATTCGGGATTCTTGAAAACTTATCATAGAATTAAGAAATATTTCTTCTTAGATGGGGTGAAAGGAGATATACAAAAAAATTGGCAGAATGTTTGATGTTTCAATGTAACAAGGGTGAAACTATTAAGTCTTCAGGACTTTTACAACCTCTATCTATTCCTAGTGAGTGGTGGGTAGAGGTTTCCATGGATTTCATCACAAGATTACTGAAATCTAAAGGGAAAAGTGTAATTATGATGGTTGTAGATAGACTCACCAAGTATGCTCATTTTTGTGCCTTGTCACATCCATTTACAAGTATAGTGGACATATCTTTTATGGATATAGTTTAGAAGCTACATGGAACACTCAAGATTATAGTCAATGATCATGATCCTATATTTACTAGAAAATTTTGGACTAATTTATTCTCATGTTTGGGCACTCAATTGGCTCGTAGTTCATCATATCATCCCCAATTTGATGGACAAATGGAGGCATTGCATAAATTTTTGGAGTGGTATCTATGATGCTTTGCTTCGATAAGTAAGAGAGATAGGTTAAGTGGATATTGTAGACACTTATTTTCGACACCTCCCCATGCCTTCATCCCGTGTTCGCCTCCCACCCTCTCTTAATGCACTCATTTCCCTCTTATTTTCAAATTATATTCTTTCCCTCCTAAATTATCCTATTTTCCCCATATCCCTATTTTTAAATCCCAATTAATCCCATTAATCCTAAAATAATTTAATTAATCCTAAATACATCCTAAACCATTTAATTATCCTAATCCTACCATAATCACCCTCATTTAATCATTCCCCATGGGATTCCCACCCCTCTTCATTATTACCCTTCATTAATCCTTCCCTAGGATTCCCCCACTCATCTTATCCCTTCCTAAGATTCCTTCCACCTCCCTTACACCCATTTAACCCTCTTACATATGCACAGTCCCAAAAAATGCCCATCAACCATTTGAAATCCTATTTTCACCCTTCATTATCACTCTAACGTTTAAATGGTAGTCTACTCACCCCAGTCACCGATGATTGACTCGGCTTACCTTTGACCTGCGCTTGGGTTATTTCATCACCCTTACCCCTCTTCTCAAATGGCTAGAAAATCTTGAATCTTTTGTGTGCTTTTGTAATATTGTGCCTTCTGAGTTATCTATGAATCCTTCGATCAGTTAAGATATCTTGGTGTTTCCTTTTTCATTGAGAGCTTGGAGTTAAATAATATCATGGAGTTTTGATTTGTGCATGCGCTTCTACTTCTATTCTCGCAAGTACTTGTAGGTGTTCATTAAGCTCTATTTCAACCTCCTATCAACTTTAATCATCCCCAGATCCAACAACTTATCCCATCTTCCTTGATAGCACCATATCTTTGGTGCTGGTCACCGCCGATTAGACCCGATGCGTTGTCGACCCATAGCTTGCATTTTGCTAAATTTTATCTATAATCCATCCTATCCATTTTACGCATCATCTATCTCGACACACTTTGCATCTAATCCATCCATGTGACACCTTGTTCATCCTATTAACATTGTATCATCATTTGCATCTTCTCGAGTCCATGTTTTGTTGTTGTTTTGCATATCTCACATAGTTCTACTCTCAGTCACCGTTGGTATGTCCTCTGTGTTACTCTCGGCCGTTGTCAAACCTCTCGTGGTTTAATATACTTTTCTATCATTTTCATCTTTAATCATCATATCAATTTAGACCATCTTATCGAGATACTTGTTCGAGTCCTATTATCGGTATTCCCTTTCTATTATCATATTATCACCTTTTTATCATCATCACATGGGTTGACATTCTCTTGAGGAATTTTATGCTTCTCAGATCCGACTCTTGTCGGGTAGCCCACCATATCTTTTACTAATCCGTTTTCATGTTCGGTCTTTTCTATTGCATAAGTTAAAGACTCCACGCGTGAAGGATCATTTATCGTGTGCCCGTACCATATCATCCTATCCACATCATGAGGTTCCTTAAAACCTCCCATATTTCGAGGTTTCTTGATTTCTCGTTGGTTTTTCACTAACTGGGAACATGTAGCGTGGAAATATTATTAAACAGATACCACTTACGTAATGGTGGTAGAACACTTCATTTCATAGTTCATCCAAAATGTCTTTATTCTTGGAATTATATGGTTACCATCCACCATCCCTCACTTCCAACTTAAGTGTCTAACCGAAAGTATAACATTTGAAGAACACATTCAAAACCAACATGAGGTACTCTTTATCCTTAAAGAGAACTTATTCATGGCACAAAACCACATGAAGCAACAAGTTAATCAACACCATAGTGAGAGAAACTTTGAAGTTTGAGACTGTGTTTTTGTATGATTGTAGATATATAATAAACTCTCCTCAAGACAATATAAAAAAAAGATAACAAGCTTTCACCCAAATATTGTGGCCCTTATCAAGTGTTACAAAAATGGCAATGTGGCATATAAACTAGAGCTTCCTTAGTCAACTAAAATACATCTAGTTTTCCATGTTTCATGCTTGAAGAAGGTCATTAGGAAAAAGGTGTATTCTTAGTCAATGTTACTAGAGTTTGATGAGGAGGGAAACATCATATTGGAACCTAAAGGAATCCTATAGACACGTCTGAAAGAAGTTAAGGTCGAGGATTGTCGCCTTTAGTATTTGATCAAATGGATGAATTTGAACATTGAATATGCAACATGGGAGGATGAAACATTTCGGCAACAACTTCCAGAGATTATTAACATTGGGGGAAATATTGCTTTGAAGGGGAGGGGCATGTTATGCCTTAAATCCTAGGTCATATATCAGGTTATGAATAGTCGACATGTGGATAACATAATATTTTATCATGTCATATCATATTTGTTAATGCTTTCATATGCTTAGTGGGTCAACCTTAGTGCTTTGCATAGTATAGTAGGGTATATATGGGTTAGAGAGTAGGATATGATCATCATATTGAGCACTTGAGTCTTATTATATGGTTTGGAGGTTGCCTCCTTAAAGTGGTTAAGTCATTATTCTTGCATATTGTGATCATTTATCTATAGCTTGGTGTTTTTTGGTGTTATATTTCCGTTAATATTCAAATCCATATAAGTAATTTCATTACACACTTTCTTCCTCACTTTCAACTCCTCTAGTTCCTTCCTCCATGCTTCTTGTTCATCAAGAAATAACCTTTTACATGGTATGGGTTATTTGTTGGTTCACTATCAAATATTGATTTTTTAAATGAGAGTAAGTTTTTTGATGGGGTATTCAATGTTCAATTCACCACAAAATTATATTGCATAGACATTTAAATTAATGAATATACACTCTGAAGGTTAGTGGTAAATAAAAGGAAATGATAGTGTTTGTGGTGATTTGAACACGGAATATGCATGTACACTAAAATTACTAAATATATATATTGATTATACACCTTAATTTTCTCATTGAATTCATTATTTGAAATTACAAAATTATTGCCATTTATTCAATATATATTAATTAATTCCCATAAATATAGAAATAATAAATGTAATATTACTTGAGTGAATATACACATAAATAGCTTAATATATAATTAATAAACTTGAAATCCTGGTATTACTTGCATACGTACTCATTGCATGAAAACCATAGAGAGTAGATTAAAAAGGCTCTAAAATATTAGCTCACTTGATCGCCAACTTAGCAAGTTGAAATAAACAACAATATATTAAGAGGTATATATTCATGCGTGAATGCATAGTAGAAGATGAAAAAATTAGACCATTATGTTTTATATGTAATGTCGGTCATTCTAGTGTAAACTTTTATGCATAGTTCAATGTGCATGCATGAAAAACCCTATTTTATGACATTTAATACACAGTACAAGCTGATTTTGTGTTGAATGGAAGGTTAAATAGAACATACACAAAAATTATTCAATGTGTACTGAAAATACCCCATGGAAAATGGAAGGTTAAATAAGAACATGCACATAAATAACTCAATGTAGACTTAAAATATGTTTGTAATCTTGGTATTGCTTGTAAATGTTTTCATATACCTAGGAACATAAGTATATTCATTATATTATCAGTCATTTCAGTGTACAAGGAAAAGGAGTATTTAGTTTATATTCTTCAATTTCAATTATAGTGGGGTGTATTCAATTGACATATAAAGTGTATATTCAATTATTTCAGTGCACATGCAAAGTTTGAATACGTTTAGGTTGATCTACAAACCATCAACATACATTGAAACTACTAAATATACACTATATAAATGTGTGTAAATTTTTCCTTTGAACACATTGTTTTCCATGGCATAATTATAAGCATATATTCAATGTATATTCAGTCATTCAAGTGCTTGGGGTAGAGATAATAGTTGGTGTGCATGGAACAATTGAACTAATATATGTTAGGGTGGGGTGCATTTAGTTACTATATTTAGGGTATATTCATATTTTAATCTAAAAAAGCACAACACTTATGTATATTCATATATTCTTCAACTATTATGTTGATGACACTCAATGTATTTTCACATATTGATGTATATCCATACATTATTTAGAACAACACACATTTGTTAGTTGTTATGGTAACTTAACTCAAAAGTATATTTGTTAATATAAGTCTATATTCAATAAAAACATTGTATATTCAATAAGAACACCCTATTTTGAAACTATAAGATGCATACATGAAAAAAGAATCGTATTTTTGGACATTTACTACATCGTATTAGAAGATTTTGTAGTGAACGAAGGATTAAACAATGCACTTTGAAATAAGTGAATATACACTGAAAATTATTAGTTCAACATGCATGCTTGAAAAACATTAGTTCATAATAGAATACATTCGTTGGTTGTTATGGTACTTGAACTCAAATGTATATTCACTAATCCAAGCGTATATTCAATAATAATAGTGTACTTTCATAACATGCACTAAACGACTCAATATATACTAAATTTAAGAACATGCATTGAACTAAATCAATGTATTTGATGTATTTTCAGTAATTTCAGTTCACATTAAAAGTTAAATGCATGATAGAAAATGAAAAAGTTATAGTTGTATATTCAAATGCATGTTCAATAATTCTATTGTATATTTAGTTAGTCAAGATAAAGTTAACCATGTATATTTATATATTAACTACATAAACAAAAACCACTTATTTATATTTAGATATTCTTTAAATTTTAAGGTAAGTGATTCACATATTCATTGCTTATGCAAGTTACATTATTCACGGAGTTAACATTATGTCCATTATATGACATTATTCAAATATTCAAACATTCTTTGAATAGTGGTTTCATCCACTGTACATGCCCAGTTAGATGCGATGGTGGGAGGATGTTATGACTAGGACGACTAGATTTCTCAAAATCTATGGCCAACAATTGGCTAATGCCACTTATACTCTCTGCTACCACCTCCATTCTTAATTGAGTAGTGGTGGCACTCCAAGGAAATCCTTTCTCAAAAGCTCTATAACTTCAAGTGGCGAGCTTTTCCTAGAAAATTCAAATTGTGTATAATTACAACGCTCGGGAGCTCAAATTCGTGCCCACATGCACTGGCTTAAAGTTGGGGATTGGGTGTCAAAAGAATTATTTCTTTCCCTCAAAGCCAAAATCCCTCCCCAGAAAATTTGGGCCATCCTTGATGGTGGAACTTGGGTTACCGATCAACAACTCATGCTTTAGGATTTTGTCAAGCATTATAAGTTGGTGTTTCAAGCTCAAGCTCCTTCAGAAGAGCGACAAGTAGTCCTTGACCAATGTTTAGCTGCAGGTCTTTGCAAAATCTCTCCTTCTCAGAAGGTGGCTTATGATCGCATGCTCACCATTGATGACCTTCATGAAGTATCCATGCAAATGGATAATGACAAGGCCCTTGGTTGTGATGGTTTCCCATGCGAGTTTTATAAGTCACTTTGGGACATTATTGGCCCGACCTTCATCAGGTTTATCTTGAAGGCTTTTAGAACCAGTCGCTGGGCATGCGTATCAACAAAGGGAACATCAAATTCATCCCTAAACTAGGAGATCCTGAGAAAATTACTAGTTGGCGGCCTATTACCTTGCTTAATGTCTCATACAAGATAATTGCCAAGGCTCTAGCTATTTAGTTACGTCATATCCTTCCCGTTGTCATCCAGTCGAAGCAAAATGGTTTCATTCAAGGGTGCTACATTCTTGACAACATAATTGTTGTTTGGGAAGGAATGGAATGGGCTTGCAAATCCAACCAATCTATTATGTTCATTAAAATCGACTTTGAAAAAGCCTATGATAGGATTGAATGGTCATTTATTCTTGTCATGCTTTAAGCCCTTGGCTTTGGCCCCATCTTCATTCAATTTGTCCAAATGCTTTTCACCAATGCCTCTGCCCAGATCACCATTAATGGCCACACTCTGAACCTTTCGATTATTATGTTCTATTCGCCAAGGGTGCTCATTAACGCTTTACACTTTATGTGCTCGCATCCTTTGAAGGTTTTGGGTATCTTCTAGCCCAAGCCAAATCTCAAGGGCTCGTCAAGGGAATTATGTTGCCTTCTGTAGACAGATCTCAATTGCTCAATGGCCACTTTGTCGATGATTCTTTCCTTACTCTCATTGAGGAAGAGAACAATATCTGTAATGTCATGCATTGTCTAGATATCTTCTGTTTAGCTTCTGGTTCTTCCATTCAATGGCAAATAACTTAGTGTTACTGATGAATCCTTCCTCCCTAGACCTTCTTAAGTGGCTTCATTCGATTAGAAATTACTTTTTCATGGTGAGATGTTTAAATTCCTTGGTATTCCCTTTGCCTTTCAGGTGTCGCCGGAACTTTGGCAATATGTGGTTCAACGGGTGGCCAAAAATTGGAATACTAGATTACCATGCCATTTTCATTGGAAGGAAATTCCAAGTTTGTTTCGCATAGGAACACATCGAGCCATGGCTTTAATGGAAAGGAAATGGCTTCCACAATGGCCTTTCCATCAATCAACAATCGCTATAGTGGTCGCCTGTCATTCAAGTTTAGGATCGGTGTCTTGCGAAGGTCCATGGAATTTCTTTGCTCAAAGCTTTTCAAGCACGGAATTCACACCATTCAAGATTTATTTTGCAAGCACACACAATCTTGGTTTCCTTGGAATGAGTTCAAAGCTCATTTTTGACTCACCACCTAAGATCGTGCTAGTATCATCGAAATCATCAATTTGGTCCTTGACCATATGCTATGTATAAAATCTATGTGCATCCCTCTCATCCCTGGTGGATGGAATGGAAGTGGTTTGTTGACACCCCTTTCGGAATTACTATGTCAAGGGTTTATCGTTGGCTCTCCCCACATTTTCCCATGGTTGAAAAACTCAACACTAGATGGGGATTGCATTCTTCTCCCTCTTGTTGGAGAAGGAGGTTTGACACTATTTGGTTTGCTTGTGTGGAGCCCAAAATTGCACACTTTCTATGGTGTCTTTTACATCAAGGTCTTCTAATAGGCCCCCGCCTTGTTCAAATTGGTGTTTCGGCCCCCAAATGTCCATTTTGTGGCCACCTTGAAACCTTGTTGCACTTATTTTGGTTTTGTCCCAAAGCCCAGTGGGCTTGGAACTGGATTCATTCTTTCTTCTTCCCCCTCCGACCATAATGTTTCACATGGCAGCACATTCTTTTAGGAGATAACCCTAGCTTTCTGCATATGTTCTCCTAGATTTGGCATGTTTTTAGAGGGGAAATTTTGTTTTGGTTATGGAAAGAACATAATGCTTTTTCTTTGCTAATACTAAATTTGATCAACAATTTTCAGTGTATAATAAATCAATGGTTATCTCCAATGTGCTTCTGCAGATTCAAGTTCAAGCCAACAAGGTGGCCTGGAGGTGGAGTCCTTATAGACTCTTCGTGGTATTGGGGTGACGCCCGTGTAATGTCACTCAGAACAACCTTCACCTTCTCGGCGTTCTCGCCTTGTGGTGGTCGTCCCCTTGGAGGTCATCGAGCTGCTCACAACAACTTTCTTTCAGTCATGCTCACCAATCCCCACACATCCAATCACAGAGGAGTGTTTCCCCACTAGCTCACCAACACAACTGGGGCTTCCCCTAGCTCATTATCTCGGTTGGGGATCACCAATTTCTCCCGAGCTGCACAACCACGATGGTTGGAATATTCCACCTCCACCCCTCGCCACCTTCTGGACAAGTTCCCTTGGATTTCCCTTCTGATACAATCTCGCATGCGGTGGCAATGTGACAATGAAAAGGAGGACCCTCCTAGCTTGGGTTGGGACTTACCTAACACCGGAAAGGACCTTCCGGTCTTGGTTGGCTCGATGATCACAACCCCCTCTCTTGGTATTTTTTTTTTTTTGTGGCGGCTTGACTCTTTTGTTTTGATGTATTCTTAGGCTCTGCCTAGTGTGTTCGTTGCTTTCCTAGGCTTGGCCTAGTTTGTTTGTGGTTTTGGGGCGTGCTCTCATACTACCCACTTTTTTGTTGGAAAAATCTTATATCATGTTGCATTTAATATAATATAAGATATTTTTCATAAAAAAATCTTTGAATACTAAAAATATAACTATTATTTACCTCATGAATCTATGGGCTCCCTAGAAATCCAAATTTGATCTCTGTTGACTCTGTTGTTTGCCATATCTTAGCTCATCGATTGTTGAAACAAATGAATTGATAACCTTATTCATCTAATATATAAGACTAAATCCCATTCGAATTCAAATTTTGAGATTTTGGAGGGATTATTCAAAATTTGGAGGGATAGTTAATACTTTGCATTAATTCTACATTTTTTGGAAAAATGGTGAGTCTAATACAAATGTGTTGTGGGGGTGACTTTAACGAGGTTGAAGGTGGCAAAGGAGGTGCAATTATGAGCAAAAAGTTGGAGGAAACATAGTGTTTTTTAATATAAATTTACTTTTAATGTGAACAAAACAACTTGACAAGTTGTGCATTTATGTGCATAAAGGTGGACTTATGGTACTTAAATAGTGGAAAAATATTTTAAATGTGAACAAGTTTGTCCCTATAAATGAATCTTGACATTATGTACATTTTAGTACTTATGAAAATGATGTTGACATTTTAATGTTGTAAGATGACTCTTAAATTGAAGCCTCAAACACTATTAAATATATGTTCTTGTTCCCAATGTGTCACATCAACCATGTTTTGAGTGGGAGAATGTATCAATTATGCAATTTTTATTAAATATTTTGAAGATACCAATTTTGTGTAAATCTTATTTGGTCCCCTCAATTATATTAATGCAATAAAATTTGTCCACTTGATGGACTCCACCATCACAAATAAGTGCATGTTCATGGTGCCTTTGGCTATTCTCCTCCTACGAGAATGCCTGTGCTTTATGTCCATGCCCCATAAAATGCATCACGACCCATGCATGGGTGGGACCCACACGTCAACAGTCAAATCATAGGTTTATTTTATTTTGAATATATTAATTTGAAATCGAATGGTTGCATGTGAACAACTACAACTGGACTAGTGGGAGCGTGTGCTAGTAAAGGAGAGGTTTGTGGTTCAAACCCTATCAACTACTGCAAAAAAATCTAACTGTTGGGGATGATTGCGAGGTGCATTTTGTGGGGAGAATAGCCTCCACTGGTGCCTTTCCCCTACCTCCCTCTAGTTAAATTGTTGTTTATACCTGTGGGGATGTACGCCACATGGCATCGAGATGGCATATGGTCATCGATACATGGATGTATGTTTTTATGTATGCGCGGTGAATTCTCTGGGATGAATAGCCTCCTTGGTGCCTTTCCCTACCTCCCTCTAGTGAAATTGTTGTTTAGGGGAGAGGTTCTAATAGGTGAACATGGTCCAATAGTTGACATGAGTCTTGATCACACAATACCCAATAGTTGTTATAGTACCACTTCATAGTTGAGATAGTACTATCTAGTGGTTATTTATTTTTGACACAATAATTATATAGAGTATCCAATCACATCATGACATGTAAGACCTCTCACCCATGTACAAGTATTAAAAATTTAATTTTCAATCAATATAAAAATCATGATTTAACATGATAAACAATTAATTTTATGGAGCCCTTAACTTAAGGTGTACCGCTACGAGCCCCTCTCTCCTATAAGTGATCTTCCAACATTTTTCTAATGTAATATTAAACTCAATGTTGCCACATGTAACATTTTTTTATAGCCATGTGTCCCACCGAGGCATTTTGGGGATTAAGTTTCCCTCACGGTCCACCACCTTGTAACATTATGTATTGATTTTGTTAATATAGCTAGCAAAAGCATCTAAAGGTGCTTGTGAGAGGTCGATAGGCATACATGAGGACGTAATTCATGCAAGATTTGGTAGCCTTGCAAGATGCAGGTAGTCATCCAAGGTGTTGAAGCACATTTGTGATTGGAAGATCATGCAATAATTAATAAAGTTATTAGAAGCGTAGTTTGGAGGCACAAAGAATGAAAGTGTAGATACATATGATTTAAGTACACGTCGATAACATGTATGTGAACTTCAAAGGAAGGCTTATTGATATAGATCACGAATGAGTTTATGAAAATATAATAATAATAATAATAATAGTGTTCTTGACAATTTTAATTCTACAAAGCAAGATTATGTCATAAAAGTGCATTTACACGTAGTCAATAATAAACAATGATTTGCTTGATTTTACAAAATAAATAATTGTGAAGTATTTAATGGAGAGTAAATATTGATTTTGAATTATTTTGTATTTATATGTGTTTACGTTTTGCATGCACTCCTAACATGGCCATTGAGATATAACAGTAAGAACAATATAGTAAAACATGTGCAGTATATGGAACTCTAGTGTAAATCATCAAATATTTTGTAGTCATCCAAGATTTAGGTAGCCATCGAAGGTGTTGAAGGTCAATTGCGATTGAAAGATTCTGCAATGATTAATAGCATTATTAGCATCATAGTTTGGAGGCATAAAGAATGGAAGTGAAGATACAAACAATTTAAGTACATGTTGATAACTTGTATTTGAACTTCAAAGAAAGGCTCTAGAATTGGCTCCATTTATTTTTGGTGTCGTATAATGGTGGAAAATGTATTCTATAATTAGTTTGACAAGCATTCATGTAAATTAATTGATGATAAATAGTTTACTTGCAAAGAATGGGAAAATGTAATTTAGTTATAAGTAGCAGAGATATACCTACTATTACTAATTGAAGACAACATGTGGAGGTGTTTCTCTTTTAATGTACTCCATATTTTTTTAATGTCAATATCTATTTGACATTATATTGTTTTCTTTAGGGGTTGGTGAAGGAATGATTCAGATGCCTAGTGTAGAATGTGTGAACCTAGTACTCTGGATAGGCCACCTCCTAAGAAACCTTCATTTACTGGACTAAGTCAACTTTCCATTGATGATATGCAATAGTTCATTCACTAGTTCCAATCTAATGGTAGTCTACCGAGTTAACTCCAATTACTTTAGAAAACTTTTGATGTAGTCAAGCTTGAGTGGCCCAAGTGAATGGGAGCCTCACCTTGTAGCTTTTAGAGACAACCACAGGGGAATAAGAAAAAAATCGTTCTATTTAATTCTCAAAAGTCTCACCTTTTCATCAAACATATGTTGTTATTTTCAGTCAAAATGATCAGTAAGTAAAATAATCCTAACTTCACTTTCTAAATATAAAAATAGCTAGTTAAATGCCAATTACTTCCCTATCCCACAAAGACAAGGCAGTTAGAAACAATTGCCCGATGGAGATCTACAAGGGTATCGATGAAATATCTATAAAGAATAGCCATCTCCGCAATTGCATAAAGGAATTCCATTGAATGTGAACATTTTCATGAAGTTCTATTACCTACCTAAGGCATTCAATATCCTTGTCTAACCACATAATCTTTAGTGGGTATGGGATGGGACTACATGTGTTTAGAATGTCTTTGGATGTGCATTACTACATTATGTATAAATAATATTTGTCTACAACTTCATCTATTATATTTATGAAATACTCAATGTATTTGAATAATGTTAATATAAAATCGTGGTTGGGTCATTTTTTTGCATATTCGTACCACACAAAATACATAATGGATTTTAATACATTAACAAAAAAATATGAGATTATGTTATTATTTTTAAATCTACGATATGTTTTTCAATAATAAGATAAGTGCATTATATAGATTTGTAAATTTTCTTATTATTTTGTATTTAAATCCACTCAACTTCATTGTAGTTCTACCTTTATCTCAACATGTACATCAAGTGAAAGGATTGGAATACAATATGAGAAAGATGTGGTAATGTTGTTGAAAATGATGGTTTGTTTTTCGATAGTAATCTAAGAACTTTTAAATCTACGTAAACATAATCCTTTTCTTTCTATTCTATACTCAAATCCAATCACAATATTTATATTTCAACTTGGAAATCGATATTATATATGCATAATGCACTTGTCCCCATCAAAAGATCATGATAAATAAATATATTCCCATTGAAAACCAATTAAACATTTGTTTGAAAAAACATATTTACACGAGTCTTATAACAACAAGGAATAAATGGCAGTTGAATTTATCAAAAGTTAGATTTTTTCAAATCGTCAACTCAAATCCAACATTTTGAAATGCACATCATAAGTTAAACAGAAGAAACTTTATTTTCCACACTTTTATTGAACAAAGATTTGATATATAACACAAGTATTTCCTATCATTACATTTTTAGAAACTTTATTGATCAACTCAATATATTAAACGTAATTTAGTTTGGAAAATAAAGTATATAGAACACACCACAACAACATTTGAACACTCAACACCAAATGATTCACTTCAAGGGAGTTGGGGCACATTCAAGTAGCACAAGAGGTAAGAAACTCTCCTCAACTTTCAATCAAGAATCAGTTTTTCAAAATAAAAAAACATGAATTTGGAACACTTCAATGATGTAGGTTCATGACATTTTACATGAAGAAATATATTGGAGTTAGAAAATGCAGAATGGTACAAATCAAAAGATGAAATATTTCAATGCTTAAACTCTGCACATATGTAATGTACAACACACTACAAGGTTGGTCCAACCAGATGGAACTACCGATGAGGAGCAAGCTTTAATAGATTGCATATCTGAAATTATTTCAAAGGCCTTTGGGAGTGCACCAAATATCAAATATGCTCAGTTCAAATGAATTAGGTAAGATGTTACTTGATCGATAGTAAATGATATTTTCCTTCATATCTCTTTAAAAACAATCCATCATAATAACTAATGAGATACGTATTGTGATAAGAAAAGGTTATAAAATATTACTAATATTTATTATGTGTCTGCTGTGCATAGGGTGGTCAGGTATTATTTCCCGCGTGTTGTCCCATGTCTTGACAGACAAGCCACGGGAGGCCCATACCGATAACCATACCGTCCATACAGATCACAACAGAATGACCACAAAATCATTTAACAACAGTAACAAAAAAATCACAGTGCCATTAATATCATAACAGTGTAGACTAAAGGAAGCCATACACTTTTTTACATCTTGAATCCACAGAGATCAATCCATTCCAGAATAGTAATATCATAAGTACTCCAGACAAGGAAAAATAGATATAAGATAAATTGATCTGTAAATGCACCAGTGTTTCAAAAGTGGTCCTCTTTATAAAGTGATGGAATTCGCATTTGTCATGGTGGGAAAACTTGGCAACAAATAATTGTTGCAGACTTGGCAGTAAACATTCATCAATGACGTGCAATTTTTGGTCTAAATATAATAAGATCTGGGTGATATTTGAGTGTTTCTCAATTTGAAAATCAAACTTGGTTCTTCTGTATAAAACTCAAACTTAACAATTTATCAGCCTTGAGAAACACATGGGTAAATCCCATGTTTATACAAATAACGAATGCCAGAAGATGAAAAAACTATTGAGATAGAAGGAAAAGAGATCCAGATAGCGGAAAAATTAACAGTGCACCAATTTTTTTTTAATTGAATCGTGTTTTTCCATCCAGCAATGTACAAATCCTGTGGATACCTGAAATAAAAGGAATGTACACCAATGATCTGCAAGGGTGTTTTCGCTGGAAATAAAGGAGAGCAAATAGTCTTTTTAATTTCTGATACCACAAATTATAACAGGAGAAGAAAACGATCTTAAATTTCATCATCATCTATTTCTCAGAGGAAGAAAGAAGAAGAAGTCTCAGTTAGTAAGGAAAATGAGAAAGAAATGGAAAAAAAAACACAACAATCATTAGCAGCACCTCCAAAGAGAAGCGGAGATTAGGGGCGGCCTTACCAACAGAGCAACATCGTCGCCTGATCTTTGATTACGTCGAAGCCACGACCAGGGAGGTGCCTGATCAGATACTCAGCCTGCGTCTCCGTGAAATTGTTGAAGGGCACTTAAGCAAACCTTCGCACCAAAGACAGGAGCCAACTCAAAAATCAAATATACATTGCTTGTTTTTCCTAAAATAATGGGCTTAAATTTGAGATTACACGACATTATTTTCCTAAAATAATGGGCTTAATTTTGTGGAGCCCTTATACCTAAGTGATCTTCCAACATTTTTAATGTAATATTAAACTCAATCTTGCCACCTGTAACATTGTTTTATAGCCATGTGTCCCACCGACGTTTTGGTGATTAAGTTTCCCCCACGGTCCACCACCTTGTAACATTATGTATTGATTTTGTTAATATAATAGTACTGTAAAGTTCACACCTTTGAGGTTTTTAAGTACTGTAACGAATCTCATCGTACAGGTTGCCGGTTTGCAAGTCACGAAAGTTGGTCTCCCACAATAAATCACAAATTTATTGCACCTCTCCAGTCGATTAATGTATCAACCCACCTCCCACAATTAAAATTTTCATGATGGACAGCCTCTGTTCCACCTACTCCACTCTTTAAAATCAAGACTGACTCTTCCCAATTCTCAATTTCAGAGCTCGTCTTCCATTATCATGGAGTACTCCAGTTTCAGCTTTTTCTTAGTGTTTCAGCTCATAGTGTCTTTTTGGGCTATTGTGGGGAAATCAGCCCCGGTACCACCTGGCTGTTTTTCTAAAATCTTTGCATTTGGAGACTCACTGACTGATACAGGGAACACCAGGTCCGGAGTCGGACCGAGTAATTTTCAAGGTGTTTCCCATTCGCCATATGGACAGACATACTTCCATCGCCCCACGAATCGTTATTCGGATGGGCGCCTTGTTATCGATTTTGTAGGTAAGATTACCCGCTCAAATTCCTTTCAAATGTCTGTGTTTAGCGTTTACTTTGGTGGTGTGGACAGAAATGTGTTTCCCTGTCTCTGCAAGCACCTGAGAAGTGGAAATAGGAACAGTAGCCCCTTCCATGGAACTCGTCCTAAGCCTTGGATTTATTTCATATGTGGAAATGAATTCAAGTTGATAACGTGTATCTGGTTTTGAATTCCATTTGGTATCACCCTCATGTCTGAGAGTTTTGATTTAAGATTTTATATAGAGTTTTATCTATTGAGGTGAACTAAGTTGATAAAGTTTCTGGTTTTAAGCTCCAACTAGTATTGCTTTCATGTTTGAGCAATTCAATGGAAGATTTTATATTGATTTTCTCTATCAAACAGAATTAAAAGTGAATAAAATATCTGGTTTTGCGTTCTAATCTATATTACTCTGGTTCCTCACATTTGAAAATTTTGATTTAAGATTTCATGTAAACTAAGTCGATGAAATATCTGGTTTTGAGTTCTAATTAATGTTAACTTGCCATTGAGGGTTTTAATTTAGGATTTCATCTGTTGTAAACTTATATCGGTAGAGTATGTTGGTTTTACATATTCATCTTTGAGGGTTTATATTTAAGACTTCATGTACTGGTTTCATCTGTAGTTTAGAGGGTTTTGATATAAAAAAACCTATCATGTAGTGGGTTGTGACTGCAAATGTGTTTATGTGGCTGACAGCTCAAGCATTGGGGCTACCATTGATTCAACCATTCACCAATAGAAATGGAGATTTCGGCCATGGTGTTAATTTTGCTGTGGCAGGAGCAACTGCTTTAGATCATGATTTCTTTACACGGAGGAATATCAGTTTGGATCAGACACCGCAGTCCTTGGAAACTCAGCTACAATGGTACACACAATTCATGGATAAAACATGCAATAATGGCAACACAGGTATTTATGAGTGGATGAATTTTTTTATTTTTCCTTACATATAAGTGTATTGGATGCAACTTGAGCATTGTAGTTTTGAAAGGAAAGCATGTTTCAGCTAGCATTGTGTACGGTACAGAAAATGGAGGATAGAAGTCAATCTTAGTCCTCGTTGAATCCAGTTGAATTAGAATTAATAAAGGGTGAAAATTTTGATGCAGACTGCAAATATAACTCTTCTGCTGGAGCTCTATACTGGGTGGGGAAATTGGAGCTAATGATTATGCTTATATCATTGGATCTAACATATCTAGTGACACAGTCAGGACACTCGCCGTTGACAAAACTCTGAAGTTTTTGGAGGTAAAAGTTTGTGGAAAAAGAAAATCCATTTCATTATTTTCCTAACACGTTTCTTGACAAATGCCCCTAATAAATGAATCTACTAACCAGGTCCTCACCCAGCAATAATAACAACTTCTCTATTTTCCTCACACGTTTCTTGATAAATGCCCCTAATAAATAAATCTCTAACCAGGCCCTCACCCTGCAATAATAACATTGTGGGAGGTTTTGAAAACTGTTAAATCTTTTGATGTTCAATATATCTGATTGATTGTTGTTATTTTTTTTTTACTAGGATTATTCATATTGTCTTGTTATGTTGTTTTCTCCGAATATTTTTCATCTTCTTTATCTTTTAAGTAATGTGAATAGAATTATCTGAAATAACAATTCTTTGTAGAATGAAATTCGTTTACATGAATAGAAATTTATTTTTGTTCATAAATTTGTCCCATAGTTCCTCAATCAATTTTGTGAAGATTACAAGCTTTTATAATATTGTTGCCAAGTCCCCTGTTTTTGGCAAAACTTCTAGTATTGTAATATTAAGCACATATCACTCTTATATTATGGTTGGCCAAGTCAGACCCTTGTAATTTGTTCTCTATTTCATCTATTTCTTCAATATACAAATGCTTTATTCTCAGTTTTACTGTGTTGTTTGTATAAATTGGGTTTGATTTAGCTATGATGAACTGACTTCAGAAATTGTCATTGCAGACCTTAATCCAACAAGGGGCAACATACATGGTAGTAGAGGGAATACCTCTCACAGGGTGCCTTTCAATGGAAATGGCTATAGGCTCCTCTCAAGATCGAGATCGACTTGGATGTATTAAAAGTGCGAATCAAGAAACTCTACTGCATAACACATTGCTGCAACAGGGCTTGCAATCTCTGAGACAAAAACATCCCAACTCATTAATTGTGTATGCAGATTATCATGGTGCACACAGCAAGGTCCTGTAGAATCCAGGTGAATATGGTATGGTGTATTTAGAAGCCTATGCATGCATGCATTTTTAACCTGTTTTACTAGGTCGTTTGGAGACATTTTTTCTTTAGAAGCCTATGATTGGTCGTGTGTCGAACCTGTTTTACAAGTGCATTTGATGACTCGATCATCCTTGACAAGCCTATGAATGCAAATATTTTGATCCCCATTTATGAGGTCATATGATGACTTTTTTCTGGTAAGAAGCTAATGAATGCATGTGTTTTGAACCTGTCTTACTAGGTAATTTGCTGAAAATGCATGTGTTTTGAACCTGCTTTACTCAGTCATTGGGGCACTCGATTGTTTCTTACTCGGGATTTGAGCCAGTTTTAGTGGGGCTTTCGGTGACTTGAGTCTCTTTTCTTTTGAATCTCATCAACACACATATTTAGAACCAGTTTTATTAGGTCATTTGGGGACTTTTTATCTCTAGAAGCTTGTGGATGTATAAGTTATAAGCTTTTCCTTCAGGAGTTTATGAATGCAATTGCTTTGAACCTGATTTACTACAGTATTTGGCGACTCTATTTTGTATAGATGTCTGTAAACCCATTTTACTAAAGTCATTTGGTAAGACTGTATTATCTTTGAAAGCCTATGAATGCTCACTTTTGAACCGTTTACGAGGTTATTTGAACCTGTTTTACACTAGGTCATTTGGTGACTCAGTTTTTCGTTACACTCGTATGAATAGATGTGCAACTATGTTTTACTAGGCTATTTGGTGAATCTGTTTCCTTTTCTGAAGCCTCTGGATGCATGCGTTTTGAACATGTTTAACTAGCTCATTTGACGACTGAGTTTTTTCTAAGAAGCCTATGAATACTTGTGTTTTGAAGCTGTTTTTGTATCATTTGGTGACACTGTTTTTCTCTTTCAAAGCCTATGGACACGTTTTGGAGGGTTTTTTCTTTTGGAACCTATGAGTGAGGTTGTCTTCAACCTGGTTTAGTAGGTCATGTCTGGTGCCTGTTTTTTCTTTAGAAATCTATGAATGCATCTGTTGTAAACCTAATTTATCAGGTCATTTGATGCTTTCGTACTCTCTTTAGAAGCCTATGAATGCACATGTTTTGAACATGTTTTACTAGATCATTTGGTGACAGTTTATTCTTTCATTAGAAGGTATGATTTGTTCTTGTTTCAAACCCCCTGTTACTAAGTTTCTTTGCTTTCATTTATGCAGGCTTCGATAATACTGAAACGTGCCTGCTGTGGAGCTGGCGGGGCACTTATAATTTTGATATTTTTGCGACTTGCGGGAAGATGAAGCAAATCCTTTTACTGGTGAGAAAGCAACATCATGTGCAGATCCATCCAAGTACATAAATTGGGATGGCATTCATTTCACAGAGGCCTTGAATGGTGTGGTTGCCAACATGTTTTTGCAGGGGGATTCACAAGTCCTCCTTTTAATGCATTGTTCACTAAGAAGAAATGCTAGTCTTACCGAGTGTCCTATAATGGTTTACAGTAAATAAGCTTCTAGCTATGCAGAATCCATCTATGAGGACATTAGATGAAGCAGTGCAGCAGTGTTTCAATGGGAGAGGACCAGTTGTTGCCTAAGATCTATAACAACTATTTTGGTAGAAATTTTAAGCAAATTCTAGTTTATACTAAAGATGCTATACGGACTTTAATGTAGAGAAGCATTTGAACAATTTAACCTCTGGTACTCTGTTGTATATAATGATATACTTGGAGTAGGCTCGTAGGAGCCGCTATTCAACAAATTTCCATGGATATTAGGGTTGGATAAAGGTAATACAATTTGAGAAAATAGTTTGTGTAGTCTAATAAAATATATCTCTTTATCTCCTAAATAGTTTCAATCCATAGTTTCTACGTGCCTCACAGATTTACCATTCGAGTTCATTTACCGTATCATCAAAGCTATGTCGTCAATACCGCTATCAACACATGCTTTGGACCGCCAATTTCACCGCCAACTTTACCATCCTCGTGCAAAACAACATCATCGACACCATGGGTCCTTTGACAAAGTTTAATGGTGCATGACGTGTGTTAGTAAGGTTGATCGGTAAACCAACCAATAGGAACTTCTAGTTTATACTAAAAGATGTTAAGAACTTTAATGTAGAGTAGCATTTGAACTATTTACTCTCTGGTACTCTGTATATAATGTAATCCTCGGAGTAGGCTTATGGTAGCCGTTATTCAGCAAAACTCCATGGATATTAGGGTGAGAGGATAAAGTTAACTCAATTTGAGAAAATAGTTTTTGTGGTCTCTATCTCCTAAATAGTTTCAATCCATAATTTTTATGTGCCTTACAGATCTACCATTAAAATTTAGTTATCATATCATCAAAGCTATGTTAGTACCGCCAGCAGCTCACGCCTTGGGCGACAACTTTCACCGCCACCTTCACCATCCTTCGTGCAAAACATCACTACCAAAGCCATGGGTTGGTTGATGAATTTCAATGATGAATTACGTGTTTGCAAGGCAATCGGTCAACCAACGGATTCCCCACGGTGACGGGAGCTTTATTTGAGGCACACTAAATTCTGGACTGGAATATTAGTTCCATGAGCGTACTGAAGACATTCTCTGCATTTATCCACGGTCGAGCCATTTGGACAACTCGACATGGGGTGAAGGTGAAAATCGAGGATTGTACCGTTGGCGTGGCTATGGTTGGACGTATGACCCTAACTGGTAATGATCAGAAACGTGCCTCACCATTTCCCATTCAAGCAACTAGTTGCCGCAACGAATCTTGAATTACAAGCAACTGAAAATTGAGCATAAAGGAAAGTTATGTATAGATAAGAAATTTTAGCTCAGGTAATAATCCTTGATTAATGAAACATTTAAAATAGGTGGCCAAAATATATACTTATTTTAGACACCTAAAATATTGCATTAAGCATTCTAAACCTCCGAAATCATCCTGTAATTACTTCACACAGATTATGACTATTTATGATCACCTTCGGTCATTTTTGATTGATTCCACTATTTTATGATCTTTAATGACAATATACGACATTATCCTACAATTCTTCTAATCATTCGTAACGCTCACACATGGTTTCGTTTAAGATCTCCATGCTTACCAATGCGATCTTGGTAAGCACAAAGATGTTTCAATGTTTGGACATGTCGAGAATCAAACATTTCAAATTCGTGTGCGATGCTCTTTGATAGTTACTAACTGGAGAATTATTTTAAGGGAAATGCATAAGTCACGGTTTCGAGCTCAAGAGATACCAACCTTAGTTTCGTACACGAGGGAAATTGGTGTGTCATTTGAAGTAGTACGAATGCTAATGTAGTAAGCCCAAAGAGCATATAACATTTGATTGTGTCGATGTGGTCAACAATTTTATGGAGAATGTTGGTTATTGTCTTATTAGTGGATTCAACTTGACCGTTGCCTTGAGGGTAATAAGGAGTAGAAAATGTGTGTTTGATCTTTGTATTTTACACAAAAAAAAATTAAATTGCGATTTTTGAAAGATGATCCATTGTCAATCACGATTGTCGAGGAACCCCAAAGTGGGTAATGATATGGGTATTAAGGAATTTACAAATATCTTCTCCAGTAGTAGTTTTCAAGGGTGCATATTAAACCGATATAGTGAAGTAAAATGTATCGTGTGATGAATTTATGTCCTTTTGATGACTCTAGGTTAATCTTGCCAATAAGGTTGAAACCCTAGAGTGAAAAAGGCCATGGGGATGCAATAGGTTGCAAATCATGAGCTAGTGCATGGTGTAGGTTGTTGTGGCATTGGCACTTATCACAATGTTTGGCATGTTATAGGCAATATTGTTCCATGGTTGGCCAATAATACCCTTGTTGTAATAATTTTTTAGTCATAGCTTTGCCACTAAAGTGTCCACCACATGTACTATCATGTATTTGAGAGAGAGCTAAGGGGATATCTTGGAGTCCCAAACAACAAAGGAGATTACCATCAAGAGCGTGTTTGAATAAAGAACCACCAATGATGACGTAGCAGGTGACATCATGGCGAAGTTTGCATGCCTCGTGTGGGGATAGGTCGATGTTAATAGCTTATCGATAAAGGAAATTATAAATAGGAGTGCACCATTCCCGATTATCGAGTGCTACGTGTGACAAAAAGAACTTATAAAGTATGTATGTTATGGGGATCAATGGGAGGATGATGTAAGTGGCGAATAATAAATGTAGCGTGATCATTTGTAATGTCAAGGGGAATGAGTGAAGCAAAGCACTAGTTGTGGCATCAACATGTTGATTGTCCTTGCAAGGGATAACAATGATAGAGTGAGAGTCGAATGTAGTAAGAATACCAGTAACAATGGTATGATACAGATGAGTTTCTCTTCTTTGACTTGGTATGTACCATTAACTTGATTAACAATGAGATGAGAATCACCAAATATATGAAGGTGGCTTATAGGGAAATATTGAGTGGCGATAGGATAAGCTTATAATCGAGGCTTCATATTCAACTATATTATTTGTGCATGAGAAGCCGAGTCGATAAACAAAGGGCATAGGTTCACCATGTGGTGTAATGAAAATAATACAAGTGTCGGCACTTCATAGTGCAACAAGAGCCATCAAAATGCATAATTTAAGATTAAATTCAATGAGTAACATCACCCAACGGGCTAAGCGGTCAGATAGATGAGTCCATAAAAGCAAGTAGCACAAAGGATCAACATTTGTAATAATATGAATTTTGGTTTTAATCATATACTAACGTAGCTTATCGATGACAAATAAAAGTCTATGGCACAACTTTTCAATATAGCTATAATTATATTCGTAAGGAAATAAGGTGCAACTGATATAATAGTTGGCACATTCATGCTAATCCATATCATGGTGAGCAAGCAAAGATCCCAAGGCATGAAAGGTGGTTGAAATGTATAAAAGTAATGGTCGATCAGGCATACATGCGAAGTTAAAACAGGATTAAGTAAATAAACTTTGATATCATCGAGTGCCTATTGACTAAAAGTATCCCAAGTAAATGTAGTATCCTTTTTCATGAGACGTGTAAATGGTTGGGTCTTGTTAGCTAGTTGTGCAATGAAATGATGAATAGCCTAGGATTTTACCTTGTAAAGAATGAAGTTGATGAAGGTTTCGTGGAGGAGGCATATCTACAATGGCGCTAATCTTCTAGGGATCAATCTCAATACCTCGCTAGAAATGATGTATCCTAACAATTTTCCAATAGTAACTCCAAAGACACTTTTTTTGAGATTAAGGTGGACATGATATTGTTATAATCGTGTAAATAGTGTACGAGATCCTGAGCATGATCAATGCGATGTTTAGATTTAGCCAAGATTTCATCAACATAGTCCTTAATGATCTTATGAATATAATCATGGAATATGTGGGTCATAACACGCTGGTATGTAGCCCCGACATTTTTGAGACCAAAGGGCATAACAATATAGTAGAAAGTGTCCCCAAGGGGGTAGTAAAGGAGGTTTTTTCTTGGTCAGCTAGGTTGATTTTGATTTGATTATATCCAACAAACCATCCATAAAAGAGAGCATATCATGGCCAATAGTGGAATCAACAATAGAATCAATGAGTGGTAGAGGAAAACTATCCTTAGGAGAGGCTTTATTGAGATCACAAAAGTCGGTGTAACAACGAATTTGTCCATTAGGATTCATAACAAGAACAATGTTGGAGACCCATTGTGGATAGTCTGTGCGAATAAACCTAACATCTAAAGCAAACGTTGAATTTCTTCTTTTACTAATAAGGCCACACGGGGATGCATTTTTAGATTTTCTATTGGGTGGTTTAACATCTTCATATAAGACAATGTTGTGCATAGTGACAAAGGGGTCAATTCTAGCATATCACGATAATTCCAAGCAAATAATTCAAGGAAATCTTGTAGCACTTTTTGTATATTAGCTCGTTCAATATCACTAAGGGAAGTAACTAGAAGAATAATACATGGATCATCATCATTGCCAAGATTATAAGGAATAGTTTCTTCATTAAGCAAGGTAGATCAGTCTTCATATATGGTTGAGTGGGTATAGTGTCATGAACATCAGAGTGGGACATACTAGGATCACCCTCACCAAAATATGTAGCAGTGTGTAATGAGTGAGGAAACCTCTTCTTGTGATGGTGTGAAGGTAAAGCATCGTATGTGCCCATGTACTCAAGGAGTGCCTCATCATTGTGAAATTCATCTAAATATAGGAGATTAGGAGAGGCACTGTCATCAATAAGATGTGCCTGAACTAACTACAATGTGAAGGAATGAGTAGTGTAGATTTTAGAATAGGCACGAGTGGGAGAAAATGGGTTCCCTAAGAAAGTGTAGTAGAGGATTGAGGGAGGAAATTGATCCTGGCATTATCAAGCTTCTTAGGCATGGAAATGGGCTCAGTGATGCCTTGGTCATTCTTGCCAAGTCTTGACCTGGAAAAGCCATGTCGAAGCAAATACTTATAACCAGCACCATAGGTAGTATAATCAACAACATGTGGGGTGGGAGGAGATGAAGAAGTGGATGAGTGGTCATTAGTATTACAATAAGTAAAAGGGGATGGATCAGCTAAGACATCATAAACAACACCCTTAAAAATGAAATTTAAGCCGAGCATGGAGGGTAGAGGGAACAACATGCATAGAATATAACCAAGGATGACCTAAGAGCAAATTGTAACTGAGATTATTAGGCATAACATGAAATGATACATTGAGGGTACATGGTCCTACTTGTAATGGGTAGGGAAATTTCACCTAACACTTGCTTGGGAGTATTATCAAAACCACATATGTATAAAGTAGATGGGTTAAATTAGTTAAAAAGGCCTATCTGATGTAAAAAAGAAATATTACATATGTTAAGACCAGATCCATTATCAACCAAAGCACACTTGACTAACACATTGTGAATATGGACTTGAATATACAAAGAGGTGCATTATCAACTATTGCTTGGGAAGGAATATCATCAAAGTAAAAGTAATATGCTCATGAGAACTAAATTCAAGTGAGGATACTAGATGAGTAACATAGGCGGGGAGGTATTAGCTCGGATTAGAGTATGATCCACAATGTGTCGTAAAGCCTCAATACACTCCGGATGGGTTTAATAGAATGCGGTCAAAGAAATATCCATGAAGGAGCATAAGGTTTTATCAATAAATAAGTTCACCAAATGATTTAATAAAATTAATTCTAAGATAAAGACATTGTTGATCGGATAGATAAGAAAGTAAACAAGTAAGATCAAGTAAAGGAAATACAAGCAATAGTAATAGATAGAGTTTAGAGAATGATTTATCTTGCCATCATAGGTCTGAATTCATTCTAGGAAGGTGAATGATTTGAACATGTGTATTCTGGGTTGTGTAAGCTTTGATTCTAAACCCGACATGCGGCGATTACAGTGCAGGGAGCACCTAGGAGAGGACACGACTTCACTGGTACTTGCGTCTGTTGCTCTAGGCACTAGTGTCTACAAGAAATAACTAGATCTAGTTCTTTATGTGTCATTTCTTGTCATTGTTAACTTAATGTAGGTCGCATCTGCTTGTTTTACCTCTACTCTGTCGCACTTGTATCATAAAGCAAACCCTAACCACATGCACAAAACTCAAACACGCATTAGATTGAATGAAAAATGAAAATGGGAGAGTTAGTATGACCTCGATGGACACCCCAATGTGATCTTGTTGCTGAGTGTTGCACTACATTTCAAACTCTATGTATTTTTTATGGTGTGTGATTGAAATTGTGTCCCTTGAGCTAGGATTCCCTAGTTTCAGTCACACAAATAATAGAGAACTACAACTAATTTGTCCCAATACAAAATGTGTGGTATGGAATTCAGAATAACCTCCCCTATGTAGTGAATAATGCAGCCCAAAAATGTAGTCCCTTGTGTTGCTCTTTGTATGTGGTAGATATAGAAAATTATAGTCTAAATTGGCCCTTAGAATATTTAGTAGGTTGTGTTTATATATGAGTTATTTGTTTGAATTTCAACACATAGTGACACCAAAAGCTAACCTAGGTCGTGAAAAGAAGATAAGAAAAGACCCAAATCCAAAGTAAACCACAAAGGAGAAAAACAAGCAAATAAGACAGAAGCACCCAAAAGGACATTAGCGCTGGGTGTTACGGTAATGTCTCCAAAAGCCAAAGCAAACCAACAAAGGAGAAAAACAAGTAAATGGGATAGAAGCACCCATAATGACATTAACGCCTAGGTGTTACGGTCTTGTTTGGGCACTACTGTCCCGAATCAAGAAAACAAAAACATGACTAAAGATAGGAATAGGGATCCCTGTGACTCGACCAAAAAGATGCAAATGTCAGATAAAGGACGTAAATAGAGCCAAACAAAGCAAGAAAAGGACCAAAGAGGTGTCATTAGTGCCTAGTTTCCAACTTATAAATCATGTATATAACAACATACTAGAGGCGTAATGTAATAGTTTAGTGACTAAAATTGGCACCCATGATACTCCTCCCATTATGTCTCACTCTCATCCACATGATGCTCGATCCCTAATGCATATTATTGCACACTTACCTATATCTAGAGCTTTGTCCCCTATGATGGTTGCTACATATATGATACCTAAGGTGTTGGGAGACACTCATACCCCCTTCACAATGTCACCATGACCATGGCTTTCAAATTTGTTTCTTGGCACAACTCTCAATGCAATTCTAATGATCATATGCTTACTGATTCCAATGTTACATCACTTGTCGCACCCTCCTCACCACAAGTAAGAACACAATTAGTGTGTTGATTTGATAATGATTCTTAATGCTCTTAACTCACACACTTTTCAAACTTCTATGCTTGAATCATATGTTATACCTCATCTTGTTGCATCCATGGGGAATTAATACACCTCCTTCACATTTATGTTTATGGTTTCTTCTATAGTCATATGGGTTATTACATACAACTTTAATGCTTCCTATCTTCCCAAATTACACCTATTACTTACCAATGTTCCACCTATTCTAGTTTCTCCTAATGGACACACTCTTATTGTTTATGTCATTACACTTACTACTCATGCAGTTGGAATTTTAGACTCTATAGGGTTCTCCCCTCACTATGTTGACATTGTTTTATGGTAGCTCTTGTGTTACCCTTGTTACTCGATGACACACTCTTGTTCTAGGTTCAAACATGACTTTGTTGAGGGCGCACTTACCTACATGAACCTCACTTTGCACACATACACATTGGGGGAACCTTGCTTCCCTTCCCTAGTCATAAGATCTCATATTCTAATAATACAAAAAAAGATATTTACAAAAATTCAAAACAATAGCTTAGATCTTGGTTGGATGTATCTTTGCTTATTTATACTATTTCATGTTGCATTTTTCCTATCATGTTAGCTTGATTCATAGTATGTTCTATCCTTTTACATATACACATACATGTTCACATGGTACTTTGAGGTGAATGCATGTTATATACAAGTTATCACACGATGCATGATGCTTGACATTGTTATCTACCAGTCCCACCGAGGCTCCTGGGGCATCTACCTTCCATACCTTTCCATATTCAGGTGTTATCATTATAATATATACTACTTTTGTTTCAATTTTTATTCAGATATATATTGGGAAACACTATCCATTATACCGACATAATAACGAGTGATTCATGTGTAGCATTTGTCTTGTAGGCTTACTTCCAACCATGGTTATTTGTTTATACTATTTGCTTGTGTCTTATCTTCTATGATTGTGACTTCTTTCCTATTCTTTGTGGGCTACACCCTATGTTGATTGTTTTCTTTCTTGCATGGCCTTGAAGGCCTTGATTGTCTTATGTCATCCTGAGAGGTGTCCCATGTTTTACACTAGCTATTATGTTGTCCTCTTGTTGTGTTATTATGTGTTTTCCTTGTTTCTATTACATTATTGATAGATGCATATAGAAAACCCAAGGGCATATAACATGATAGATATTCAAAATTTATCTAAAAACTACCAACAATAAAGGATGAAAGGACACATACTATTGAGAGCTAAAATGCATAGAACAAGAGCCCTTTATTCATAGAGAAAATAATACATAAGGCCATACGACACATATTACAACTTTCTTCTACAACAGAGCCTTGCTAAGGCTAGCTAAAACAATAATAACTAAGCCTAAAATCCTTTTTCACAGTTTTAGTGTCTTTCTCTTTTCTATTTTCTCCTCCTTTTTTTTTTGGATCAAACATTCCTTTATAGACCCCTTGGCTCTCTTCAATGTCTGAAATCATAATCTTCCACCACCAACATTCAATTTTCTTACAAAATCTTTCATTTTTTGGGCAAGATCTCAACTTCTATCGTGATATTTATTTATTTTCCTTTAATTCATCCAACTTGCGCTCCTTTGGTTGGTGATGATTCTTCCTTCCACCACGTGGAGGTCATGCTTTTTTGAGGGCCTTTCTTGGGGCTTTGTCTTCAAACCTATGCACCTAGTGATGATGTGGAGGTCTTGCACTTGTTTGAGAATGTTCCTTTTCTCTCTCTTTATTTGAAATTGTGCTCGGGTGACACGTGGAGACCCTGTGCATTTTTATTATATCTTTGACTTTTAATCCACTGGGTAACTTTATCGAGCTTGAGACACGTGGGTGGTGTGGCACAAGTTTGAGAACATTCCTTTTCTCATTATGCCCCAGAGTGTGCCAAAGGGACACATGGATATCTTCCACATTCAGCTCCATACTTAGCCAAATTTGGGCTCAAACAAACAAAAAAAAAAACTAGGGTTGGGGTGACAAAAAAAATGGTGGTAAAAAGAGTCTCACACAAAAAAAAAACTCTAGTTATGGTGACTCACCAAGGGACTCTGTGCTCAGTCATGGAAGGATCCAAAAATCCTCTCTACCTCAAAATTCAAAATGTGGCTTACAAAACACCACTCAGAGTTGTTGCAAAGTAGTCTGATATCTCGAGCCATTCCACCTCTTGTAGGGTAGGTTCTTCATTGCAAGGCTTGGAAAGCTCGATCCAACTTGATTATCTCCTTGTGAGAAAAGGTTTGGAGACTCTGCACTACTATGTGCAAATGGAACTCCAACTATGCATGATTGGGTTCAGGATGGCTTCCACCTCGGTGACATTGGAGCTCTCTTTTAAAGACTAAAAGATAGTCTTATCTTGTCATTTGGTGATCAAGAGCTTTTTGAATTTGGTCCTTTGATAGGATTGTGAGTCATTGGGGAAGGGGGAGGGGAAGCCTAATTGAACCAATTCATTGATACTCTTTCTTCCACTCTTTGATCCCCTATTGGAGTTGGGTCAAGAGATTCTAGGCATTTGATGGATGCTTTGTTACAGCTCAGATCTCATTGATCTTCACAGCAATCATCCACATGTCTATGATTCCTGCCCCCTTATAGGGTGGAGTCGGAAGAATCATAAAGTTTTTGAATCATCAATAGTGATTCAGGGACCTTGGTGAGATATGATGTTGCTGATGGTGGAGGTTGTGGTCTCCACATTTGAGCATAACCCCTGTGCATCAGATATAAATCCAAGTGGGGGGCTAGATTCATTTCATGGTGGAAATTTGTCACAACAAGAGGCATATAGCTCCTGCACCAATGTTACAATTCCCCCTTTCTAGGGGTTGTTGTCCCAATTATGGGTCAAGTCCTTGACCACATCCTCGATGATTTCAACCTTATCTGGAGGCTTCCCTTTCTACTTCGCCTTGACACACACACTTTTCTGGAGCATAGCCACCTCCTCCTTTCTTGAATCAACCTCTTGTTGGAGGGATCCTTTCTCTGTGAGAGAGAATTGGCCAGGCTTTGGACATGGTGAGTTTTAGCTTCTAGATTCTTAGCTTCCACCTGAGAAGCCACAAGGACTTCTCATGATGGAGCTTCCTTCAATTCCTTACGAGAGTTGTTTGATCTCCTTGCCTTTTCCTTTAATCTCATCTTGTTGGTTGGCCATGGTGCCTTCTACCCTACGGAGGCTAGATTGTGCCTTTTTGAGCTGGTTGTTGAGCTTGAGGTAGTCTTTTGTGACTACAACAGTTTCATTTCATTAGCTCGACCTTATCTTGAGGCCAAAACTCTGAGAGGTCGACCATGACAACATTGATAGAATAGTCATCAGGTTGCATCTACTCTGCGGGTTTGGATACTTGGGGACTAACCATGTGATGGTCAAGGAGCTTTGTTGATGGTCATATAATGACCACATCTTCTTCTTTCTCTCTCACTCACATTTCCTTCTTCTTTTTTTTTCACCCTCTGCTATCTCGGGCTTGCCTTTGGCCATTTCATCTTGACTTAAAAATTTTGAGGGAGAAGGGATGACCCCACCTATGAATGGGAACCCGGGTGGCAGACCATATGGGATTGTAATAGGTGGTTGAGGTTGTGAGTTACCAGAGCCAAAGAAGGGCCTGTCACCACATGGGGGGAGAAAGTTGGGATGGTGGAGGAGGTTGAGGAAAAGAGAGGGCTCTGGGAGGAGGGAGTGTTTGATGGGGTGACTGATAAGGGGATACCCCCTGAAGGGGAAAATGGTGGTGGAGGAGGAGATTGAAAGGGAGCCCCGGGAGGAGGGAGAGGGGGAGGAGATGTAGGGGTCTCGACCAACTTTAAATTTTTGTGTGGGGGGCTCAGCACTTGATTCCTCCACTAGTTTCCCCCTAGGGAACTGATGAGTATGGGCAGTGGGTGTCTGAACCGAAGGACCTTGCTGAGAAGTGGAGGGTGGGGGTTGTACTAGAAATTATTTGTTGAGAGGGCCCAGAGGACTCTATGGTTGATCTCATGGGCTTCTCTTTGGTGATTGTCATTTGTCTCTCACTCTCCATGTCGGACCCATGATCCACATCCCAAAACTCCTCCCATTGTTCATCACTAGATACACCCTCAAAATTGAGGGTGGTTTGTCTATCTCCTACCTATACTTCCAATAGGCTTCAATTTTTTTTATGCTCCAGTCCTTGTTACGCAGGGCCCTCTGAGTCCTCGTGTCATTGTGAGGGTGGGGATCATACCTATGTGGATTAGGTGGATGAATGAATCCCACTCTGGAATTGGAATGTCATTGAGCTCGATGAACATGTTGGGTGACTCTGCTGAGGGGACCACCTATCTTTAAAAAAATTCTTGGACTCGTGCTTGCAGGAGTCTGAAACTTTGTTCCAAACTAAAGTTGAGGCCATCATCCCATCCGGGTCATACCTCCACGAGTCTTGAATTAGGGTGAAGCCATAGGAAGCCAAATTTTGTGTGAGCATATGCTCCCTTTCTTTTAATCATAATAATTCCTCCCTTGCTCAAGGGGAGGTCAAAAAGTGCCTTCTTTTTTTTACCGAGCTGAATTCAACATCCAAGAGTACCAATTTCCTAGCTATCTCTAAGACCCACCACCCATGTTGTGAGGACCCTCGGGAGCATAAAGGATTCATCTCAAAACCATGTAATCAATCATAGAATGTCCTGCCCCAAAAAAATAATCACAAGGGTGTAGGGGATCTGTGAGGATGGACTGAACAAAGCTATTCATTCTGTTATTGACCCCTTCCAGGTCAAATTCATGTAGGAGGGGCTCCAAAAAGAGTTAAAAAATTCATATACGTCCGATGAGCGGGACAACACATGAGTCCAAGTGACACTGGAATGATCTTTTGGGGTCTACCTCCATCCCATAGCGTTAGAGTCATGTATTGCCTGAGGTACTGGGCATTCTATATAAAATGAGGTGGAAAAATATGAGGAATACCTAAAGGTGGAGTTTACTAGGAACATGGCTAGCTTGCTCACAAATAGACTCCAAAATGACTTTGGTGAAGTCAAAGTGGTATGCTCTCTTTCTTCATGGACCTCATTCTAAAATAGGGCCATCCATCTTTCCAATCATGGACATTCTATCTAATCTTGGCCAAAAATGAATGTTAGCATGGAGCAGGCATCTTGAGAATCCATTATTAGTGACTTCAGGGGAATGGGGAATCTGTAGTTCCCAACCACCACTAATCTGTCTACCTTAACTCCCTATTAGAATGAAATATTTTTTTTGGCATTGAGCCCAGATGCTTTGGAGCTTGGCCATGTTATAGAAACTTGGTCATGGGTCATAGACTAGAGCCAACATGTCTCTAATAGCTTGAGGTGTGATTACCACCTTTATGTTTCTTCCCTGGATGACATTGGTGTCGGTGTTGAAACAACTCACACACATCTGTATGAGCTCTGGGTATGGGTGCATGAGAGGCACCATATATTGAGTGAGTGTTGTGCTCTCATATTCTTGAGCCAAAAGACTCAAAATTCCCTAGGTTAAGAAACCTGGCATGGGTTTCCTCTCTCTCGAGCTTTGGGCTTCTTGTTGAGAACAGGGTCAAAGACATCATCGAAAAAGTTAAAACCATGGAAGGGTCACTTGAACCATGATCCCCCATCAGGGAACCTCAACCTTGGTTGAAGAGGGTGGGGGGCATAGGTTTCCTTGCATAAGACTTTTTGTGGTGTGTAGAGTGGAGTCACCATGGCAGATTTTATTTCGGACTAGGAGAAGGCTCTGATTTTTTTCTACTCAAAACTCGGAGGTTGGTTGGAAAAACTCTTAGCATTTGAAATGAATTTTTGGATGCTCCCCAATTGTCTTAAATAACCACCTTAACTTATGTAGAGTAATGGCTCACACGTATATATAGTCACATCATATAATACCCTTTTTATTTAATGACCCTAAGCATGCCAAACTTTACATTTTTCTAAGAGATTTTGTATCAATTCTTCAATCTTTTTTCCCCAAATATCTTAGAAAGATGTTGGATCATTAATTTTGGGAAAATTAGGAAGATGCACTTCCTCCAAAACTTCAAAAAGAGGCAAGGGTGTCCCATGAGGGACACATGTCCGAGACACTTATTGAAAGGGGCAAAAAAAAACAAGGCAAAAAGAAAAGAGGAAAAGAAAAACTATACATATGATACAATACTTTAAACAAAGAGACTCAATGGAAAGGCTTTAAGTGAATCCCATTTACTAAATTTCCAAGGGTCACCTTCCATGGTCTCAAGTTTGAAAGTGTTGTGTTGCTTGCATGCATGCTGATTTTGAAGGGTCTTGTCCATAAGGGGTCAAACTTTCCATGATTTCCAGGCTTGGCAGCCCTTGCATCCCATTTCAAAACCATAGTACCAACTTGGAATTCTGGTTCGACTTTTTTGATCAAACCAAGTTTTCACCACTTGCTTGGTGGCTGATCATGGCTTCATGAGTGGCCTCCCACTTCTCTTGGAGCTCTACTAGCTCGGCGAGTCTTACTTGCATTGCCCCATTTTCCTCTATCTCAATTTGTTTTAATAGTTGTAATGCAGGGATTTCTAGGGTAATCGGCATCACAACACTTTTCCCATAAACTATCTCATATGGTGAGGCTTTCAGGATCTGTTTAGGTGTGATTCGATCATCCCATAAGGTTGTTTTGATGTGTTCATGCCACAACCTCTTATGCTCATTTCCCATCCTTTTTATGAGCCTGATCATATTTTTGTTAGTGGATTCTGCTAGACCATTTCCTTGTGGGTAATAATTGGAGGATGTTTTTAGATAGATCCCATGCCTTACAAAAAGTCAGATACTTTGGCCCCCAAAAGGCCTTAGCATTATCTTGATATAATAGTGTGGGGGGGGTCCAAAGTGGGTAGTGATATCTGTAGGAGTCCGGATCACGTTCTCGGTGGCCTCTTTTAGTGGAACTACTTCCACCCATCGGGTGAAGTAATCGGTTGCGGTGAGGATCCATTTGTGCCCGATGCTCAAAGTTGGGTTGACCATACCATGAAGTCTAGACCCCATTGTGCAAATGGTTCCTCAATTAGGATGGGGTTAAGAGGTAATGTTTACATTCATCCTCAAAGCCCATATAAACTTGACAAATCCTTGCATCTGTTTTTTTGACTTGATCATGAAAATAGGCTTGGCCAAAAGTATCCTACTTGCAGAGATTTTTATAGTTGTGGTTTGGGTAGAAAAATGGCCTCCCGAGCTCCCATGGTGCAACTCACGTAAGACCCTTTCAGCTTCTTCATTCTCCAGGCACCTGAGTAGGATCCCATTAAAGTTTCTTTTGAAAAGGAAATCATCAATCATGGTGAAATTGGATCCTTGTTGCCTATAGTACCTTCTCTTTTTTAGAGGGAGATGGCTTGGGTATTTCCTGTCTGCATGAAGTGGATCCTATCCAAGAGACCCAACTATTAGAGTTTTTTTTCTTGGATATAGAGTATCTTCTCGGGCTCATCATTAGTCGGGGGCATGGGGTCTTGTGTAAGATATTGGCATAGGCCCCTTCCCCATACTAGCTTTGTAGGCTTTATCTCAATGTCATATTCAAGATATTTAGTGATCTAGTTAGCTCTTTTATCTGTTATCTCACCCTCTTGTTATATATTCCTTGATGCTAGAGTGTGCCACCATAACCTTGATTCTACTATGGGTGACAAGGTGCCTAAATTTCTTCAGACCCTTGACTATAGCATAAGCTTGTCTTTTACAAAATTTATACCTAGTTTCATAGTCATGGAGAGTTTTTGAAAAGAAGGCAACCATGTTCCTCTCCTTGAGACTCTCCTTTTTGTGTCAACATGGATGCTATGCTATGCTCACTCCCATATACATACATGATGAAATCCTTTGAGAAGTTGGGGTTGTGTAGTACTGGGGGGTGGATGTGATAGCCCCTTTAATTACCTCAAAGGCCTGATGACCTTTAGTGGTCCATTTGAAGTTAAGGTCCTTCTTGAGCATTAGCGTGATCGGGTGGATTGTCCCAAAAAGTCTAAAATGAACTTGCTGAAAAAATTGATCTTTCCTAAGAAATATTGGACCACTTTCTTATTGACTAGTAAGGGTAGTCCCAGGATGGCTTCAACTCTTTCTAGATCAATAGAGATTCCTTCCTTTGAAACAATGTGTCCCAGGAGTTTTTCCCTGGGGTACTCTGAAAACACATTTCCTTGGGTTCAGGGAGATCCCAAATTCTTGGCACTTCTCGAATACGGCTTCCAAGGCATCAAAATGATCCTCCACCATCTTGGTAAATACCATGAGATCATCTAGGTATATAAGAATTACCTTATTGATCAATGCTCCAAACACGGCATCCATGGCTCTTTGAAAGGTAGCTCCAGCATTTGTGAGTCCAAATGGCATTTTCACATATGTGAAGGTTCCCCATTTTGTCATGAAAGTGGTCTTATGTTGGTCTCCTTCCATGAGCCATATCTGGTTATAGCCTAAAAAACCATCCAGCAGAGAGAATCTCTCTGAGCCTACAACTTGTTTGTAATATCTACTCCATGGAGGGTAAGGGATAGTGATCCTTTAGGGACACTCTATTTAGGTCTCTGAAATCTACACAGAGCCAATTTCACCATTTTTCTTCCTTACCAGGAACTAGGTTAGACCCCATTGTGTGCTTGATAGGGAAGATTATTTTGGCCTCTAGGAGCTTTCTCAGTTCCTCGGCCATGAGGGATTCTATCTTTGGGTTCACGGGCCACTTTTTGCATATGGGCTTAGTTCCTTCTTTGAGGTCAATGGTGTGTTGGATGATATCCTTGTTGTAACCATGTAGGTCATCATACATCCAAGCCATCACTTTTTCATACTTATGGCATAGAGCCACAAGTCTTTCCCTTTCCCTTTGGTGACTAATCTCCCAATTTTAGCTTCCTCCCATTAGTCACTTCTAGCTCGATGTAATCCTCCTTAACCATTGTAAACCTCCTTCGATCTGAATTAGCATCATTAGAATAAAAAAGGCTCTCTAGTGTTATTAACCCTTTTGGAAGTTTGTTCATCTTCAACTGAATAATCTGATCTCCATAAGCTTCTTCAATTTTGGGTTGGAGTTGGTTCACAAACTAGTCGGATTATTATGGAGGAAGTGTATAATCTGTCGGTCATTGTTAAAAACCTGCCAATGATCGATGTTATCGGGTATAGATGGGTGGATGATCAATTTTATTGTACTTTCATTTTTCATTATCAAGTCCTAGATCGGGTTGAATTGTGACCCGATTAAAGCCATCCTATCAGCCTCCATATTTTGGTCTCGAGGAATAACCTTGATATTAAAGGCTTTGAAATCTTTGATGAGATCCCACACCCTGTGTCGATAGGACCTCATTCTTGGATTTTTTGTGGTGGTGGTGTTCCTTACTTGTGTCACCACCAACTCCGAGTCACCAAAGACTCTCAACTATTTGATGCCTTCCTTTCATGTCCATGGCCAAGCCATGTACTAAGGCTTCATACTCTACTTTGTTGTTGGTGTAGGTGAAATAGAAGTGAAATGCCTAAAGTATCTTCTTTCCACTTGGGGATGATAAGCATATCCCAGCTCTGAGCCATTTTTTCTTTTAGCTCCATCAAAATGCAGGGTCCATATCTAGGAATCCTTGATGGGACTCCCTTCTCTTTTATCCTCTTCTTTTACCACCTTTGGAATCATGGAGTCTTCATCAAGATGACGTAAGTTCCCAAACCAGTTGAATCAAAGTTCCCAAAGGGATCACCGGGGGGAGGTTGGCTAAATAATTTCCACTTTGAAGGTTACCATCCTCTATATATGATTCCTCTTCTCGGGTGATCATGGCATGGGAAGCCTCAAATCCTGAGACCACTTGGTCCATTATATGTTCCTTGCAAGGGTTCTGATAATACCTTCATCTTAGACCCATACTTGGTCCACAAAATCAGATGGGACCAATCAAGAGACATGTAGCCTCCTATCTTGGTCATGAAATCATGGGAGAGACATAGTCCAAGACTAGCGGAAAATGTCAATTACTACTATATCTCTGTGGAATGGTTATGTTCGGACAGAATAAAGTTGCAACGAGAGTCCCTTGATAGCTCCTATGGTTTGGACTGATTTTCCATCTAGTTGCATGAATCCTTTCTTTAAGGGCTCATATTTAATTCCCAAGGCATCTATAATTGCTTTGGGCATGACCATAGTGCTTGCGCTAGAGTCTATCATGGAGTTATGCAATAATTTCCTACCTATTATAAGAGTCATAAAAAGGGGTTGGGCCTTGGTTTACTTACTTCTCCCTTCTGATTTAACAACACTACCTCTGTTGGGGCCCAAATCATTTTTACCTGTTCCTTCTCTTTCTGGTGGAAGTTGGGTCATCATTTGATCTCAGTGCTTCTTGGAGAAACTCCTTTTTCTCTGGAATGCCCAGAAAGATCCCACAAGGATGTGTTAGTTGGTGCTTTCTTGAGTTGTTGGACCACGTTTATCGGTCTGAGATGATGATGTCTTGGATGGTGACTGGTGTTTTATTCCTTCAACTATGGGATGGAGGGCACCCTAATTCTAGATAGTTCTCGGGGTTTCTTTTACAACCATCGGTGGTGAGACTGTGATGGTTGGAGGCTCTTTTTCTTCTTAGCTAGTCATAGTTGGGATAGGAGTGGTCATCTCTCTATCATCCTTTTTTTGAAGTGAGTGTTGTAATTAAATTGAAATGGGTTGGAAGAATACCCTCATTTGTAAATATGAATTCCTCTCCTTCTACCCATGAGAAAAGTGTGTGCTCTGGTGTGATCTCTCACTTCTTCTCTCTAGGGACATCCCTTGAATCTACAACAAAGGCCACATTTTGGACTCTCACGGACTTGGTAAGGTCTGATGTGTTAACATCATAGCCTTCCCTTGCTCTTTTTTGGCTACCTTTTTTTGTATAAATTTCCTTGGGGACAGTCTCTTGGCATGTGAGGAATATTACAAGGGAAGCACCATGCGTTGGGGTCTTCTACCAAATTGTTTTTCCCGAGTACCATTTCCCTTCCACTATTGGGTGGGATGGTCTGAAGTGGTGTTGGCACCGGGATGAGTTGGTTAGATGACTACTGCATAGATGGTGGCCTCTAGGGTATTCTGATGTTGTGGGGGATAGGTAGGCAGGCCACCACCACCCTGATAGCTTTGATAATTTTGTCTTGGGTAAGTGCTCTGATTCCTTTTAAGATTTACTATCTCATTAGAGAAGTTTCTAAGGATATTTTTGACTTCCTCCATCTCGGGAGAAGAAGATGATGATGTTGTAGGGGATAGGTGCCAGATGAGAGATGGGTAATTATATATGGACGTAGGGGCTTGGGTAGAGCTCGGGACTTGTGCTTGTGGAAGGGGAGCTATTTCGGGGTATATTGGCAAAGGGGCTCTCGGGGGAAGCTTACCGACATCTATTAAATTGTTCTCGGCTTGGATCACAATATCATATGCTTGTGGTAAAGAGTCCCCTCCTAATGATTGAATCATCACAAAATATCCAAATTCAGAGCCTTTAAGTAAAAAAAATAGCCATACCTACAGGCGGCCTTGCTAGAACAAGAATCCTTTGCCATGTTTTGTGAAATCTAGTGTTAAAATCAGGTCATAAGTTCTTGTGGACCCTTCTTGATGTTGATGAGATTTTGTTGTAGGAGTGAAGATCTATCTCCTTTCTCACTGAATCTTTTACCAAGACATTTCCCAGTTGGTCCCAAGTGCCGATAGAATTAGGGGTTAGGGACCGGTACCAATCCAGAGCCTTCCCCTTAAGGGAAGCAACTAGTAACCACAAGGTGACATCTTGTTCCCTATATAATGTACCATGCATATCTCTCACTACATGTCTCTGAGGTGTTTCTCTCGAGTTTTTTGAAGTCTTCTCCATTTGAATTTGGGTAGTGCCTTTAGCACATTTTCCGAAATAGGATTCCACACCACGGGGTGTTGTAAGATGAGTGGACTCCCTTGATTCCATGAAACAAACTATCTCGGAGGTTGAGCTTGGAGGTGGGCCATTAAGATAGGTCTGAGGATTCTAGTTGATTGTAAGAAGGGCCTACCTAGTGGAGGTGTTGAGAGAGTCCGGTTTGGAGGAGATGAGAGACCTCTGAATCTATCTACCTCTTCTGTTCCTCGTGGGGATAACTATAGATATTCAAATGCACCTTCTTCTCTTGTTCTCTCTTGTTTGCATTCATCTCATAAAATAGAGAGGACCAAACTTAGTACTACTGAAATCAATAGATTTTCATGATGGAGTCTTCAGATGTGTAGTTCATGTCCCATCGGGCGTGCTAGGAAAAATGTTGATTGATTATCTTTGTGGATGAACCATCAAAGTCATGGGATACCTTAGGGATGTGGGACATGCCCCCTAAGATAACCTCTAGGTTTTATAGAAGTTGGCTCTTCTCTATGGTGTGAGGTAAGGGTTAGAGGAAAAAAAAAAAAAGTGCAAAACTAACTAAGGTGATATGCGTTGAAAACTTATTTTAAAAGGCACAAGATAGATTCTGAAAAATTTTAGAATAGTCAAGAGCGTTTAGCATGGTCTACTATTTTTAGAAGTATCTTGAATTATCAAAGGCCGAGAAGGTGTAAAACATAATAATATGTAGATGATAGATGCATATAGAAAACCCAAGGGCATATAACACGATAGATATTCAAAATTTATCTAAAAACTACCAACAATAAAGGATGAAAGACACAGACTATTGAGAGCTAAAATGCACAAGAACAAGAGCCCTTTATTCATAGAGAAAATAATACATAATCTATTTTCTCTTTTTCTTTTTCCTCCCTTTTTTTTTTTGGATCAACATTCCTTTATAGACCCTCCTTCTCTATTTATGATTGCTTCAACTTGTTTCTTAGAATCAGATCTTCCACCTCAATTCATAGTCTATGAGCATTGACTACACTTTTCTTATTTTACTGGTATGTCCTTATCCCAAAAAGGCAACACAAATGGAATAAGGAACAACCTTAAGCAAAAAAATGCTCAGCCTTGCGAATATTAGGAAAAAAACACAAGTATCCTTTTCACTACATGCACAAGTCACCCCTAGGGTATTTATCTCCTCTTAGAATCCATGATACACATTCTACAACTTCCATTTGGCACATTACAGGTTCTGATCTTCTTCACTCTCCATGAGGTACGCTCTTCCTATCTACTTTATGTTATCAAATGCTCATTCATTAGTATAAAGTGGGGAAATGCGACACAAATGATGAGGGTCATGAATCCTTGTCATTAATAATGTCAATCCAGGTTGGTGTCCGAAGGTTGTATGCATTAAGAGAAGAAGATCTTGGAAAACAACTCCCTTAAACACACCAAACTTGCATAAATTGAAAGCACACTTGCATAAATGAAATCACACTTGCAGAAATAAAACACACTTGCATAAATTGAAATTGTTGAATTAAAAATAAAGGAAAGAGGAAAAGACACCTACAGGTTCACAAAAGAAATTACATAACATAAAAAAAACAAAAATTTACAACAAAAGGAAAACTACAGAAATAAAGAAATAAACATTAACACATTGATCCATCTTCCTTGGAATGAGTGGCCATCTCATTCCTTGGAAGAGGATTTAATTCATACTTTTAATTCGAACTTACAGAAAAACTTTACTTCCAAAGATTGGAAAGAAAGAACATATCTTGATTACTTGGGGAAAAGAATTACATATCTCAGTGTGGAAGGTTGCATTTATAATTCATGCATCCAACCAACTCCTTATTTTAGGAAATACAATCTAATCTTATCTTTATTCCAATCCTAACAACTAAGATCTCCATCTCCACAAAATATGGAGAGAGATATATTATTGAAGTCAAATCTTATCTTGCTTATTTTAGGAAGATTTGCTCCCAAATCTTCTCCTTGCTTTTTGGTAACAAGAATCACAATGATTTTATTCTCCTACATTATTGAGGGAGTTTTTCCTCAAAAGATGATTTTGACCAAATACCTTTCCTAGATTTTCCATTTGACTTTGTTGTTTTTATTGTGGAATTTTTGACGTTTGCCTAATATATTTTTCCTCAGACTCCAGCTCACTAAAAGTTAGATATTTATTCATTGGTATAACTTGTAGAAAATATGAATGAGGTTTTTGTTAAACACATTGCTATGAACAAAAACCTCTCTCAGATTTTCTATTTGACTTTTTCTGTTTCTGTTTATGGATCTTTTAGTGCTCGTTTGATACACTTTTCCTCAGACTACAACTCACTAAAAGTTAGATCTTTTTTCATTGGTAAAACCTGTAGAAAATTTGAATGATTTTTTTAAAAACATTGCTATGAAAAAACTCTCTCTCAGATTTTTCATTTGACTTTTATGTTTCTGTTTATGGAACTTTTAGTGCTCGTCTAATACACTTTTCCTCGGACTGACTCACTAAAAGTTAGATCTCTCTTCATTGGTAAAACATGTAGCAAATCTGAATGATATTTTGTTAAACACATTGTTATGAACAAAAACCTCTTTCATATTTTCTATTTGACTTTTCTCGATTCTATTTAAGGAACTATTAGTGCTCGTCTGATACACTTTTTCCTTGGACTGCAGCCTCACTAAAAGTTAGATCTCTCTTCATTGGTAAAACCTGTAGCAAATCTGAATGAAGTTTTTGTTAAAAACATTGCTATGAACAAAAACCTCTCTCATATTTCCCATTGGAATCTCTGAGTTTTCACAATCCCTCAAAAACTGTCATTTTGTTGATGCAAGTTCTAGAACTAAAGCTATCATTCCTTTTATGCAAGTTCCGGAACTAAATCTGCAAGTTCCGGAACTAAATATGATTTGTCCATGAATTAAAAGTTCTAGAACTAACTATCATTCAATTGATACAAGTTCTGGAACTAAATCATGAGTTCCAGAACTAAACTTGTAAGTTTCGGAACTAACTCTATGAGTTCCGGAACTAACTCTGCGAGTTTCGCAGCTAACTTAAAACAACTATAACTTTTGCATGCGACCTCAAATTGAGATGATTCTTTTTTGAACTTGTATAATTTTTTGAGAAAAATCTGAATATGAAATTAGATTTGATTTTAAATTTACTTTTCATGATCAATTCTACTTTTCCCAATACTAGCATTATCTTACCTTTATGACCTGCATACACAAGACTTTGCATCTTTTCCCAAATAATCAATAGGATTAGTCAACAAGATAGATAAAAAGATTTCTAAAGAATGAACAAGATATATATCCTATACTCTATCTTAAGTAAATTATAAATTCCTAGATTACATTTATATCCACGTTCAAAGGTAACTTGGAAGGACAAAATAATGATAATTTGTGGCCAATTTATGGCCTCATCAACAAAATTATGCAATTATTAGTTTTACATCATGCCTCTAGTATGTCATTACATGTATGATTCCTAAGCAAGATAAATAGACATTGATAGAACTTATTTTTCTTTACATTGACATTATTTTACCTTTCCATGCTTTCATCCTTTACTTTTATGGAATTATCCTAGTACTTTTGGACATCACACAATGTTTTATTCAGATGAGCATTTCATGATTTATCTTTGGAACTTCCTAGACATAAGTGCCTAGTAGGGGACAATAACATTGATGCTAGTGTCCCCTATTGATGTTCATATCATCTCACTCATGTTTTTATATTTTGAAATGGCCCATCACTTTTTCATATTTCCTAAAGTTGTGTTGATCACTTTAGGTCAAATTTTAGTGTTGTTAATGTCGAAATTCAAGCAAAGGAATCACATTGATACGATCTACTAGCTATTTTAAGGGGCATGAGGTTACTATTTTCTATCTACTACTTGGGAAAAAAGAACAACTTAAAGACTTTGTTTGGGTTGCATTATACACTACATAGGAAGGGAAAAATCTGAGTTCTATAACACACATTATCTCAGGAAAACTAGTTATAGCCCGATATTTTGGTACAACTTACACAAGGGAAACCTAGCTTCAAGGGACACAATTTCTATCACACATGCCAAAACTACATTGAATATGAAATGTAGTGCAACGCACAATAACCATCGAGGTTAGTCTAAATCAACCACATGCATCTTTTTGTTTAGTTTTATGTGTGTTTAAGTCTTGTGAAGGTAGTCAAGGTTTGTTTTGCAAGTATGTGTGTGACAACATAACCCTACAAAGTGAAGTTGATGTGACATAGAGCAAAGTGAAAATAACATTATAAAAATGATATTCCATGAAAACCATTGAAAGCAATAGAAGTATACAATTACACATGAAATTCAACTTTCAAGTTTCAAACTTCAACATTTTTCAAGTTTAAAGTTTTGTAAAAAAATTCAACAAATACAATTACACATGTAGTATATGCTCAAACAACTTCCCCACTTCTAGTTTCCTTTTTTGTTTCTTTTGGGACGTCTATGTCACTTTTCCTAATCGTTGTTCTATTCCCTACTTTGAGAATTCCATAATTTACAAGATCCTCCACAACAATATTTAAGTTCTTAACAATTGCTTCATCTTCCTTTGAAGCATCTCTAGGGGATAACAAAGAAGGATCTCCAGTTGCCTTTGTCTTGAACAAAATATCCGCATCCATGTCATTCTCTTTTATAATCCACTTCAGAGTATTGTTTTGTTTGTTAAGAAAAACAATAGTTTGCTTAAGTTGAATTGCCATGGATAAAATTTTCTGAGATTTGTTTCCAAGTGAACTTGGAGCACCTTTGCTTGACTTTTTAAATTTTCATATTTCGATCAATTGCAACAAAAAAATTGAGCTCAATTAAAACATATTATTAAAAATTGAAAGTAATAAAAAATATGATTTAAAATTGAATTTTGTAACTTGTAATTCATAATACTTACAAGAGCTTTATCTCTTTCAACATTGGCAATTTCCACCAGATATTTATCCTTTGACCATTTGTTGTAATATGTTTGGGCTTCAACATTAATATTCTCTAATTGATTAAATCTTTACTCGGTGAACTTGGTGATCTTCTTCTTAAAGAGGAAATTCATTGGAGACAGAAATCACGTGAAGTGTGGCTAGCCGATGGGGAAAAAAATACCAAATTCTTTCATGCTTCTGTTAAAGCTAGAAGAAATGTTAATTATATCTCCTCCCTGAAGTTGGAAGATGACACGGTGTTGTCCTCTCAATCTCAGATTAAAACCGAGTCGGTGTCTTTTTTTCAAAAGCTTTTGAATGGTGACTCGGCCTCCCCTCTGGACGCCCAACTTTCCTTTTTTGATCAGATTCCTAAAATGGTTGATGATATTGATAATGCTAAGCTTCTTTCTCCTTTTTCTAAGGATGAAGTTTGTAGGATCGTTTTCTCTATGCAGAGGGATAAAGCGCCGAACCGGATGGTTTTCCGGCTTCTTTTTACCAGGATTTCTGGGACATTATTGGGGATACAGTTTGGCATTCCGTGGAGGAATCTCGTTGTTCAGAAAGCTTCTTGCACTCTAAATCACACCTTTATCTGCATGTTTCCCAAAAAGGCACCAACTGAATCTCTTGATGACTTCAGCCGATCTCCTTATGCAATACGTCCTATAAAATCATATCTAAGGCTATTGCTTCAAGAATGAGTGCTCTTCTTCATAAACTTGTGGCGCAGGAACAAAGCAGATTCATTCCTGGGAGGTCTATTGCTGATGGTATAATCATTTCTCATGAATTGATCCATACTCTCCATTCCTCCTCTCGATCTGGTATGATGATTAAATTGGATTTTAGCAAATCTTACGATCGTATCAACTGGAGATTCCTCTTTAAGTCCCTTCATGCCATGGGCTTTAACTGGCACTTCTGCAATTGGATTTTCAATTGTATTTCTTCTCCCCATTTTTTTGTTTTGGTTAATGGCTCGTAGAAGGCTTCTTCAGCAGTAGCAGGGGCTTGAGGCAAGGTGATCCTCTTTCCTCTTTTCTTTTCATCCTGGTCGTTGAGGCCCTGAGTCGTAGCATCAAATCAGCTCTTCTGGATGGGGTTCTTAAGGGCATCCGCTTAACTTCCAACCCCCCCTATCGCACCAGCAGTTTGTGGATGACACTTTCTTATTCGGTCAAGCGTCTATTCCGGAAGCCCGATGCTTATCTTCCATCCTGAATTCTTATTCGTTAGCGACTGGCCAGGTAATCAACTTCCATAAATCTATTATTTTCTTCTTTAATGTCACACCCCGGTTGCAACGTAGGATCAAGACAATTCTTGGCTTTGCGGTGGGCTCCCTTCCTCATAGATATTTGGGCATCCCTCTCTTCTCTGGCATTGGTAAAGCTAATTTATGGGATGGGCTCCTCAATTCTTTGTCGTCAAGGTTGCTCTCTTGGAAGGGGAAATGGTTGTCCTTGGCTGGTAGAGCTCTTCTGATTAACTCCATCCTCTTGGCCCTCCCGATATATATGTTTTGGTCTTGCTATTACCAAGGAATGTCTTGCTCAAAATTGAGAAAATGGTCAAATCCTTCCTCTGGCAAGGGAACAATGAAGAAAGAAAATTTCACTTGGTGAATTGGGAAACTATCAAGCTTCCCAAGCCATTAGGTGGTTTGGGCATTTTGGATCTGGCCCTACAAAATTCGGCTCTCGGTGCTAAACTTGTTTGGAACTTTATTTCGGATGCCAAGCGGTTGGCTTTTCAAGTGCTTTCTCATAAATATCTGGAGGTTGGCCACCCCGAGCTCCTGCTTTCCAGCTCTGAGCTCCCTAAAGGCTCTCATATCTGGAACTTTATCTGTAAATGTTGTGTGCATGTATACTTTTTAATCTTTCCTGTCAAATGAAGCAATAACTACCACCTAAAATAGTTCTACAATTTAGCTAAAACAAAGCATAAACACCATCAAGATAGAGAACTAAGAAAGATCTAAACTAACATTATAACTTTGAAAACATGAGATCAAAACTATGCATGCTCTTATTTTAACATCTCTACTCTCTAGATTACCAAAAGAATGAATGGACCTATTTAGCTCTAATAGCAATCAAATTATATTTGCTTATTGATCCATCAATGGATGCTTTAGTGTGAGGCTTAGCTCTTCAAGAATGGAGGATGGAGATCTCAAGAATGAAAAAAGGCTATTAGTATGAAACTATGTGCTTACTTTTGTCTCTTGAGAGATTTAGGTGTAGGTATAAAGGTAGGAGGAGGGCTCTTTATATAGCCCAATGGATAAAGGAAACACCTCATCCCTTTTGCATGTGGGATAAAGGTAAAACATGATTAGGAATGGATAAGGTTGCTTTATTAAAGGTAACCTTACTTTAAAAGGGTTTAATTTATAATTAGCAAGTCATGGGAGTTAAATGCTGTTTTAATTAATCAAAGGTGATTAACTAATAGGTAGATATAAACATATGAAGCTAATTAGAGGAATATTATTACGATTTAGGCTATTAGAAAGGGATTAAATCAATTAAATATTGATTTACTAGTTAAATGAAGGGAAGACTAATTAATTAATAATAATTAATTAATCTAGATAGAAGAGTTGATTTATTAATGAAAGCCGTTAATTAGGGTGTTAGTTGGATAGGTGACTTAATCAATTAGTGTATTGTAATTAATTAATGACAAGAGGGAATATGAGTGCTTTTGACGATATGTCATCGATTTGCGAGAAAGGGGGTAATTAGCACAATTTAAGTATTTAAATTGCTTGGGCGTAATTATAGGTGTCTACAAATGCAAATCCCTCGATCGCTGATTCGGTTTCTGTTAAATCAAAATGGTCGATTGGTTGCCTTTTGGGAGGATAGTTGGAATGTGTTTCCCCCTCTTAACCTTATTCCCAATCTTAATAGAGTTATGAACGTTTCCAGAGCATCTTGGGGCACTAAAGTAGCCGATTTTGGTCGCCAACATCCGAATGGTTCACCGTCTTGGCAATGGAAAGATATTACCTCCATTGGAGCCACCCTCCAAGAGTCTTCCTCCTTCACGGATGCCCTTTTGGCCAGGCATGCTCACTTCAATGGTGGTGAAGATCAACTGTTATGGCTTGGTGACGCCACAGGCTCATACACGGTGAAAGCCAGTTATGCTCAACTTATCTCTTAGTCTGGTCTGGGCTCTCCCTGCTCCTTCGGTTGTTGGCATCCCTGTCTCTTACCCAAAGTTGTTATTTTTGGTTGGCTGGTTTTTAAAAAGAAAGTACTTACTCAGGTGAGGAGAAGATCTTGGGGATTCGTTGGTCCCTCCAAATGTGTGCTCTGCGGTGAAGCCGAGGAAGATTTGGATCATCTCCTTCTTTTTGTTCCTTTGCTTCCAGGTGTTGGCAATGGCTTTTATCTAAACTGAATCTTGCTTGGGTTCCTTGCAAAAATATTGGAGAAACTCTCCTTTCTTGGCCTAGATTCGGGCAAGAAAGTTCCCTCAATTCTATTTGGATCACTGCTCCTTTTTTCCTTATCTAGCACATTTGGTGGGAACGCAATTTACGATTATTCCAGGAACAAACTATTGAGCTCCCTATTTTTCTTAATAAGCTGGAAGTGGCCATCTCGAAAAAGTCAGTAAAAAAAACCTCTCTAATCCCATTTTTTCATCTAGAGATGCGGTTATCAGAAATTCATGGCCACTTATCAAACTCCCATGCCCTAGTTCCATCATCAAAAAAGGTCTCTCCCAAGTTGAGAAATTAATTAGAAGAAAAAGGGCCAAGTGGAGACCTCCCCCTAGGGGCATGTGGAAACTGAATTTTGATGGTGCCTCGAGGGGGAACCCTAGTAAATCTGGTGTTGGTTGTATTATCAGGTGTGATACAGGTAATCTCATTTCTGTGGGTTCCTTTCCCCTTCTTGCTTGCTCTTGTAATATGGTTGAAGCTCAAGCGCTTCTGGAAGGGGTCAAATTGGTTGTTCAATTAGGATGTGACTCCCTTTTCATAGAAGGTGATTCCCAAATCATAATTCAAGCTATCTCTAGTGGGTCTTCCCCTTCGTGGAAAATTAATCCTTTTATTTTTAATATCCTCTTTTGGCTTGGCAAAATTCGTACTTGGCACATCACACATATCTTTCGCGAAGCTAATCATGTTGCGGATCTTCTTGCTAACTTTTCCATCGATCATCCTACCGCCAATGTCATCTCGAGATATGTGAAGCATGGCAAGGCCTTTCTTTCATCATCTCACATGAGAGGTTGGGTACACAAAAATGATTGGATTTGTCCCTCCACGTGTGCAATGCCCCTTTTAGGCGTGGGCATCGGCTCTGTGTGGATTCATGCCTCTTTTCCTTTGTTTTCATGTTGCTTTGCTCATTTCTCTTCTCCCTTCATGGTGTTCCTTGGTTTCCCTTTTGTTTTTCTTCGTAGCTCGGTTCCGGAAGAAGCTTCGCCTCACAAAATTGATAGAAATCATCTCTCTGAAGTCTTCTGCTACTCTTCTCATCTGGAGGCCGAAGCTATTGAAACTATCTTAGGTGACTCTTATCGCTTCCGGTCACGTCGTGTTCGCTCCAACTCGGATATCGCTTCAGATTTTGTCTCTTTATCTGCTGCTTCTTCATCAGGACCCGATTGTTGTTGAATTTGTCACGACGATGAGATTTACCCTACTCACAAGGTCGGCCTTCATGAAGAACTGCTCGACTTCTCTCTCCTAGATCCTCTTCTTTGGGTCGAAGAAGTTGATGAGCTTGCCATCGGGTCTAGCCGTGGCATTCAGTGGCTCGTGGCTAGTATCGTGATCTTCTCCACTACGCCCAAAATGTTAATTCTATGTTCTCGGTGGGTCGGCTCGATCACAAACTTCTTCCCGAGGTGGACATTGATGCGGCCATGTTTCCTGTTCACTCTACCATCGATAAGTGGAACGAGCTCGGGATGCAGGCGAGTGGAGCCTTCGCTCCTTCTGCACAAGAGAATAATTGGTGTGCGGGCACCCGTTTGGTTGAGTGTTCGGGTTTCAGCCTTGGGAGTTCTAGTTTGCTTTTGGTTTCGCATTTCGGTGTTTCCTTCACCCGTCCACTTTCCTGCGGACGGTGGTCTTTCTTCTTCCCGCCCCCCACCCTTCTTCCTCTTCTCCTCTTCTTTTCCTCCTCTCTTGTATGGTTGGGGCCTAACCCTCCGGTTCAAAGCTCCGGTCAAAAGTGTTTGATAATAAATAAATAAAATCTCTAATTGATTCAAAATTTTACCTAAAATTTTGTCTTAATAACTATTACTATATGATACTGATCACACTTGTGCTTGGTTCAATAAAATATCTATCTTAGCTAGATGATTTTGAATTGTAACATATAAACTATACCTTTGGCTATGATTATCAAAATGATTATTTATCTCCTTAATTAATACTTTATCCCTTAGCTCCCACTTGTTTGAGCTGACTTATACTAGGCATAACAAACTCTTTGACATGGGCTTCACAGTCATTAGCAATCAAGTTATCTAAAGAAAAACTAGTCAATGGCCACTTTCCAGAGAGGATGGATAGGATGGGGTTAAGTGATCAACATTTGAGGCTTCGTGTATCTATGCGCCTCTTGTTGTCGTTGTGTGCCCTGATCCTATTTATGTGTTAAAATAAATTTAAATATTAAAACTAGAAGTGATTTAAAAATTAAAATTGATAAGAAATTGATATAGAACAATGTTAAAATAAATACATCGAAATGGAAACATACTACGTGCCTGAATCATATCACACGTATAAAAAAACCTTTTGGGTTATTGTTATCATGCCCAAATAATCTTCATCCAAATTAATTTGATTTAAAATTGATTTACCTGTTGTACTAGGCACACCACCGAAAGAAAGATTGAGAAATTCGAAGCGAATGTTTAGTGTCCCACTGGGGCCGGAAGTGTCATGCATTTACTAGTGGTCTTTTTCCTCTTGTTGGAACTCAGAGTCGGAATGGTAGTACTGGTAGAGGAGGTGGCATCATTTTAATAGATGGCGATGAACACACTTTGTCAAGAACAAAAACATTACTAACTTATATAAAAATTGTTAAAATTTACAAAAAAACAACAATTGTATACCTTGTTGAATGGAAACCAATAGCATTCACGTCTAAAATGATTGTGTGGGTGATTGGAGTGGTGGTGCAAGAGGTTGCACTTGCAGTGATTGAATAGATGCATGTGACTAAACTGATTGAGTGGGTGATGATTGTAGTGGTAAATCTGGAGGGTAGTCCAAAGTCCTTGCAAAATATAAAATGACAAATGGCAAATAGTAAAATGTAAAAAAAACAATAATGAATGTTAGGGGTATTACGTCTTTGTCATTTTACTAATTGAAACACTTGAGGCTAAGGTGATGAGTGAACATCCATGTCAAACTATGAATCTCCTGACGCCTCGACATGTTGTTGACCTCTTCCTCTTGATGTTGCTTTTTCGTAGAATGGTGACCAAATTTTTTATCTGCATAAGGTAAATAAAAAACGAAATGAATAATCTTACTAACATCAAAATGTAATTTGTAACAGAAGTGAATAATCTTACTAACATCAAAATATAATTTATTAACATGTTGTTCTTCAATTGAAATGGATAATTGCTTCATCTTGTTGTTCATGCAAGTAGGAGTGGGTTCACCTTGTAAATTATGAAATGCCTCAAAATAAAGAGCAAGGATATAGTTTTGGAACAAAAAGTTGGTTTTTTCAACAACTCGAGCATTGATAATATCAACTTTTATCCTATTTGATAAGTATGTGCACTAATCAAATTTTTGCTTTTGGATCATAGCGAGAATGTAGGCAATAGCCCAATGGGGAATATATGTTTGCCTACCCTGCATAATTCTCGCTTGAAAAAATGTTAACATTTCTTGAAGAAAATTGTGCGTAACTCCTTGTACATCAACTCCTCAACTTGATTTGTTGATATTTGTTGCAAAAAATTAAATAAGAATTAAACACAATTTATATCAAATTAAAATGTTAAATAAAACCATAATTCAACAAAATGAAAACATGTGCCATCAACATGGAAATTGTAATAGGATTATAGGAAAATCTTATCATCTTCTGTCAAAGTGGCTTTGGTTGTAACAATGTTGCAATTTCTGAAAGGAAGCCCTATCAATTGATGAATATTGACGAGATTAACATTGAATCGAATGTGCGTTCATCCGGAAAAGTCGTAGTGAATTATCTATTTACTAGATTAAATAACAAAAGGAGGTAGTTCAAAATGGATACATTTTCTCTTAAATTGTGGCATGTTAACTAGTCCTTTGAACTCACAATCTTGTACCCATTCCTTGTATGTTTCATTTAATTACAAGACTACATTAATATGTGGGCACATTAAGTTCTTGTAAGGTAGGGCGGTGGCCTGGATAGTTTGAGCTGCATTGACATAGTTATGAAGACTGCACGTGAGAATCGAGACCTAAAATAGTTGAATTGAGACACAAACAAGCTGAATCAAGGCACGCATTTGTTTTAAATGGTTTGGAAATTCGACCTATGAGCACTAAGAATTGAATAGAAAATATGTAGGTTGTGACCTATGAGCACGATAATTAAATAATAAAATTATAGGGCCTAGGCGCGAAGGTTGTATCTGTGTGACCTATGAGCACCGAAATGCTGAGTAAAATACGAAACATGTGAGCCTCGAGTTGAAAACATAACTGTGAGCATTAAGTGGAAATGGAAACTTGATCTTAACACCGAGTTGAAGAGGAGATATGTGAGTCAAAGCAATAAGTTGTGATAAGTGTGAGAAATGAGGGTCGGGGGGGTATTTATAGGGAAGGATTAGGGTTTTGGTTTTGGGGCATGCGACCAGGAAAGAGTCGAGAGATGCCTGACAAGGAAATTTAATGACACACGATAGCAAAATATAAGGACATGCAGCAACAAAAACATAAGGGCGCGAGACAAAAATATAAGGGCGTGCGGCAAACAAACTTAAGAGATGCAAGAAAACAAATTTGTTGTCGCGTGACATGAAAAAATCGCTACTTATGCGACAATAAAAAATTATTCTCGCATGACATAAACTTAGTTGTACTCTTCATGTGACACTTAAGATTCTGCCAGGCAAAAATTTTACTCAAAAAACCCAAGAAATTCACATATTTCACGAAAGTGGTTCCATGCATATTCACGAGGGATATTCCACCTCTAATTTCCCAATGGCCTCTTAAAATGAACCCTATTTTTGACACAAGAACCAAAAAAAGAGATATTTGTAGTTTAAGTTTGTATCAACAATTGTACTTTTGGATGCATGCTTTTATTCTTTGGACACATATTTTTACATCCTAGATGTAGTCTTTTACCCTCTAGACATTAAAGTTGTGGATGCGAGTCTTTTATCCATTGGACATAGATCTACTTTTTCGTGCATTATTTTATTTGTTGGTTACAAAGGTGTACAATCTAGATCGGGGCCTTACTCTTTAGACGTGTACCTTTCGAATGCGGTCTTTTATCCACTAAATGCATATATGTACCTTATGGATGCTTTATTTTATCCTTTGGTCACAGACGTGTACCCTTTAGATGCGGTGCTTTATCCTCTGGACATGTACCTTCCGAATGCATTCTTTTATTCACTAGAGGTAGATATGTACCTTGAGTACAATATTTTATCCTTTAATCATGAGACATGTACCCTCTGATGCGATTATTTACCCTCTAAATGTGTAGCTTTTGGGTGCGATATTTTATCCTTTGATCGCGAGTTTGTACTTTATCTAGATGCACTTCTTTACCCTATTGACATTGGGGCATCACTGTGCCTTGCTCTTAAAAAAACCAACATTAAAATATTATTTTTTAATAGCATAACCTTCTAGAGCTCATAACTTTTTATCTATAGCTTTCAGTTCGAGACGATTTTATTGAAATTGTGTATTTTTTTAGATCTCCGCATTGGTAACATTTTTATACACATATTTCATTGGTAAAAGGTAATTTTATTCCTTGTAAGATTTACATGCACTAATTATAAAGTGCTTATTATGTCAAAATTATAGCACCCGATTGTTTGTGATTTGTGTGTGATTGATCAGTCTAACTTCAGATAACATGGGACCATCTCTCAAGATGTGGACTTGCGAACTTGAGATGGTCCTCCAGGAGAAGGTCGACTTCCTCTTCTTAATCCTGATGCTAATTTACTCCTAGAAAGGAAAATGTAGTTAACTAATCCTAAACTAATCATGCGCCAGGGACCAGGGAGAGAGAAAGAGGGTTAGAAAGATGCAAAGGGAAATTCCTAAGCTAAGGGTGGTGATAGAACCAAGAAAAGGGGGCGAGAGATTTTCTTTGAGGGAGGAAGAAGAGGAAAATAACAACTGAAAAATGTTAGGCGAAGGTGAGACAAAGCCAAATACTTAGTCGTCATCTGCGCTCCATGAAACACAATTGCTTGAACCTCTGTGTGAGAGAACATACACAAAATGCAACAATAATAGTGGAGAGGAAAGGGGATCTGATAAAACATGAGAAAGGGTTGAAAAGACCACAAAAACACAATTTTATTGCTTCAAAACATGCACAAACCATTTACATTAACGCATAACGACATAAATACATTACATGCCCAAGAAAAGGCTTGACTCAAATGGAGTTGAGGGAAAATTTTCAAGTTTCCCCAACTCTTAGAATGTCTCTCTAAAAATGAGGGGGTCAATTACATTAATAGGAAAAGAACCTTGAATTTACTTCACCACCGTAGAAAACCTTCATTAAATAGGTATGGGAAGACATACAAAAGCCACTTCCCGAGGGTAATTTTCTAGCGAGAAGAAGACATGGACACCATACTTCATTAAAACCAGGTTGTTGAGCTATCTTTTCACCCACCTACCTCACTCTAATCTAGGGCCCTCTGCCGATATTCCCGTAGTTAGCTAGTAACATTTTTTATGTTGTTGGTGGTAACAACTCGGACCTAAAAGTGTTGTCAATCAACGACGCATTCCATGTTGTCATTGAGTTGATTCCATTACCGACCAATAACGATGTAAACTCCGCTGTCGAAGTTGTTGGTGTGGCTTCGTTGTTGTCGATCAATAATGTCGGCAATTTGTGATCCTTGTATTCACGGCGATGTAATGACCATACATATCATTTAGGCCGTAATGTCCATATGTTCTTGGCCGGTACCTATTCTTGTCATCAGTGAGCTTTCCTCCCGTTATCGGTCGGTAACACCTCTTTCATGTTATACCCAAATGGCTCGGACCTTCACCGATTAAATCACTCGTCATGAGCTACCCTATTTACAATTTTTTTTCCATTAATTGTCAATGTCGAGACACAGTAGGTTAGTCTATTTTGCGTAGGGTGAAAAAAATGGATAACAATTAGAGACTCACGGGGTGATCTACCTTAGATCGAAAGACCAGATTCTCTTGAAGCACCATTGGAGATGGAGTCAATCCTAACCTTGGAGAAATTGATATGTTTCCATTTGAAAATATGTCTCCCAAATCCACATGAACTTACATATAACAAATCCTACTAATGTATTATAAACACTTGCATTAACTACCTGTTTAATTATATTTATATTATTCCTAATGCTAAACTAAAATATAAAAACATATAATATTTATATTTTATAATGCTAAACTAATAATAAAAAATAATAAAACATTATATGTTTAAATAACTCCAACGTAAGTACTTTAGTTTAAAAATTGAAGTTTTAATTTATTTAACCATATATAGGTCTTAAATATGGGTAAGGATAATGTTTAAATTTGTTAGTGGTTAGATTAGTATAAAGTTTAGATTTTACTTTAATTAAATATACATAGGCCGGTCTGTATAGGTAACACACATTAGGTATAGATTATAGGTTTTAAATTAAATAATTACAATCTAAACTACCAACACAATGATAAACCATATTAAACATAGGCATAGGTTGGGATATAATTCAGGAACATCATTAAATATGTTATTAAAAATACATAGGTATAGGTTTTATTTAGAACACGACATTTTATTTTGGATAATATAATATTTAATAAAACATGTCTTTTAAAATGTTTAGAAAATATGTGGTAGTTTATTCTAATTTAATTAACTACTTAGGTTATAAATTTAAGTTAGGAATTAATATGGTATAACACATAAGTATTAATATTTAAATATATAATTTAATATGCATAAAAGAAATGTAAGAATAAATGGGGCCAATAATACACATAGGGTAGTACCATTAAAACATATAGTTTTTAGGATTGCAATAGAAAATTAGAAGGGGCATAAACTTAATAATAAGAAAAATACTTTATTCCAACATAAATCTAATCAAGTAAAATTATTTAAACCTAACCAATATTTTAATATACATATTTTTTAAAATATTAAACCTTTTTCAAAGGCATTTATTAATAAAACCATATTATTTTTCTCAAAGAAACTATTAAAATGCATGAATTTTATTTAATTTTACTATACAAGTAAAAAAAACAAAACAAGAGTTAATAATTTTCCACTCAAGTAAATGTTTGATTTTAATATAAACTTATATTTATTTTAAATCAACCAACCACAAAACACCTGTGTAAATTTATTTTATTTTCTGAAATCAATATATACACACTAAGTATAAAAATAAATTAACAATGCAATATCAATTAATATAGTTTCATATCACAATTAAATTAAATATCCATTCCAACAAAATATTACAAATAAAAGAACCATAATAATTTACTCTTTTATTTAATTTCTTTCCAAAATTACATTACAACCAAAATACAGAGAAGGAACTTATCTCAATTTGGAAATGGGATTTGCTATGCTCAATTCCCGGTCCACTTGGATGTAAGCACCAGAACCATGGCCGCATTAATGAGGGGAAGAAAATATGCTTAAAAGCACAAACCAATGCCCTGGCCAGGAACCATCCGAGGGTTGTACTTTGTACCCCGATTAGGACTCCTCTGGAGCCCCTCCCTCCTGCCCACAACCTTGCTTACAAACCTAGCTTCCCTGAAAATTTCCACAAGCTCTTTGAAATTTCCAAAAATCTTTTTTTTTCCCTCCCCCGGATCCTCAACAAGTCTTACAAGCCATTTAAATAATACTTTTCCCAATTCGGTTTCATTACCAAAGGTTACAATGGTAACTTCCAAATTACAAATTTACAATTAGTTTAATGTAAATAATAGTGTCCCGACAAGTTCCTCTCCAATTAAACCTTTTCATTTTTTATTTTGGAGTTACACAATAATATTCCAAAGTACTCATAATAATTTATTTTTTTTTTTTAACAAATATCATATCGGGATTTTGGCACATCACAATCCTCCCCCTTGAATCAGCTACTGTCCTCAGTAGATCCAGAGCTACTCTGAAAAACACAACACAAAAAAAAAAAGTGATTAGTCAAACAGATCAGATATTGTTCTTTAAGATAATCTTCTCTTTCCCAAGTAGCACTATCCACATCACAAGAAGACCATTTTACTTTAATTTCTTTAATTTCTCTGTTTCTAAGTTTCCTAGTTCTAGTTTCCAAAATCATTTCTGGTTCAATTTGAAACTCACAAGTAGGTTCTACAGTTATGTTCTTCCAATCCACAACATGTTTATCATCAAAAACATATCTTTTCAACAAACTCACATGAAAAACATTATGAATTCTAGACAACTCAGGAGGTAGAGCCAATCTATATGCCAAGTTCCTATTCTTTCAATAATTTCAAAAGGCCCACAAAAACGAGGAGCAAGTTTAGCATATTTTCCTAACTTCAAAGAACTCCTTTTTGGTTTAACTTTCAAAAACACTTTATCACCTACAAAAACTCTCTAACAAACCTTTTAGAATCAACAAATTGTTTATGTCTATCCTGAGCAACTTTCATATTTTTTTTTCCCTAGCTTTATGATTTCTTCCATTTCTTTTACATTGTCATTGCCATACAGATCTATGCTTGAAGATTAGACCAGAAATAGGGGTAGCACAAATTTCTACCATAAACAACCTCGAAAGGAGTCATCTTAGTAGAAGTATGATAACCTTGATTGTAAGAAATTCAATCAAGTGTAAATATTGCTCCCATTTTAGGTTTATCCCCAATATACATCCTAAGCATGTCCTCTAAAATTCTATTAATCCTTTCAGTTTGGCCATCGACTCAAGGATGATATGCAATGTGCTAAATTTTAAGCTAGTACCCAACTCATCAAATAAAGATCTCCAAAATGAAGAAGTAAATCTAGGATCTCTATCAGTTACAAGATTTTTAGGAATGCCATGCAAATGAAATATCTCTTTGGAAAATAAATGAGCTACATCAGAAGTAGAAGACTTAATTTTAGTAGGAAGAAAATGAGCCATTTTAGTTAATCTATCAACAACAACAAGAATAGAATCATGTCCATTCCTAGTCTTAGGAAAACCAGTAATAAAATCCATACTAACATATTCCCATTTCTAGTCAGGTATAGGTAAAGGTTGTAACAAACCAGTTTACTACATTGCTCAGTTTTTACCTTTTGACAAGTCATACATTTACGCACATATTCACGAATGTATTTTTCATCTTTGGCCAAAAATAATTTTTCTTAACAGAGGAGTAAGTTTTATGAAACCCAGGATGACCAACTATAGGTATGTCATGAGAATATTTCAAAATTTGTTGTTTTAGATCAACAAGATTAGGAATACACATTCTATTTTTATAATACAATAATCCACAATTATCAAGAAAATAATGAGATATTTTATCCTGCAAATGCACATTTTGAGTTCCATTTTTCAAACCAACATATATATCACAAAAATATTTATCAGTAGGTAAAGATTTCTTTTATAACTTCCTCAAAATGACTTCTTTTTATAGACACAACATTACAATAAATTATTTTTCTACTTAAAGCATCAGCCACAACATTTTCTCTACCAGAACATACTGAATATCAAAATCATATTGGCTTAACAATTCAACCCATCTTCTTTGCCTCATATTTAACAAGGGTTGTGTGAAGATATATTGTAAACCTCTATGATCAGTTTTCAAGACAAATTTATTTCCTAATAGATAGTGTCTCCAAATATTTAAAGCATGAACAATTCCAAGCAATTCTAAATCATGAGTAGGGTAGTTTTTCTCAGTAGTAATAATTTCCTAGAACCAAAACAAACAACTCTATTTTCTTGCATTAACACACAACCAATTCTAGAATTACAAGCATCAATAACAACGGTAAATGGTTTAGAAAAATCAAGAGTGCATAATACAGGTGCAGTAATTAAAGCCTCTTTTAATTTATTAAAAGCAAGATCACACTCTTCAATCCAACAATACTTTCTATCCTTTTTAGTTAAATCAGTAAGTGGAGAAGCAATTCTTGAATAGTTTTTAATAAATCTACGATAAAAACCAGATAATCCAAGAAAACTTCAACTTCATGGGAATATTTAGGTATAGGCCATTCTTCTACAACTTTTACTTTTGATGGATCGGGGCAATACCTTTTCAGAAATAATATGGCCTAAATAAGAAACTTCATTTTTAAAGAATTCACATTTACTCAGTTTCCCAAAAATTTGATGCTTCCTTAAAGTTTCTAACACCATTCTAACATGTTTTTATGTTCCTCTTCAGTTTTAGAATAAATCAGAATGTCATCAAGAAAAATAATCACAAACACATCTAGAAAAGGACGAAAACATCATGCATCAAAGTCATAAAAGTGGTTGGAGCATTAGTCAAACCAAAAGGCATCACAACAAACTCATAATGGCCATATCTAGTACGAAAAGTAGTTTTAGGAATATCAGATTCTTTAACTCTAATTTGATGATAGCCAGAACATAGATCAATTTTAGAAAAATATTTAGCACCATTTAACTGATCTAACAAATCATCAATTCTAGGCAAAGGATACTTGTTTTTAATAGTCACTTTATTTAACTGCCTATAGTCTATGCATAGTCTCATGGTGCCATCTTTCTTTTTCACAAACAAAACAAGAGCACCCCATGGAGAAACACTAGGTCTGATTTTTCCTAATTTAATCAATTCAGCCAATTGAATTTTTAACTCAGTCCAATTCAGGTATGGATTGCCTATATGGTACTCTAGAAATAGGTTCACTACCAGAATAATGTCAATAACATGCTCAACAGATCTCCTAGGAGGTAACTCTTCAACACCAGAAGGAAAAACATCCATAAACTCTTTAACTAAGGGATGAACATCAACATCTATTTCTACTTTTCCATTATTTTCAGTCACAACAACACAAAATATTTTACATTTTTCCTTAATACATCTTCTAACTTGAATAGAAGAAATAGTTTTCAAAGTAAGAGGTCTTTTCATTCCTTGTAGAACATGAGTATTTTTACAAAAGTCTTGAATACAAACTTGTCTTGCTTTCACAACTAATAAGAGCATGATTTCTTTCTAACCAAGTCATTCCTAGAATAACATCATATTGACCCAAATTCAACACATGAAAAGACTCCATAGAAGTAAAACCATCAATTTGAAATTCTAAGTCTTCCACTAAAGCTCCAGTTTTTCGGACTATTCTTCCATCTGCCATCTCTACCAAAATTGGCTTTATGTTTCGGAAAACAAATTCAAATTTTTAACTATTTTAGGAGAAATAAAACTATGACTACTTCAAATCAATCAAGAAAACAAGATTAATACCATTAATAGATCTTGATAATTCTACTAAAGACACTTGTTTATGAACAGTACATGTCCACAAATAAAAAAATTTCATTTTTCTTCTTTTTCTCCTCTGTCTTCTGCCCCTTGTTTTCCCACTTTTTCTTTTTATGAGGACAACCTCTTGTGAAGATGATTTCCACCACAATCCCAACACTTAATATCTTCAGGTTTTAGTTTTTCATAATCTTTCCTTGTTGATTTTTAAACTGAGATTTTTACATTGAACATTTTCTGTGAAGGGTCTCTTTCTATTCTTGAACTAAAAACTAGTATTTTTCTTTTTGAACTCATCCCATTTTTGATTAATCATAGTTTTAGACTTCTCAAATTGTTCTACGATTTGTGCGGCCTCATCTATCTACTTGTGGTTTACCACACCAAACATTTTCTTTATACTCTTCCCTCAAACCATTTATAAATCTAACCACTCTATCAGAACCAGTAATAAAAGGTACAAATCTATTTAATTTTTCAAAGGTTTGCTTATATTCATTCACACTTTTCAAACATTTTTTAAATCAAAGAACTCATTTTTCATTGTTGCAAGAAAAATGATCAGAGAGATACTTCTTTTTAAACAAGCTTTTAAATTTACTCCATTTAACCTTGTGAGGTTTAAGCTTTTCAGTTTTTAATGTGTCTTCCCACCAGTTTAAAGCAACGTCTTTTAATTGAAAAGCAACAATTTGAGTTCTTCCTAGCTTACTAGTCCTTTGTAATTCAAAATACCTTTCTAAATTTGTTAACCAAGTTTCAGCTTGTTCACCTGACCCTACTTCTCCAACATATTCAGGCAATTTAATTTTCCTAGAAAATAATTGCATTTCCTTTGAACTTCTATGACTACTAACATTTTCTTTTTCAGAATCGAAGAACTAGAAGAATCAGAAGAACTTTCCATTTTCTCAATAGAAGTAGATTCACTATCAGAAGGTGCTTTTTCTCTTTCTAGTAGATTTTTCCGATTTAACAGATTTATCTCTCTTGTTTTTACAAATGACTTCCACAAATTGATTTTTCAAAGATTCTAATTGCAAGGTAAGATTTTCAACTTCCTTCCCAATTGTTGATTTTGTCATTCTAGTTGCTCATTGTATTTTGCACCCTCCGAGTAACTCATCCCTGCAATGTGATATCCACTATGTGGAGATACAAACAAAACAAATAAGAAAATCACTTACTTACAGACTCATAACTCACAAACAAGGACATCAAAAGGGCTTTGATACCAAATTGTAACACCACTTTTCCCGCACCAAGAAAAGGGCCATGACCATTTAACATAACGACAAACAATCATTTAACATAAACTATAAAAACAAACATACAAACAAAATATTAGCATTTTTACTTTCTACACCAAATTATACATAGAATAAGAAAAAAATCCATTTTCTACATAAAAGAAATGATGACATATTAGCATATAACAAATAAAATACTAATAACTTATAAAACATTGTATGTTAAACACTATATTAAAAATTAACTACCTATTTAATAAATTATTTTATATCTTATAAAATATTCATAAATTAATCCATTATCTTTATATTATTAGTTAATTTTATTTTATAATCTATTATTAATTTAAATGATATAATTTACATATGAAAAGACTATGTAAAACTATATATTCGATATAGATATTAAACTATGTGGTAATTTAATAAATTTTAGGTTTAATAAATATTAATGGAGTAATATTAAATATAAGAATATTTTAATCTAACTAATAATAAATAAGTTTACATTTAAAGGGTATTTTTAGACATGGAAAATTATTATTATTATTTTTGAATAATAAAGATGAAAATACACACTTAGAATTTTACATTGGTTAAAATAGGATAATAAAAATAAGCTTTATGAGGACATGGTATATAATAGGAAAAAGTTCATTTTCCTATTTTCAAAAGTTTCTCTCCTAGAAACCTTATGTAAATTAAATTCATTACCATTCTATTTTAAGTGTTTCAAAGACACTAAAAAGAAAATAATTAAATAAAATAAGATTTATTCATAAAAGTTAAAATAAACACAAGTATTAAATATTAAATAAATTTTTCAACTTATTTTAAAATAAAACCATATGTTTTGTAATTAATATTACATATTTTTCAACAAAAAATATTTGTAAATATTCAAAAATATTAAACCAGCTTAAGGCATTTATTAATAAAACCATATTATTTTTCTATTGAAATGCACTAAAATAACTTGAGTATTTTATTTAATTTTACTATACAAGTAAAAAACAAAACAAGAGTTAATAATTTTCCACTCAAGTAAATGTTTGACTTTAATATAAACTTATATTTATTTTAAATCAACCAACCACAAAACACTTGTGTAAAATTTATTTTGTTTCAATATAGAGAAATACGGCATTTATAAATAAATTAATATAATATCAATTAATATAATTCATATAAAAATTAAATTAATTATCCATTCCAACAAAATATTACAAATACAAAAGAACCATAATAATTTACTCTTTTATTTAATTTATTTCCAAAATTGCCATGACAAAGGTACAACCAAAATAAAGAGAAGGAACTTCTCATAAATGGATTTGCTTATTCTCCCTAGTCCACTTGGATGTAAGCACCAGAACCATGGCCACATTAATGAGGGGAAGAAAATATGCTTAAAAGCACAAACCGATGCCTTGGCCAGGAACCATCTAGGGTTGTACTTTGTACCCCCGATTAGGACTCCTCAAGAGCCCCTCCCTCTGCCCACATCCCTGCTTACAAACCTAGCTTTCCTGGAAAATTTCCACAAATTCTTTGAAATTTCCAAAGATCTTTTCTTTTTCTTTTTTTTCCCTTTTTCCCTCGGATCCTCAACAAGTCTTACAAGCCATTTAAATATTACTTTTTCCAATTCGGTTTCATTACCAAAGGTTACAATGGTAACTTCCAAATTACAAATTTACAATTAGTTTAATGTAAATAATAATGTCCCAAAAAGTTCCTCTCTAATTAAACTGTTGAAGATAGAAATGCTCCTACAATTTATTTTCTGATGCAAAAAGAGGCATAGGAGCTCACTTGTGGATCGATCTAGAGAGACACGAGAGATGAAAACATTGAAACTATCCCTCGATTTGATTTAGTTGTTCTACATTTGGATTGACTTGAAGATATAACTTGTTTCTTAACATTAAACTCCTCACTACGACATTACCTCATGACAACATGATGAACTATGCAAGAGTGACCACCATGCAAATCTATGTACAAATGAGAAAGTCATACATACCCCAGTGGAGTATGCGAAAGTGTGCACAAGCACTTGTTCTACTGAAAGTAAACCTACTTACTCTACTCTAACCAAAGGCAAAGGAGGCTAAACGAAACTGCGCAACGGGTTGTGAGAAGTAACATCCTTTCCTCACAAAATATGGCCATGTGATCTGTTTGGCAACAAAAGCACATGGTGGAAATGCAAACATGCCTTGCACTCCCAAATTCTTCAAAGTATCAAAAAAACAAGATGAATACCTCCTCAAGTTGTGCATTTGGTTGGAGGCATTGTTGCTGAACTTGTTACATTGAGACTCATCCTCATGCTTAGAAGTAAACATGATTGGTTATGGCTTCTCATTTGGCTCCAAGAAATCCAAATATCCGATTGGGCATGGCTTGGTCTGTCACATCTACCCACCTTGTTCTCAATTCCAACCTCAACGATGATATCTTCTTGTAGACTTTCCCGAATGGAGTTGTTTGCGTGTTGATTTTGAGCTTCTTGTGCATCTACAAACAAATCGGTCCTTTGTATTGATGGCTGATTGGGTGATGATGTCATCTTTACTTCCTTCTCCTTCCTTGACCACATGGAACTCCTCAACATGAAAATTCTTGGGATTACTTACGGCATTTGATGGAATAATTTTTGGGCATTCACAACTTGTCAAGTTCTTTGCTCACTTGGGATTTCCTCCTCTGCATGAAGGCCAAGGTTATCTACACATTTGTCTTCTTCCTTTAATATGAAGTTTAACAAGTCAAACTCCTCTAGTTGTTGCTCTTGAGGACTATCCTAGGTAGTGAGGTCTTCTTGAATGTCCATCACGGGTTCGTCGACTAAATCAAAACCTACAAATGAGAGCAAAAATCTCTTAATGATGTCATCTTCGTCTAGGGTCTCGAATCGAATTAGTCTCCCCTATGTGCCCCTCTCCTTGTGGATTTAAATTTGCTGGTGATGGATCCACAATCCTTGAAAATAGAGCACCCTCATGGACACTACATTCGAACACATTGATTTCTAATCCTCTTTTTCTTCTTCTTTCTCTCTTGTTGTTGCAAACTAGATCGGCTTTCACCGCTTACTCTTTTCCAACCTTGACCTCCTCTGTAGGTTTGACCAGCAAGGGGATCTTCTCTATTCCTAATTTCGCAACGCAACTCCTCAAAAATATTGTCATTTCTTCTTTGTTGGGCTCCTTCTCTTGTTGTTCCTCTTGACTGGTTTTTTTGGATTCCTTCGACATGGACTCATAAGTGTGCGAGGAGGGATGGGTTGGTATATAACTAATTTCTGAATTTTTTTGGTGGTGGAAGGAAGGTATTGTTTTAGCTCTTGTGGATAAGGCTTGGATTTGGAAGGGAAAAGAGCAGAGAAACTGAGATGAGATGGGAGAGTAGAAGATGGAGAAGTGGATTTTACAACGGGGGAGTAGATGAGAAGCTTGGAAATTGAAGCTCAAGTGAGATGGTGTTGTTTAAGGAATAGGAAAGGACCATAAGGTTATAATGCTAAATTTTCCCATTGACTTGCATAATATTCAACATCCTTAATCCATTCTTCAAGTTGGGGCAACATCTCAATCACGTAGCCAAGTTTCTCTTATGCGGGATGAAATAGCTTGGACTAGGGCCTTCCCATGGACAAGGGACCTTGAATCTAATCTTGAATGTTGTCTCTAGATGTGTAGCCTCTCGATTTCTCGATCTTCAATAAAGAACTCAAAATCTCTAGGTGAAGGATAGCCTCCAAAATCCACATACTCTTGCTCTTGAATGCTTCATAGTTTGGCGTATGACCAAACCAATCTGCATTTTGCTCACATGGGTATGCATACTTTGCTAATCTTCATTGTAGTATGGATCTGGAGGTGACCCGATAGTACCCTAGAAATGAACTTTGTAAATCTAGAGGTGAGTTGAACTGAATATGCTACTGCGAGTTTGAATTCCAAGATGGGAATGAAGTCATGACTACATAACTTCATGAATGGAAGAAGATGAAAGATGTGGAAAGAATAAGGGGTGGAAATGGATGAAAGGAAATTCAGTAACCTCGTAGAGAATGGGTTGTTGACTAGATGGAGTCGCCAAATGTGCTTTGCATGTGCCTCCAAAGGCTGAGATTCCAACAAGAGCACACTAACTTGTTGAAATAAAGTGGTAAGGTGCTTCAAATCTGTCCCACCAGGGTGCCAAAACTGATATGTCAAAATTAAAGACCCATGATTGCTTGTGATTTGTGTGTGATGCAATTAGTGTAACCTTCATAACATGAGACCATCTCTTAAGTTGTGGAACTTGTGAACTTGAGATGGTCCTCCGGAGAAGGTCGATTTCCTCTTCCTAATCCTAATGTTAATCTAATCGATAAGGAAAATGAAGCTAATCCTAAACTAACCATGCCAAGGACCGGGAGATAGAAAGAGGGTTAGAAAGATGCGAAGAAAGAAATTCTAAGCTAAGGGTGGTGATAGCACCAAGAAAAGGGGGCAAGAGATTATAATGAGGGAGGAAGAAGAAGGACTGAGAAATGTCGGTGAAGGTGACACAAACCCAAATCCTTAGTCGTCATCTGCACTCCATGAAACACAACCGCTTGAACTCATAGTGAGAAAGCATACAAAGAATGCAAAAATAATAGTGGAGAGGCAATGGGATGAAATAAAACATGAGAAAGGGTTGAAAACACCACAAACACAATTTTTATTGCTTCAAAACATGCACAGACCATTTACATTGATTCACAGAGGGATAAATACATTACAGAGGCCCAAAAGAAGGCTCACAACTCAAATGGAGTTGAGGGATTTTTTTTGCAAGAGTTTTCCTAGCTCTAGAATGTCTCTCACGAAAATGAGGGGGTCGATTATATTATATAGGCAAAGAACCTCAAATTTGCTTCACCAATGGACAGCCTTTCATTAAACAGTATGGGAAGCCATAAAAATCCACTTCCCGAGGGTACTTTTCTAGTAGAAGAAGACATGGGCACCATACTTCATTAAAACCAATTGTTGAGCTATCTTTTCACCCACCTACCTCACCTAATCTAGGGCTTGTCGTCAATATTCCCGTAGTCGTTCGTAATGTTTTTTTATGTTGTGGGCTGGTAAAAATTTGACCCCAAAAGTGTTGTTGGCGGTAATGCGTTCCTTGTTGTTGCGAGTTGATTCCTTTACCAAATAGTAATGGTCGTACACATGTCGGGATGTCGGGGTGGCTTCGCTTTGTCGGTCGGTAATGTCGAGCGGTTTGTGATCCTTGTATTACCGGCTTGTAACACTAAAAGTTAATGGTGGTAATGACCATACACATTGTTAGTCGGTAACATCTCAGTATATTACCGGCCGATAATGACTATTCCCATCGTCGGTGAGCTTTCCTCCATTCTGGGTCGGTAACACCATTTTTATTACCGGTGATAACACCTCCTTCATGTTATACCCAAATGGCTCGGACCTTCACCATGGCTTGCCAACTCACAAAGCTTACCTTATTTGCGATCCATTTTCCATTAACTTCCAATGTCGAGACACGTAGGTTAGTCCATTTTGTAAGGGTGTAAAAGATGGATAATGATTGCCCAAATCTAGGGGTGTTGTAATCGCTTGTGGACGCATTTTCCGTTGAGTTTGACGTCCTAATTTTTTTGGGCGTTGCATTCTTGCATCTATCATGGCTTTTGAGAATGATATTATTTTTTCCAAGTGTGTGGACTTCAGGAGGACATGGTCAAATTTGTGGAAGAAAATAGATCGCTTAAAAAGTAAAAATCTCTTCTTCATAACCTCATTTATGATAAAGATGAACTCATACACTCTTTGCAACATAAACTTGCTAACTTGCAACATCATCCTCATATTGTGGACTCTCATACCCATGTTCCTAGTCCATTTGTAGCTCTAGCTTTACTCTTGCACTAATTGACCTTGTTTTGTTAGTTTTTGATTCTGCTCCTACTTTTGATGCTCTAAGCCTATTGTACTTGTTACTGCATGTTCTTCTTCCACACTGTGCCTATTGTAGTAACACATTCTATGTATCCCACATTCGTGCCTTCGCTCACATGCATGACTCTTTTGAGAAGCACACCACTTGCATTCGGTTCTCGCATGCTTTGTTTTATGAGATTTTTGGCAAAGATATTGACAAACATTCACATGATATTATTTCCTCTATTCAACTTGTTAAATGACATTCTCACTATAACATTGGTTTTCAAGTAGGTAATTCATTGGGATCACTCATTGACAAAGCTCCTATTTTTGTTCACTCAACTCTTTCTGAGGATCATAAACTACACATGAGTCCTACTACACCTTATCTTAGGCATGAGAAACCTGAGATTTCAGTTATTTGTCATGCTCAACCTGACACACATTTTGATGTTCCTTTGCATGCTCCAGTTATGTACTTTGCACCAAATCATATGCATGCATTTTATTCGGTCATTCGTATTAATTTGGGATGGATATCTGATCACTTGTGGTGGTGATGTAAGCATTCATTGAGAGGACTCTACAGACGTGGCTCCTCCACCATTCAACTTCTTGCTCCACTTTTTTCTCCTCCTGCATTGTAATGCTCCTTATTTTGAGCTATTTTCTTTAGCATGTGTAAAGTGTATCTCCTTTTTGAGAGATTTTATATCTATATTTTCGACATTTTTAGGCATGTTGACAATCTCTTTTGTTATGGAGATATTTTGGTGGATCCTAATGTCAACTTGTCACTTTGTTCAAGTAGTGGTGTGGCCACTCATACAGATTTTGTAGCATCACTCCAACCATTCAACATTATGGAAGAGTGGTGTTGATCCCGCTTCTTTGGGTCTCGAATCCTTGCCTTGGTTGTTGTTATTGGTTCATGAAACACATTTTTCTAGCAGTAGATTGAACTATGCTTGCAATTTCTTGCAATTTTGACATCACCTCGATAGTATCCTCCAGCTTGTTTTTGAGCTTGTTCTCCTTTTAAAGGGTAGTTATTTTGTTGAACTACATTGTCGAGAGGCTCCATTGATATTCTTTTAGTACAGAGCTCTTACATTTGTATCATAGTGTCGTTTGTTTTTGAGTTTTGTGATTGAGTAGTGGATCTAGACCACAGTGCAAACCAAACTTCTTCAACAAAGTATAAGTTTTTTTAGTCGAGCTTCTTGGGATGCCTTGCTGTGGGTTTTCGCTCTCTAGTTTGTTGTTACTAGTTTTTGGGTACCTTGCGATGATTATTTTATCCAAGATAATTCTTTTTCATAGTAATTGTATGTGGGTACCTCATCGGACCTTATTTACTTGAGACCCACCTTCTTTTCCGCCCAATAAAGTTATGCTTACTTAGGGGGTGTTAGTGTAGGTTAATATTTATCCTTTTATTTGTTTATTAAGATAATTCTTGCACTTAGGTTATCCTACACTTGTTGAGTTAGCTTGCTTAGGTGTACTAGTTGTGTGGAGTTAGCTTTCTAGTCATGTAGAGTTAGCTTAATCTGTCGGTATTAATTAGTCGAGATCTCTTCACCACCGATCTAGGTAGTAGCTGCACTTCCCTTCTCCTATATGTACATCATGCTTATTGAGCTAATTAATATAATGACATCAATGGCATTATGATGGATTTTCATATATGATATTACAACTCTTTGTTTGTAAATCCTTTTGTAAGGTTATTCTAGTGAATTACTTTTAACTTATTAAATGTGATTTGCTATTATCATCTGAGATCTTTGTGTCTTGAAACAATATTCTTATCGTTACTTTCATTTTTGACGCACAATTCCGGCGATTCATGAGCCTAAGAAGATTCCTAAGCATGCTCATAAGCAAATCGCCATTGAGGACTTTTCTTCTTCTAACATTGACAATGAGAGTAGTGATGGAGCTTCGTATCCTTCCACATCTGGCCACGACTCAAATGATGAAGAGTCTATTCTTGACTCTCCTACTTTTGGTCCTCTTTTGGCTAAAGGACATTGTAGAATGTAGGTATTTGGGTAGGGGATCCTACATATGTCAAAAATATGCGTTCATAGTTCGGGGGGTGGGCCACATGCTTTCTTTACCTCTGCCTTTGATCCACAAACCTTTTAGGAGGCATCTGGAAATCCCAGTGGGACACAACTATGCAGGAGGAGTATAATTAGGAACAACACTTAGGATTTGACACACCTTCCTAAGGGAAGGAAGATGGTTTAATGTAGATGGATATATCAAACCAAGTATGCAACTGATGGGTCCATTTATAAGTTCAAATCACGATTAGTTGTAAAAAGGGTTTGTTAGTTTCCATGTATTAACTACACGGAGACATTTGCACCCAATCTACTAAAATGAACTCCATCAGACTTACTCTTGCCATCACCACATCACATCACTAGGATGTTCATCAGATGGATATGAAGAGTGTTTTTCTTCACAATGACCTAGAGGAGGAGATCTACAGGAGTAGCCACGGGGTTTTGTTCAAGATTCTTCTTTAGTATGCAAACATAGGAAATATATCTATGGCCTCAAACAGACCCCTCGAACTTGGTATGCCAAGATGGATTCCTTTCTTCTCACTCTAGGGTTTACCAGAGGTCACTTTGATATGCATGTGTACATTTTACACCATGTTGATTCACTTATGATTCTGGTACTTTATGTTGATGACCTTTTGTTAATAAGGAGCTCTTCATAGTCCATTGTAGTGGTGAAGAAGCTCTACAAGACAAATTTTCCATAACTAACTTGGGTTTGTTGCATTACTTCCTTAGGATTCAGATTTCATAGTCTGACTCAGGATATCCATTGCACAACCTAAGTATGCTCTTGATTTACTTGCTTGGTTTCACATGGTTGATTGTAAGCCAACTCTGACTCCCTTTCTATTAGGAGTCAAGCTTGAGGCTGTTTGTACTTCACCATTGGTTGATGCTACCTTGTATCGACAACTTGTAGGCAACCTTATATATTTGACTCACACTAGACTTGACATTTCATATGCAGTAGGCCTAGTCTCTAGGTTCATGTAGGAGCCTCATGAACTACATTGGAAAGTAGCTAAGAGGATTTTGCACTACATTTAGGGTACACACAGATTCATGATTCACTACGAAGTTGGTATTGATGTTGTCTTAGTTGGATACAGATTCGATGGGTGGCGATGTTCAAAATCACAAGTCCGCTTCAGGCTACAGTTTCTCATTAGGATCTGGCCCTACTAGTTGGTCAAACAAGAAGTAGAATATTATTGCTTTATCATCTACCGAGGTCGAATACCACTTCAACATCAACAAACCAAGCACATAGAGATTCACATGCATTTCATTAGGCAGTTGATTCATGGACATGTCATTGATATAAGATATTACTAGACATCGGAAAATTATCGACACCGTCACCAAACCATTTACCAAGAGCAGACTTCTTCACTTATGAGTTCTTTTTGGGGTGCGTGATACCTCAACATCATCTTCTCTGGGGGCCTTCTAGTCCTCCTCTCTTTTTCCTCTCGTTTGGGGGAGTTTTTCTTATTGGGGTTTATCCTTTTTCATTCACTTTTGAGAGTTGTATTGTACTTGTCTCATGTGGAGCTTATTATCGAGACCCATTTTCATTTTAGAGTTTGGTACACCTTCCATGTGTTACACTTGTGGATATTTTCATGTTAGAGTTTGGTCACCTTCCACGTGTTACACTCGAGATATTTTTACGGTGGTCCCGCTCACCGATGAGCGGGTCGTAGTCAGGGGTTCGAGGGTTGGGGGTGAAGCCCCCGAAGCAAATTTTCATGGGTGGTTTATTAACCCATGGGTAATGGGTAACCGTTATGGGCTAGTTTTGGGCCCATGGTTTTTTGGTACCCATTGTTTTGTAAAACCACCTCTTCGGCTACCTATTGATGTACTTATATATAGATGGACATAAAATAGGATTGATGAGTGTTTTTGTGAAGGTGAATAGTGTGTGTGAATTCAAGTGTGAATTCGGGAGGGTTTGTTGAGCACAGCTCCAAACAAGATCTGGTTATTGTAATTGTGAAGACTATTGGCTTGTAATAAAATCTGAGCAAGTGTTCTTGGTGGATGTAGCCCACATTGGGTGAACCACGTTAAATATTGTCTTCGTGTTTTGCATATTTCATTTCTATAATTTTTATTCATACTTCTTATTATTGCGATTATGAGGAATTATTCCACATTAGATTCTATTAATTCCTAACAATTGGTATCAGAGCCTGGTTTGGTTTGTTGAAGTGTTGAATCGCAGGGAAATTTTTAGCTTGAGTGGGAGCTATGGCAGATGATGGAAGATCAAGGGTTGATAAATTCAACGGGCATAATTTTAGTCTTTGGAAGATGCAGATGGAAGATTACCTTTATCAGAAGGATCTTTATACTCATTGTCGAGAAGGTGAACAAACCCTCGAGTATGACATATGCGATGAATGGGATTTGTTGGATCGGAAGGCACTTGGAATGATCTCATTTGCCGTGTCTTGCATCTTCGGTATTATTTAATGTTTCAAAGGAAAAGACTAAAAAAAAACTTATGGATACATTAGGGAAGTTATATGAAAAACCCTCTTGCCTCTAACAAGATATTTTTAATGAAAAAGTTGTTTAATATGAAGATGTCGAGAATAGTTGAGTAGCATCATTTAAATGATTTCAATACGGTTGTGAATATGCTAGCTTGATTCTGATAGAATTTGATGAAGAAGTTAGGGCTTTATTAGTTTTGTGCTCTTTACCTTGAGAGTTGGAATAGCACAGTAATGGCGGTAAGCAACTCGGTTCAGCTAACTCAAAGTTGAAGTTTGAGGATGTTGTAGGGGTGATTATAAGCGAGGAAATGCGAAGAAAAAACTTTGGGAATCTTCTACTTTAGGGAATGCTTTGATAGTGGAAACTAGAGGAGACAAAAAGAATAGAGGAAACCGTGGAAAATCGAAAGATTGGGCAAGGTCAAAATCCAAGAGCAAGATTGTATCTTTGGAATTGTGGAAAGTCTAGGCATGCGAAGAAGACTGTTGGGAGCTTTGGGATAAGAAGAAACAACATGAAGAAAACAAGGAGGCAAATGTGGCATCGGGTAATGTATGTCGGATGCTTTGATTCTTTCTTTGCATAATATTATTGAATCTTGGGTTTTAGATTCGGGGGCTTCTTTTCATCTTTACTCCACATAGGCATTATTTTGTTGATTATGTTCAGGGATTTTGGCATGTTTTTCTTGGTGATGATGAGCCTTGCGGTATAGTTGGAAAAGGTTCTATTCGGGTTAAGATGCGAAATGGGAATACATGGCTATTGAAGGATGTCGACATGTGCCTACATTAAGGAGAAATTTGATATCGGCGGGGGCAATTGGGAAGTGATGGTTGTCTTTTGTGATATTTACAGGTGACTCTTGGAAGGTTACCAAGGGTGCTCTTGTGGTGGCAAGAGGTAAGAAGGTTGGAACCTTGTATTTAACCACCGATAGTACTAATGATTGTAATCTTGTGGCTTGAGATGCGAGATACAACATTATGGCACTATAGACTCGGTCATATGAGCCATAAGGGCATGGACATCATAAAGAAGAATTTTCTGGATATACGAAACAAGTTTGGATTTATCTAGAAGCTGCATATATGGGAAACAGAAGCGAGTAAGGTTTCTCAAGGTTGGACCGACGAAGAAAGAGAGTAAGTTAGAGCTGGTACATTCTGATGTGTGGGGGCCGGCTCAGGTATCATCTCTTGGGGTTCAAGTTATTATGTTACTTTTATTGATGATGCAACAAGGAAAGTTTGGGTTTATTGTATTAGAAACAAATTTGATGTATTTGATACTTTTGTTAAATGGAAAGCCTTGGTAGAGAATGAAACATGTCTTAAGTTAAAATGTCTTAGGTCAGATAATGGAGGGGAGTATTGCAACAATGAATTTGATGATTATTGTTCTAAGAATGGAATCCGTAGGCAAAAGATGGTTCCAGGAACCCCGCAATAGAATGGGGTGTCAGAAAGGATGAACAAAACAATAATGGAACGTGTTAGGAGCATGAGGATACATGCAAGATTGCCTCTTTTTTTTTTGGGTAGAAGCGGTGAGCACAGCTGTGTACTTGATAAACAGAGGACCCTCAAGTGCCTTGGATGGAGGCATACCTGAGGAGGCTTGGTATGGTAAGAAAGTCGATTACTCATTTCTTAGAGTCTTTGGATGTGAGGTGTTTGTTCATATTGACAAGGATGATAGGACCAAGCTAGAGGCTAAATCAAAAAAATGCACTTTTATTGGTTATGGTGGTGATGACTTTGGATTTAAATGTTGGAGTATTAAGGACAAGAAAATCATTCGGTCTAGGGATGTGGTCTTTAATGAGAAAGTCATGTATAAGCAACAGTTGCAGGAAAACAGGGAAGAATCCAAGAAAGAATATGCAGTGGTAGAGGATCTTCCGGATGGGACAGTGACCCATGAATCAGTTCAGGAACCTACTCAACAGGAACCCCAAACTCCTACAGTGAGGAGGTCTTCTAGGGTAAGAAAAGAACCTGAACATTTTTCTCCTTCTCTTTATTATTTATTACTCACTGATAGTGGAGAGCGAAGAGCTTTGATGAAGCAATGCGGGTAGATGCCGGTAAGAAGTGGGAGCAAGCCATGGATAAGAGGAGCATAAGTCTCTCATGGAGAACCGACTTGGGATTTGGTGAAGCTACGGAAGGCAAAAGAGCATTGCGAGAACAAGTGGGTGTATAGAGTTAAAGACGAAGAAGGAGGAAAAAAAGATATAAGGCCCGGTTGGTGGTCAAGGGGTTTGCACAAAAACAAGGTATAGATTTTGATGAGATTTTTTCTCCTGTAGTAAAAATGACTTCTATAAGAACTGTTCTTGGAATAGTGGCAGTAGAAGACTTACACTTAGAACAGTTAGATGTAAAGACTATTTCTCCATGGTGATTTGGAGGAGGAGCTATATATGCAGGCACCCGAAGGATATGAAGTCAAAGGTAAAGAGGAGATGGTGTGCAAATTGAAGAAGAGCTTGTATGGCTTGAAACAAGCTCCACGTCAATGGTATAAGAAGTTTGATAGCTTCATGATGGAGCAAGGTTATATTAGATGTCATTCTGACCATTGCGTGTATACAAAATAAATTTGAGGATGGAAGTTATATTATCCTGTGTTTGTATGTTGATGACATGTTGGTTGCGGTAAAAACATGTAGGAAATAAAAGTACTCAAGAAACAACTAAGTGAATCCTTTGATATGAAGGATTTGGGGGCAGCTAAGACAAATCCTTGGTATGAGGATAACTCGGGATAGGAAGGAATGGAAGTGACTTTATCTCAGGAAGAGTACATTAAGAAGGTATTGGATAGGTTTAACATGCAAGATGCTAAACCAGTTGGGACTCCTTTGGCAAGGCCATTTTAAGTTATCAAAGGATCGGTGTCCCAAGACAGAGCAGGAAAGAAACCAGATGTCCAAGGTGCCTTACTCATCAGCGGTTGGCAGTTTGATGTATGCTATGGTATGCACTAGGCCAGATATTTCCCATGCAGTGGGAGAAGTGAGTAGGTTTATGAGTGATCTAGGAAATGAGCACTGACACAAGTAAAGTGGATACTTCGGTATTTGAGAGGGACCATGGGTACTTGTTTTGTGTTACAGTGGATCAGACACTACTTTGTGTGGATATGTTGACTCAGATATGGCTGGAGATTTGGACAGCAGGAGGAGCACAACAGGTTATGTATTTATTATAGGTGATACAACAGTGAGTTGGATTTCACGGTTACAGAAGGTTGTGGCTTTGTCAACCACTGAGGTTGAGTATGTTGCTGCTACAGAAGCTAGTAAGGAGATGATTTGGCTACAACAATTGCTTGATGAGTTGGGGCATAAGCAGGAAGTTGGAAAGATATATAGTGATAGTCAGAGTGCTATTCACTTAGCTAAGAACTCTGCTTTCCATTCTAGGACAAAGCATATACAGTTGAGATATCACTTCATCAGGACAACTTTGGAGGAAGATAAGTTGAAGTTGGAGAAGATTCATACCAGTCAGAATCCTATGAGACATGATGACCAAGAGTGGTCATATAAACTAAAGCTATGTTCAGCTTTGGTTGGCCTTCGTGGATGACAGTGAAGGGTTGAGAAGCTTGCTCAGTGGAAATTAGTCTCCAAGTGGGAGATTGTTATGTTTGTGGAGCTTGTTTTCATGTTAGAGTTTGGTACACCTTCCATGTGTTACACTCGGATATTTTTACGGCGGTCCCACTCGCCGGTGAGTGGGTCAAGGGGGTTGGGGCGAAGCCCCTGAAGCAAATTTTCATGGGTGGTTTATTAACCCATGGGTAATGGGTAATCATTATGGGCTAGTTTTGGGCCCATGGTTTTTCGGTACCCATTGTTTTGTAAAACCGCCTCTTGACTACCTATTGATGTACTTATATATAGATGGACATACAATAGGATTTATATGAGTGTTTTTGTGAAGGTGAATAGTGTGTGTGAATTCAAGTGCGAATTCGGGAGGGTTTGTTGAGCGCAGCTCCAAACAAGATCTGGTTATTGTAATTGTGAAGACTTTTGGCTTGTAATAAAATCTGAGCAAGTGTTCTTGGTGGATGTAGCCCACATTGGGTGAACCATGTTAAATATTGTCTTCATGTTTTGCATATTTCATTTCTATAATTTCTATTCATACTTCTTATTATTGCGATTCTGAGGAATTATTCTGCATTAGATTCTATTAATTCCTAACAAGAGGATATTATTTTCTTTGTATTTATTTATTTACTTGGAATATTTCCTACACATGGTGACTCATCTTACGTAAGTGTCATAAGAGTTACATGACTTGTCATACACTGTCATAATGTGTAATAAGAGTAACATTTGATAGGCTTATTCCAGAATGTAACTCCTCCTGAGAGTCATCATAATTTCTATTGTTATGAGGGAGTTACTTATTGTTATCCTATTTGTACACCCAACTTGAGCTAATATGAGGTGCCGCTAGTTTTGCACCATTTTTGTGTTTGTGAGTTAATTTCATATTGCATTACTTGTTAGATCATTCTTAGAATTCGTGTAACTACATGTGTGCAAGCATTCTTTATCAATGATTCTCGTGGAAACTTCGATGTAACCCTTATCTTTGTGGTATTCTGTAATGACCGATTGAGCAGGGCGTTAGTTTATTACGCCGGGCGTTCCCCTATGGGAAAGGACCTCATGCGACGTTTCTACAATGATGTTAAAATTGACGGCCTCCCGACGCGTTTTTCCAAAACATTTAATTTTCACGGGCTTTTACCTTGTGTTCTATTTTTATCACTTCCTGCAAGTTTTATCGCTAGGGTTTTTGTGTTTTATCCAGCCTAGAGCTTTCATCATGCGTGGTCATGAAGTGATCTGCGCTCTGCAGATTCATCGATCAAGTTTTCATCCGGTGAAATCTGTTTTTTTTCTAGGGTTTTAGGTAGATTTGTAATTTTTTTGCAGGGGTTCGAAATGATGAGCTCCACCGAAGGTCCGCCGAAGGATGGGCGTGGGTTCGAATCACACGGAGAGGCTTCGAGTTACGGTTCTCGTTATTCTTTTTCGTACGCCGCTACATTACCGAGGGCGATAATTTGGAGGAGCTCTGGGAGGAGGACGTGTGGCCGGCGGCGAGCGGCTCTGACGACGATATCGAGAAGATGAAGAGCAATTATTTCCATTCGCAAGTGAAACCCTCGAGTCAGTCTGTGAGGTTGGGCGATGGCGGCTTAGGGTTTTTATTTTGTTTAGTTCATGGATGAATTTCAGATCTTGCTAATCTAGATTTTATTGTATTTGTAATTAATTGGTATACAGATCTCCATGAACTTTCCCTAAATCAGTGCACTGTGTTGTGATAAGTAAGGGTTTGGTCTGCCTAAACTCCAACTTGTCAAAAGCTCCCTTCAAACTCTGCCTATTTACCGGGACAGATTCAGAGAAGGTTCTTTTGGACGGGTGTGGAAGAGAAAAGATGCTTTGGTTGGATAGTTTGAGGACACCAATCTCTGCGCTATCCACGCCAAGAGGGTCACCATCATGCCTAAGGATATTCAGCTTGCCCGCCGTATTCGAGGCGAAAGGGCTTAATTTGCCTCTTCCCTTTTCTTCTTCTAACGGTGTGTTTCCACACCACCGCTTTTGCAGAAAAATGTTAGCTTTCCGGCTGCGGTTTATTTTTTATGCTTTCTATATTCTCTTTCGCTCTCTGTTTCCTTTGTATTTGAAAGTACATATTCTGTACTTACAGGGAAGGTATATTCTATTGCTGTTGAAGCTTTTAAGCAAATGCAATTGTCAATTGTAACTCCAGACTCCACAACCTTTGCTAGCATCCTCCCAGCCTGTGCCAAAATGGGAGCTTTAAAATAGGGTGCAGACATTCATCACAGCATAATTGAAAGTGAATTTTTATTAAATGTTGTAGTTGCAAATGCCCTAGTAGATATGTATGCAAAATGTGGAAGCATACACAAGGCATGTGCACTTTGTTTGACAAAATGCCTCAAAAAATGTGGTCTCGTGGAATGCCATGATTTCAGGATATGCACAAAATGGCTTTTGTAAGGATGTTTTCAAACTCTTTGAAGTAATGGTGCACTCTGGTACATACCTTGACCATGTGATCTTCACCTGTGTTTTATTAGCATGCATCCATGCAGGTTTAGTTGACATGACTAGCTTTTATTGCAATATGCCTACAATTGATCATCATGTGTGCATGGCCTACCTTCTTGGTCATCTTGACTATCTTGAGGAAACTCTAAACTTTATCATCAAATTGACAATTAAACCCGAAGTCATTGTATGGATATGTTTGCTCGGTGTCTGTAGAACACATAAAAATATAGGGTTAGGATTATTTACAACAACTCTTCTTTTTGAGATGGATCCTCAAAATGCTGCAACTTATGTTCTTTTGTCAAACATCTATGCAGAAGTGGGCAGGTGGGGTGAGGTTCAAATGGTAAGGAGATTGATAATGCAAACGTGGTGTCATGGACTGTCATGATTACAGGATATGTACAAAATGGCACTCTTGACCAGGCCTTAAGAATTTTTAAAGAAATGTCTCAACCAAATGTTGTCTCGTGAGCTGCAATTATCGCTGGTTGTACACAAAATGGGCTTATTGAAACGTCATTGGAGTTTTTTAAACAAATGTAATTAGCAGGTATAAAGCCAAGCTCAGAAACATATGCAAGCATCCTACCAGCTTTTGCCAGAGTGAAAGATTTGGAACACGGTATGGAAATCCATAAAAGACTAATGGAGAACCAGCTTTTGTTAGATGTTGTACTTGTGACCACTCTGATAGACATGTATGCAAAATGTGGAGGCATGCACAAGGCACACCAACTGTTTGACAAAATGCCTAAACGAGATGCAGTCTCATGGAATGCAATGATTGTTGGCTATGTGCAAAATGATAACCTTCATGAGGCTTTAAGACTTTTCAAAGAAATACCTGAACGGAACGTGGTCTCATGGACTGCAATTATTATTGGATATGCTCAAAATGGCCTTATTGAAAGAGCTTTGGAGATTTTTATTGAAATGCAATTGGTAGGTGTAAATCCAAACGCAACAATCTTTGCCAGCATTCTTCCAGCTTTTGCGAAACTTGGAGCTTTGGAGCAAGGCACAGAATTCATCGAAAAATAGTTGAAAGCGGAGACTTTCATTGAATGTTGTAGTTGTGAATGCCCTGATAGACATGTACGTAAAATGTGGAAGCCTGCAGAAGGTGCACTATTTGTTTGATAAAATGCATAGTGCAGACTTGGTCTCATGGACTGTGATGATTGCAGGGTATGCAATGCATGGCTGTAGCAAGGACTCCCTTAAGCTCTTTGATCTAATGAAGCACTCTAGAACTAATCCGGATCATGTTAGCTTTGTTTGGGTTTTGTATGCATGCAGCCACGGAGGCCTAGTCGATGAGGGCTGCAAATATTTCAATAGCATGAGTCACTCTAATTGCATTTTGCCTACTTTAGATCATTATATATGCACGTTTGACCTTCTTGGCCGTGTTGCCTATCCTGAGGAATAGCAAATTGGATTTGATATGCCCCAAGAGTAGGACCACCTGCACCAATTTAATACAGTAATTGATGGGTTTGAGGACTGTAGTTTAGTGTTAAATGGACAGGAGTTTATCATTCCTGGTTTAGGGTTAAGATTAGGAAGACTCCAACATCAACATACACATATACAAAATTTGTAGAAGGTGAAGTAGATTCCATGCTATACTCTATCAAAATAAAATATTTGTTGGGGTTAGCATACAAAATCGTTACGGTAGAAGGTGAATATTTAAAATGCTTGGAATTGGACTCTACCAAAGTAAATAATTATTTTATTTTGCTGCTTTGTCTTATGGAGTCTAATAATGGTTTGTACGTGTTTGGTCCAATACTTTGTCATGGAGACTGCAACTAACAGTACAATGGTTCTGTTCACTTCTCTCAAATTCTATCCCAGACAATTAATTTCTGTGGAAAAAAATGCATGGGGTTCATTTTCTTGGATTTATATTTGTTTGAAATTGCAGTCCACATTTCTAGAGAGTACTTGAAAGTTTCATTATGAAACGGGTGAACATAGTGGGTTTAAATCATCGTTGCTCCAAGTTTTTAACATGCTCTCAGAGAAGTGTTAGTGATTAGGAGGACCTTGAATGGGGCGATTTGAAATGGTAATCCATACTTCTTGAAAGAATTTGAAAGTTCAATCGACATTGGCTATTGACTGGGTGTAGTTCCTAGATTCAAAATCTAGCCTGATAAAAAAATCAACTAAAGTGCCCGTTTCATTTCAAATCAAGCACTCATTTTTGTTTCAGTATATATCTCTATCTAGAACCCCAATTTATAGTTATTGAACACTTGTGTTTTCAGTAAGAAAGATAATGTTATTGTTTCAACTTCCGGTCACTCCAACAAATCTCAACAAAAGTGTCTGTTTCAATTCAAATCAAGTACTCAATTTTATTTTAGTGCCTACCTATACCTAGAACCCCAATTTCTAATCATTGAACAACCATGTTTTCAGTAGGAAATATAATATTATTGTTTCGATCCCTTTGATTGAATAAGTGATTCATCTTATTCAATCACTGGATTGTGTATGTAATATCAGAGCCCCCTAAGTATTGATTATTTAGACTTGAAGTACTGATGGCATTTGATGTAGGTGGTGTTCCAGAATTGAAGGTGTCTCTAGGGTAGTCTTTTCAGAGGGCAATTTTTCTGTGCAGTACTATGTTGGGGTTTGAACTTGATGGCCAAAGTTCCTTCCAATTCCCTTTAGTTAATTTAGACCACTTAGTTTCCTCGTCTTCATGGGTATGGTTTGATAGGTGTAGATTTTGTCAAGGACTTTTTCTTTATTTTATTTTGTAAAGTAACATGTCAAAACTCCAACTTGTCAAAAGCTCCCTTCAAAGTGTAAAAATGGAAACCATGTCTCCGCTATGTATAAATTTACCAACTGGAAAGAGCATTCAAGTACCTCTGAGACTCCTCTTTCTATTGCTGCCTCCAAACACTGAATCACACGCTGCCTCACTACTTCGGCCATCTGTATGTCTAATGTAATGCTCCTACAGATTCTGCAAAATAATGCAATCTTTGTAACAATCAGAATAGGCGTTGGGTGCATACGTTTTTAGATTATTTCTCCATCTCGGGATCCTCCACCAAGCAAAAATCAATATTAAATACCACAATGTTTAAATTCCAAAGGATTTGTTTTGCTTGCATTTCATCATTACAAGCCTTTTCTTGCAAGGTTTGTCCAATCTTTTGCCTCTATGCCTTTGTGGATTGAAACATATTGAAGGGGATCAACTGTGTAATAAAATTACAGATGAACTTGTTTGCAGGTGTTGTAGAGGTGGTGTGGAGGTTTCCCATCCCTATATAGACCCTTTAAATGTAATGCTTCATCTATATTCCTACACTTACAAAATCAATCACACCCCTTATCAACAACAACTTCAGAAATAATAACAATCCCTCTAAATCACATAACATATACCGTTCGGCGTTCACATTGCATTGTGCACATGCGATTGCTAGTATTAAAAAAGGACACTTGCTAACCTTATTTGGTGAAACAATGTAAAGGATGGTGAGGAGAAGAGGAAGTCACCAGAAAGAGGAGGTCGCCGGGAGTGTCGCCGGAATTTGATAGTTTCAGGGTCAACACCATAGAGTACGCTTTCCAACACATTACTCGCTAATAACGAGTTAGGCCCACTTAAGTAGCTAATAACGAATTAGGCCCACTTAAGCAAAACTCATTCGCGTACCCTCCGGAAGGCAATCCTTCGGCCAAAAACGCGGCCATCCACATGGAAGGCCACCCGTTAAAGCCGTAACCGACACTCGCCGGTAGCACGCAACCACGAGCTGACTCAGCATCCACGGTAGCGCAAATAATACACGCGACCACAAAAAGCCCTGCTGACGTTCGAATATGAAAGGCCGTCGCAGATCTTAGCGACACAATTTCAGAGACTGGTAGGTTAGACTAGGGCTACCGAATTCTAGCTCAATTTGACAATAATTGAAGTGTCGATAAATATGAGAATGAATGAGAATACAAGTTTTTGTAGCAGCTGAATTTCAATGGCGAGCGCTCCGGGAGACTACGTGCATTTCAAGGCTCATGTGCCCCTTCGCCGTCTATCGGTACCCATTTTTTCCTTTCTCAAAACTCATTATCAGTCGTTATGTTTTTTCCAAAGGTTATTTTGGCCTTGCTTTTATTTTTTTGAATTTCTGAAAACAAATGCTGGTTTTTATGCCGATCTGCATAAAATTGGTACTTAATGACATTCTCACGTTTTTTGTTTTTGGTTACTTCGAAGCTCGCAATTTTTACGTATTACCTGATTCGCTTCTATTAGGTCCAAATTATACAAATGTATTTAACTAAAATGTGAAGAACTGAGTTTGTAGGGCACAAATTATAGTTATGTTTCTTCACTTTTGGCTTCGATGGCACAATTAAGGGTAGCTCTTGCGTCAAAGTCACCCTGGACCTGCACTTGGTCTCATGCCGTATTTTGCACGATTAAAATACTCTTTGAATCTAGATTTCTGCTATGAAAGCTTCTCATGATTTAAGGACTCTAATCTTAATTTGGAAACTGGCAATTTATGTTCATTCTGAGGTTCAGTCGTCAAATTTACATGCGAATTTACTGGAACAGGCTGAATTGAAGTGCACTATCGTTTGATTAGGTATAGTCTGCAATGCTGAGATTTTAGGGCACACGTTATAGTCATGATTCTGCACATTCGCACTGCAATGGTTTAATAATCTTCTTCCGGAATCGTCTGTTGGGATGTTGTATTTTATCCAATTTCAACACTTAACATTTCACCTGGGGATTTGAACCTGGGGCTCGGCTGAGAAAATATTGATGATTTATCATTTAAGTTTACCTTGTTTAATAATTTATAGAGTATTTTTTTTAATTTCAGGCTCACATTTTATATTTATTCATAGGGTCCCTCCAAGTATGTCTAATTTACACTGGAATTGATTGCAAATAGGTTAACCTGAAGCGTACTCTGTTGGATTAGATAAATTGTTGAGAGCTGAATTTCTTAGGGTGCAGATTGTAGTCACAATTCTGCACTTCTGCACTGCAATTTGATAAGCAATAGCTTAGTTAAGTTCATTCTCAGCTATAGTCTTTATTTATTTTAAATTTCTCCTTGTGCGGCAACCTTGGGCTTAGATGCCATGGTCAAAGGGTGTCTATTCGGGAAAAGTCTCCAGGATTTGCATCCAGCCTTATCCAGAGTTTGATGCAGTATTTTGCCCAATTTCAACGGTTGACATGTATCTTGAGATTTGAAGTTGGGGCTCCGCTGTGAAAACCTTGATGATTACCACTTATGCTCTTCTTGTTCGACAATTTGTAGGATAATTTTTATGTCAAATCTCACAGTTTATATTTATTATTATTAGGTCTTTTCAATTAGGTCCAGTTTACTCTAAAATTTAATGCAAACAGGTTAAATTGAAGCACATTCTGTTGGATTAGGTAACTTATGGATAGCTGAGTTAATTTTTGAGGGCACACATTAGAGTTATAATTCTGAACTTTTGTACTGCAATTTGACAACCAATATCCTCATTCTGAGCCATAGTTACTATTTTCTTGGAAATTCTAAAGTCTCCTTTCGGGATAAACTTTGGCTGAGATGCATCTTGTTGGGCAAAGTCACCTGCAAGTTGCATCTGGTCTTATCCAGAGTTGGATGCAGCGGCTAACCTAATTTCAACATGTGACATGTCAGCCAGGGACTTGAATAGGGGACTTCTTTGTGAATCTGGACGATTGCCACATAAGCTCATCTTGTTGACAATTTATAGAACAATTTTTTTATTTTGAAGTTCACAATTTATGTTTATGTTTATTCTCAGGTTCACTCAAGTTAGGTCCAATTTAGACAGGAATCTTCTGTAAATTGGTTAAGTTGAGATGCAATATTTTGGATCAGGTAAACTGTGGGGAGATGAGTAATTAAGGCACACTTTATACTATTATAGTCATAACTTTGCACTTTTGCAATGCAATTTGACAAGCAATAGTTTTATTAAGTTTCTTCTGAGCTACAGTAACTTTTTTTTTTATTGGTTAATTCGCCTTTTGGGGCAGCCTTCAGTTTAGATGCCATGATTGGGGGTTATCTGTTCTATTGGATCAAATTCACCTGGGATTTCCCCTGGTCTTGTCTTTTGGGTATGCCAAACACAGAGTTGGATTTGGTGTTTTATCCAATTTCAACACTTATCATGTCTCATGGGGATTTGAACCCAGAGATTTGCTATGAAAGCCCCCATGATTTACCATTTAAGCTAAATCCTATTTGGCATTTATAGAATAATTTTTGTATTTTAAAGCTCTCACAATTTTTACTTATTCTCAGGTTCTCTTCAGTTAGATCTAATTTACACTGAATTCACCGGAAATAGGTTAGATAAAGCGCAAATTGAAAATGTAGAGAACTGAGTTTTCGGAGCACAATATATAGTCATAATTCTGCATCTTCACAGTGCAATCTGTCAAGAAACTGTCAAATTTGGTTCTTCTTGAACTAAATTTTACTTAAATTAAGGTAATTTACTTTGAAGTTTGTTTAATATTCACAGAATATATAAATATTACTAATCTGGTTCTGGGCTAAACAGTATTCCAGGCTTGTTAGTGCAATTCTTAGACCACAGAATACAATTTACTTTATTGTGATTTTACCCGATACAGTGTCCACACTCGGGCTTGGAAGGAAATAGTACCAGAAGCCAGTGCTTTACTCACCTGGTGTTGGTCAGATGCGTATTCCCTTACTTGTAGGAAAACTTGTGTCCTTGGAAGGGAAAAAAAGGTACCAGAAGCCAGTGCTTTACACACCAGGTGATGTTTAGGTGCCTATTTCACTTGTAGGAAAACTTGTATCCATGCCATTATATATTGCTAATTTGCACAGGGTTTTTGGTGCTTTTGTAACATTGACTGTTTTCACATTAGAATGAAGTCGCCTAAGTATTACTCTACACTCTGCAGTTTTCCCATTTGCCAGGAATTTAGCATTGCTTTTAAGTTTTTAACCTAGAAAATCCAACCAAACAGACCTATGTTTTTTTGGAAGATTTCTGTTTTTTTAATCTGGATCAAATATCAAAGTATGAGAATAATGTCCCATGTGTTAGCATATGCAAAGAGAAGAAAGAATACAGAAGGCAAACTGCACTGTTGGAATGACACAGGCAGAGGTTTATTTATATGTGAAGAGGTGGTTGAACAGTTACAAACCGAACAACTACATAACTGTTTTTACATGCTATATAAAGTGTTATATTTTAACACCATGGATAGTGATTAATAGGGTTTGTGAAAATTGCATAATTTACCTAAATATCTCCTTGCTGAACAATGAATTTACCATAGTATCCAAATTTGTGGATGGCTGGAAGCTGTTTTTTAACTTATCGTGAGTATAAACTGGCCCAGAAAAAATCGCAATCAAATGCTAATTTTTGGTAACCATGCATTGTACTTACTTCTGACCTTGTGACTGTAATGTTGCAACTGCACATTGCTGTTCACCTTCAGTTCTATCTTGAAAATCAAGAATTGGTACCTTCCATATATACCTTCAAATTTGTTTGCTTAAGAAATCTTTGATAGTTTTGAATTAATAATAATCATGTTTGAAGACCACCTTGATGCTAATTTAATGTGTTGATGTTCCAAATACGTTATGTTACTCTCACTAATGGCCATGCATTCACTTTTTGGGCATCTGTTCACATCATCTTTGTCTCAATTTTGGTTGCTGTCACTGACCAAAATTGGATATTCCAATATCAAAAATAAAAATGCCACAAAGTGTTGAGCCTTGATTTTCCTCAAGCTCCGAGCTTATGAACACAGTAGATACATTCTTACTAATAGGAGCACAATAAGCGCATGCAAATCAATTGAAGTTAAATGATTTTAGTTATGTAATGAGACCCAACAGTCTATGGGACCACAGATGGTAGAGCTTTCTCAAGCACCAGAAGGAGCCGAACCTTGTCTCAGTTTTGGTTGTTGTCACCTACCAAAATTGGATATTCCAATGTCGAAAATGCCGCAATGTGGTTATTTTGCTTACATTGGTAAGAAGAAAGGAGTTGAACTTTAGGACAATGCTGTATCCTTATAATATTTGGTCTTATTATATTGATTAGGATAAAAAATTCCCTAGATTTTTATTATTTTGTTTTGGATCAGAAATTTCCCTAGATTTTTTTAATCTTGCCCCCTCAAAGATTTCTAACATGGATCCACTTTAAGGGCTCCATATATTCAATTTAAATGTCATTGTATGTTGATATAAAATGCTCTTGTGGTACAATATGCGCATCCTCTCTTCCCATTCAACCTTACATGTCATCTATCTACTTGTCTTATATCTTAGTCGGTGTGAAATAGTTCTATTCTGTGCTATAAGGATCTTCTCCTTCTATTTAATTTCTACCCCTGCGTATTCTTTAATTCATTGAGATAGTATTGTCTTTTCCTTCTTACATTCTTTTCCCGCATAGTTATTCAGAATTTTTCTTTCACACAGTTTTTGGTTTCTTTGTTAGTGTTTGGACATTTATTCACTTTCTTTTGAATGTGATTGAATGTCCGTTATTTAGTGAGGTTAATTGGTTCCTTTGAATTCAATTCAATAGTGTTGTCTTTTCCTTCCTATATTCTTTTCCCACATGGGTATTCTAAATTTTCTTTCATGCAGTGTTTGTTTCCTTTGTTAGTGTTATTCATTCAAGCTAATATCCCACAGGCTATTCATCCATTTGTTGTTCTATTTCTTTCAAATGGCCGTTTGTTGGTCTTGATGCCTTTGAAACTCAATCACTAGGAGAGGAATGACAGCCAACACTATGTTACCGTAATTTGAAAAAAAGAGGGTTCTTTAAAGCCTTTAGAGGTTTATTTGTTCACACAGTTGGAGCCAATTTCAACCAACTTTTTATAACTACTAATGTATGTAAACTTATGAAAAAGAAAATTTAAAATTAAAAGGCCATGTTGATTTTATATGAATATTTAAAAAGCTATATTCTTTCCGTATGATTTAAATTTGTGGGCCCCCAACCCTTAATATTTTATTAATTCTTTGTTTCTCACTTGTAAAGGTAAGAGGAAGTCTGCAGTACCTCTATATACTAAGAACTTAAGAAGGAACAAATAAAAATGAAGAGGTATTGCCTCATAAAATAATAAAAAGTGAATGATTCTCACGTAAATAGAAAGCGAAAGTAAAAAGGCCTCAAATTATACATTACAAATAAAAGAGGCAACACCTCGTTAAAAGTTAAAAAGGAAATGGTGGGCATTTCTCAGTGGGATAAAACATGTTAGCATATGCAAAGAGAAGAAAGAATTCAGAGAAGGCTGAATGCACACACAAACAAGTGTGACAACGTTTATTATATAAGAGTAGGTGGTTACAAATTGGTTTTCAGTTTACATTTAGTTAGAGGCAGTTCCTAACTGCATAACCGATGCTTGTAATATAAATATTCAACACCCCCTCTTAATGACTAAACCAGAAACAATACCAAGTTTGTCCCGAAATTTTACAAATGTCCTAAAGCCCATATGTTTAGTCATTAGATCTATAGATTGTGCCATAGGTGGTACTTTGAAATCAATAGTCCATTGTTGTGTTGCGGTTGTCGAATGGAGGACCACAAAACAAGAATCTGGTCGTGTGAACAGAGGATATGGCAAGTGGTCCACTTGATTCTTCGTTACGTGATTCATTGACCAACGATGAATCATCAATGGTGAGAGTGTCAACCCCATCTCCAGTGTTGGAATCAAAAACTTGGAGAGGTGGATTGAGAAATCTGTTCCAGGCTTGTGTAGCCTGTTGGAGTCTATATAGAGACTTTGTTAGCCTGCAATCTAAGTCACCTCGATCATGCCCTTGCAACACCATGTAGTTCTCATCCAACCTTTTTAGGAAAGCATGGTGAAGTGCCTTCCAATCAAATTGAGTTGCTAAGAGAGAAATGTGACCATCTGTTGCGTGGGAGTTAGAACCAACTCCGCAATAGTAGGAGAAACAAACATCTCCATCTCAGCAGTGGGAGAAATAACCATCTCCGTAGTAGTAGGAGTGAGAACCAACTCCTTCGTCTCATCTATTTGCTCATTTATCCCCTTCGTTGGGAAAGGTCTTTCACAACATAATGAGCAAATTGTTCATGCTCTACTTGTCCTTCGAGCAAGTACCTCTGAGTGAGTGGTTTGGCATGTCATCTCATCATGCACCTTGAGTGCATATGGAATTGCGAAGTCTCCATCCACAACAACTTGTTCTTCAGAATGAGGAAATCCATCCTCGCAAGGCATACCCGCCTCCCAGTATATCTGGTATAGTGGATGTTCCCTCCACAATAAGTGCATGTAGGTTGACTATATCCAAGTAAACATGTCTATGGGGAATGACTTCCTCCCAAGGCATTATAGCCTCTTGCACATCCTGTATGGTGGAACTGTCCTCACACATGAATTCATGTTGATTGTAAGGGATCAACAAGCCGATATTGGCCACCTTCCCCAATACCAAGGGCAATCATCCATCTTTGTTTCACATAAAAGACAACACACTTCTTCCCACATAAATCCACATAAATATTGGGATTTTTAGTTAATTGTGAATAGATCGAAGATTCTTTTGTAAAGAAGGTACATATCTAACATTCCGTACCAACAATGTATGAGCATTATTCAATACAATGCATATATCTCCTATCCCTTCTACTACAATTTATTCCATCATTAGTACTATTGATTCAAAACATATATTTGCATAAATGAAACATACCGGTCCCTACGACATGAAAAGTGTGCGGATGCGCCTGAGTCAATGATCAACTAGTTTCACATCATGTGAGTATCATGTCGTAAGACAATAAAGACTAGACAATAAAGACCACGCCTATCATCCAAATTCCGTTCTTCTGCAAGACTGCCACATGCTTCTCATCACATGGCTTTTTGTTCTATTGTGAAAGATCACATTTTCGCTTCCGATAATCCTTCTTAAGGTGCCCAACCTTGTGACAATACTAACATGTGACCTAATACCGAGTGGAGGACTCACCAGAAAGACGTCTCCACTTTCCTTTTGACTATGACAAGAGCACTCTCTGATTGGTCACAATTGGATTCTGCCTAAGTTTGTCTCAGCTCCTTTTGCAATAGGTAGGAACTCCCTTGTCAAACATGAGAGTTTGACTTTCGGCCATTAAATGGAGTGCCTCCACAATGACTCATATGAAGAGGGTAAGATGTTCGAACTGAGCCACCATATTATCGTCGTCCACCTTTTTGTTGATGGAAGATAATTGGTCTCGGAGGTCTTTCATTTGAAGTGGGTGCTTAGACAATGATTTGCCTTCTTATAACTTCACGAAAAGAGCATATTCTTCGGGTATAAAACCCAATTCTTTTTGACGTTTGATATTTATCGCTCGATCTGGTCCACAACGCTTTCGCCACAATGGCATTCCGCACTTCCGGTATCATATCATCCGACACCGACAACTTAAGAAGTAATAGAGCCTCTTTATGACGTTTGTCATAATCAACGAAGTTCGTTGTTGGTTGACCTTCGCTACCCGTGATTATTTTATCACAATCATGAAATTCTGCAAGTGTTAGAATTTTATGGCTCCATACATTGAAATTTGTCCTGTTAACTTTTGTATTTCCTAGAATCAAGTTTGAAATATTTGCCATTTATTATTCCAAAAATAACAAAAATAATAATAATTTTTTTACCTTGCTCACCTGAATAAAATAATGTTATACCCTAGTCGCAATTAATTATTGAAACTCGATCGTAAAAAACGCAATTGACAGATGAATAAAACTAGGGACAAATTTGTGGGGAAGGATCAATATTTTTGCCCTTGAAAATGCGACCAATATTCACAACTATTTGCGCTCGGATATCGTCATATCGATGCCCTCGTTTTCCTTGCGACCATATATACAACAACTTCTTCCCTCGAAATAATGACCTTTGCCCTTGAAGTGACAGAAAAGTGATAAAATCCCCTTCGAGACTGCCCAGTGATAGAGAAAACATTGATCGCGACTTTTGGCAGGGATTTAAATGCCCAAACACAACCGTGTATTTTCTTCAAATGTGACTGTTTTCTTAAAGCGCTCTTCAGTATTTTTCCTTGAAATCTTCAAGTTCCTGAATGGATGCTCCAGTTTTATGCCTGAACCTCCACGAGATTTCTCCTTGTCTGTACTCTTCCGCCAAGAGCTTCCTCCTCCGTCGTGATGACTTCTTTCTTCCTCGAACTGCGAACCTTTGGTCTAATACCAATGTTAGCATATGCAAAGAGAAGAAAGAACTCAAAGAAGGCTGAATGCACACACAAACAAGTGTGTGTAATGTCCCCTATTCCGAGCAGTTGGCCTAACGACCCTATTTTGGTCTTAGCCTTGGTCATTCCCAAGGGACTAATGACTTTGGAGGTTATTGGGGATGGTTGTCAATTTCCTACTATGTTTTTGTTATATTTTGGGCGTTGGGAGGGTCTAATGGGCCCTTTGTGTTCTATTTTGTCGTTGGGATCACTTAAGTGGACACTTTTGGCATTTAATGTTATGTTTCTTCGTTGGGGCCACTTAAAGTCCCTTTTTGGTGACTTGAGGGGATATGGATTGCATTAAATGTTATATTTCTTTGTTGGGGCCACTTAAAGTCCCTTTTGGCGACTTGAGGGGATATATGTATTGCATTAAATGTTATATTTCTTCGTTGGGGCTCATAAAAAGCTATATAAGGAGATGGAGGGTGTAGTTGGAAATCATTCATGCATACACTTATATTTCTTTTCATGTGCTAACTCGTTTTTGCAACTATTTAGCTTGTGAGTAAGATCCCACGGGAACCCTAGCTTCGGTGGTGAGAGATCCATCCCTAGCTAGCGGGACATTCTTCGGTAGTGAGAGATCTACCTAGCTTGTCATTTGGAGCTGTTTTCGGGGCTGATTCACGAGAGATATTTTCAGGGGTTTTCGAGATAGGGTTTTGAGGGTTTTGTGAGTTTTGTGGAGATAATTAGTTGGTTTTCGGATCAGACCTACGGCAGCAATAAAGGAAGGATTTGGCATCATTTTCGAGAGATTTCACAAGGGTTTTGGCCATCTACCAAAAGAGCGACTTGTTTGGGAGATTGCAGCCCTATTTTGGAGGTTTCAGGTTGGCCGTTTTCAGATCGAAGGTTGGAAAATCATCTTCTATATTTGTATATGTTATTTCCCAAGTTTCATAATTTTTGCACTTGTATTTGGGAAGATATGAATTTTAGAAGTTTTCCAATCTGTTTAGGCACGCTGTAATTTTTGGCAGCGTTATATTGACTGAAAAATTCCAAAAATATTTTCCTTGTGTTCTTTATATTATTATCTAGCTCTCTTTAAATTTTCAAGTGATTTGAGCGGATATTTTGGGAGTTATTCATATTTTACTGTTCGCTGCCCTAGCTGTAATTTTCTGCAAAAAAACCAGATTTCTGTTTGGCTGCGTTTTGTCTATCTTTTGCATATTTTACAGTGGTATCCTATAAGGGATATTTTAGTGGTATCAGAGCTGTTGTTTCTCCAGCCTGTTGGGGTTGAAAGATGGGAGACAGAGACAGAGACAGTGAAGAGATGGGAGTAGATCTGATGAAACAACTGTTCACCAATATGGTGAAGCAGCAGGAGACTACCAACCTCTATTTGAGCCAGCTCACTGAGAGGTTAGCACAGGGTAGGATTGAGGCTCATGCGGAGAAAGGAGAAGCTAGCAATATGGGACAACATGGTAATAGAGGTGAGAGTGGACATTCGGGACAAGGGTCCCCTCATGCTTCTACCAGGCCCTTGGGACTCCACGAGCCTTCTTTCTTGAAGGATCCGGAAATTTCTGCAGACACGACAGCCCGCAGACGTTGTGGATGAGGAATCTTGTTGGGAGAAGTACCGGACATTGAGCGAGGGTTTCCGGGACAACATGCCATTTCAGGAGTATTGTAAAATGAAGATTGGCAGCAGGCCCAGGAGAGATTACCAGATACCGGTACCTGAGTTTCAGAGGAGATTGGGACAAATCTCTATTCCACACTTCGATGGCTCTAAGAAGTGTACCGCGCAGTCTTGGATTCAGAAGTTGAAGACTTACTTCGACTTGAATCCCATGCGTGAAGAGGATGCTATTAAGTTTGCTATCCTACACCTCGAGGGAGATGCTCATGACTGGTGGCATCATGGATTGATCACACAGGGGCACATGCATATCACTACTTTGCAGATTTTACACGAGAGGTTGATGAGCGGAGTTCGATAGGAGGGACCCAGAGATAGGCACTTCGAGGAGTTGACTCACTTGGGCGAGACAGTTCTCTAACTCAGTTCATTACAGATTTTCAAAGGTTATCGATTATGGTATCGATGTTGCAGAGATGAGGTTGACTTCACTCTTCATGGCGAGGTTGGTGATGCCTTAGCGAGGATTTGTGAAGGCATTTGAGCCTTCTTCTTTGCGAGAGCTATTAGGAGATCTCGAGACTTGGAGTTATCCACTCCAAAGTCGAGGGTTCCACCTCGCGTTCAGCAAAGAGAACCTCCATCTGGATCAGACGAACTTCAGCAGAGGGAGCCTCCATCGAGGCAGGAGGTGGCTAAGAAGCCATTCATTTCTCGAGAGGACAGAGATGAGTTGAGGCGAAAGAAACTATGTTTCGATTGCCGCACACCTTGGGTTCCAGGACATGATTGCAGAGGTAGAGGGAAGGCCCAATTCATCGAGGTCTTCGAGGAGAGTGAGGATGACAGAGGTGAGGAGTTGGAGACTCACGAGATGGATGATGGGGATGGAGTTGCGATGGATAGTGCTGATGCGGAGCAGGAGGAGGAGACTTTCCCTCGGGAGATTATAGCCACATTGTCTAGTACTCCGATGTATAAGGCATTTAGGATTAGAGGAGTTATGCAGGGTCAGCGAGTTATGGTACTCATTGACAGTGGGGCTACCCACAACTTTATTGATGCATCATTGGTGGAGAGACAAGGTTTGCAGACGAAGGACTTTGAGGGCTTCAACATTGTTGTAGCCAATGGGGAGTATATGAGATGCACACGAAGAGTTCCACAATTGAGCATCACCATGGGTAACTTACACGATTCTGATGATTTCCACATTGTTGGTATGGGAGTGACCCACATAGTGTTGGGAGTGCAGTGGCTTCACTCTCTTGGTGAGTTTCGGACTAACTTCCAGACGATGGAGCTGAAGTTTAAGTCCGAAGGCAGGAATGTGATTTTGAGGGGATTATCGCAGGGAGCACCTAGGGTGGTTGCAGCTGAGGGGATGGAGAGGACTTTCCGGCATAATGAGGGGTTTTATTATTGCGGATCGATGTGGAGTATGATGGATGTGGGTGTGACCAATAGTGTTGCACATAAGGCAGTTGCAGAGATCGGGATTACAGGTTCAGATCATCCGAGTTTATCATTATGTTGGTTGTCTGAGGTTTCGGTAGACTGGAGATCTCATTTGCTTGTTGAGTACTCCAAGAACCGACACACTTGTGAGATTCTGGATGGTCACATACAGGATGACAACTACAGATTGGAGGATGAGATGATCTTCTATCAGGACAGATTGTACCTCGTGTCGGATTCATGGTTGAGGATGGAATCTTTGCGACATGTGCATTATTCTTCCATGTCTGGACACTTGAGCTTTGATGAGACCTTCAACTTCATATGGGAAAGGGTCAGATGGCATGGGTTGAGGGAGGATATCCTCAACTTTGTGCAAGGATGTGTAGTTTGTCATGGTGACAAATCGGAGTATGCATGTTCCTTATTTCTGGAGTTGATAGGGGATAACACTCCTATATGTTTTACTGCTTATGAGGATGACGAGCATGTGCTAGCTAGCCGAGGGACGGAGTCGACAGGAGATGCAGTGAGTGATCACATGATGACAGTTTTGCAGTGGCAGGGATTGGACAGATTGACAGTTTCAGTATGGGTACCAGTAGAGAGTCGATGTGGGCATTATTCTACTTCAGGGACAACATTGTTATCTACACTGCATGGAGAGCATGATGACTATATGTGGTGTTTTGGTTACTTCGGATCACACCGATCTTTGGTTGACTGCAGGGTGAGATGGAGGCACTTACTTTGTGGTATTCAGTTTCTACAGCACAGGAGGATAATGCTTGGGGTCAAGCATTTTTCGGGAGGGGAGGATTGTAATGTCCCCAATTCCGAGCAGTTGGCCTAACGGCCCTATTTTGGTCTTAGCCTTGGTCATTCCCAAGGGACTAACGACTTTGGAGGTTATTGGGGATGGTTGTCTGATTTCCTACTATGTTTTTGTTATATTTTGGGCGTTGGGAGGGTCTAATGGGCCCTTTGTGTTCTATTTTGTCGTTGGGATCACTTAAGTGGACACTTTTGGCATTTAATGTTATGTTTCTTCGTTGGGGCCACTTAAAGTCCCTTTTTGGCGACTTGAGGGGATATGTATTGCATTAAATGTTATATTTCTTCGTTGGGGCCACTTAAAGTCCCTTTTTGGCGACTTGAGGGGATATGTATTGCATTAAATGTTATATTTCTTCGTTGGGGCTCATAAAAAGCTATATAAGGAGATGGAGGGTGTAGTTGGAAATCATTCATGCATACACTTATATTTCTTTTCATGTGCAACTGTTGTTTGCAACTATTTAGCTTGTGGAGTAAGATCCCACGGGAACCCTAGCTTTGGTGGTGAGAGATCCATCCCTAGCTAGCAGGGCATTCTTCGGTAGTGAGAGATCTACCCTAGCTTGTCATTTGGAGCTGTTTTCAGGGCTGATTTCACAGAGATATTTTCAGGGTTTTCAGAGATAGGGTTTTGAGGGTTTTTGAGTTTTTGTGGAGATAATCAGTTGGTTTTCGGATCAGACCTACGGCAGCAATAAAGGAAGGATTTGGCATCATTTTCAGAGGATTTCACAAGGGTTTTGGCCATCTACCAAAAGGGCGACTTGTTTGGGAGATTGCAGCCCTATTTTGGAGGGTTTCCAGTTGGCCGTTTTCAGATCTGAAGGTTGGAAAATCATCTTCTATATTTGTATATGTTATTTCCCAAGTTTCATAATTTTTGCACTTGTATTTGGGAAGATATGAATTTTAGAAGTTTTCCAGCTGTTTAGGGCACGCTGTAATTTTCTGGCAGCGTTATATTGACTGAAAAATTCCAAAAATATTTTCCTTGTGTTCTTTATATTATTATCTAGCTCTCTTTAAATTTTCAAGTGATTTGAGCGGTTATTTTGGGAGTTATTCATATTTTACTGTTCGCTGCCCTAGCTGTAATTTTCTGCAAAAAACCAGATTTCTGTTTGGCTGCATTTTGTCTATCTTTTGCATATTTTATAGTGGTATCCTATAAGGGATATTTTAGTGTGACAGCGTTTATTATATAAGAGTAGGTGCTTACAAATTGGTTTTCAGTTTACATTCAGTTAGAGGCAGTTCCTAACTGCCTAACCCATGCTTGTAATATAAATATTCAACAAATCAATGAGGCAGGGCCTCATTAAATACAAAAAATAGGAATATCTTTTGAAGACAGGGTTAGAAGGCGCAACCTTTATTTGTAATGTTTATCTTTGTAGGGCACGAGCGACTTTCATTTTGACAGAGATATTCAAAGATGGAGAAATAATTTTTGTCTAAAGATTCATGGAAGATATTTTGTGGGTTATCTTGGAGATGAAAGAAAAGAACACCAATTGTTGATCAAAAGAGGAGGATAATCTGGCTAGGGAGCATTGCTCCAAGGATGCAACATGTTTTGTTAGGGGTGTCTTTTTGTTTTGAGTTGTTGGGATTTGTGCATATGTGGCACACCTTCTCCCATTGCCTTTAGTTTAGGATAAACTATTGTACAACTCTTGGTTGAGAGGTCCATTAGGTTCTAGATCATTTGTTGTTGGTTTTTTTAGTTTTAGCTGTTAGTGTTCTAGCTGCTGGTGATTCTAGCATTGTGAATATTCTTATAGCTGTTAATGCACTGAAATGTCTGATCTAGGCTATGCGTGGTTCTGGCATAACATGGAATGTACTGAAGTGGGGGACACTTATCTCAAGTACAATCTCCTAAGTAGGCTGGTTCCTTGTATTGTAGTCCTAGTCTAAAACTTTTTGGGAAAGTGAAAGAGAAAAGAAACACAAAGGGTGATACACGAAAGATGTTCAAAATGTAGAGAGACTCTATTTGTTACAAATCTAGAAGAAAATAAGAAGTAGAAAATGTGTGCAACATGCATCAACTCTAAAATTTCATTATTATTCTCATATAATAATATCCATCCTCAATTCGAATAAAATATTCTCTTAATTATTCGCTCAAGCTCCTTTGAATATTCTATAATATAAAAGCTAAAATAACTTTCAAATCCACCAAAATCTATTTAAAAGAGATCATTTAATTATTCTTGTAATTATTTTATCCTCACGTAAATTGTAATGAAATTACTTGTATAATTCAGATCATGAGCAGAAATATAACACCAAATAACACAATATTCCGAATAATGATCTTAATATGGAATTAGAATAGCTTCGCCACTTCGAGGGGCAACCTCCAAACCATACAATAATACTCAAATGCTCCAATGATGATGAACTACTACCTACAATCCCCTATATATACTATTCATCCATTATGGCCATCACCAAGGCCGACCTACTTAAGCATGAGAAAGTATAAATGATATAATAAAATGATATGGTAAGCCACAAGCCGGCTACTCATATCCTAATACAAGCAATACATTAAGGGCATAGCATGCCCTTCCCCTTCAAAGCAACATTGTCCCCGATGTTGAGAAGCTCAGGTCTTCTTTGCAGAATGTCATATCTTCCCATGTTGCATCTTCATTGTCCATATTCTTCCACTTGATCGGGGACTCGGTAATAACCCGTGTCCTCAATCTTTTAGTGCGTGTTTGAAGTATGCATTCAGGTTCCAAGATGACTCTCCCCTCCTCATTGAGCTCAGGTAACACTGTTTGGGATGATAATCTTTGTCCAATTACTTTCTTCAAGCAAGAAACATGAAAGATTGGATGTATTCTGGTTGATTGTGGAAGTTCTAATTTGTATGTTACAGTACCAATCTTCTGCAATACTTGATAGGGGCCATAATACTTCGGTGAAAGTTTGTTATCCTTTTGTTGTTGTTTCAAAGACATTTGCTTATATGGTTGTAACCGCACAAAAACCCAATCACCGACTTCAAAATGCCTTTCCGTGCGATGTTGATCAGCCTGTTGCTTCATGCGGTTTTGTGCCATGACCAAGTTCTCCTTGAGACTAGAGAGGACCTCTTGTTGATATTGAATGTGTTCTTCTACTGCTCTAACCCGTGGTTGTCCTCTCAATGATGATGTGATGGATGGTGGATGGTACCCATAGAGTGCCAAAAAAGGAGACATTTTAGATGAAGTATGGAAGGAAGTGTTATACCACCATTCTGCAAGTGGCAACCATTGGACCCATCTTGCTTGTTTATCTGACGTAAAGCAACGGAGATATCCCTCCAAACACTTACAACTTCTGTTTGCCCATCAGACTGGGGATGATAAGAAGAGCTACGAGCTAACTGAGTACCCAAACATGAGAATAAATCAGTCCAAAAATTACTAGTAAATATAGGGTCTCGATCACTTACTATAATCTTCGGTGTCCCATAAAGCTTCGAACTGTGTCCATGAACGTTGTTGCTACTGCGTGCTTGTGAGCAAATGGGTGTGACAAGGCACAAAAATGAGCATATTTGGTGAGTTTATCCACCACAACCATGATGACATTTTTTCTTTCGATTTAGGCAATCCTGTGATAAAGTCCATGGAAACCTCTTCCCACCGTTGACTAGGAATAGATAGAGGTTGTAGAAGACCTAGGGGTCGAACTGTTTCACCCTTATTTTGCTGACAAACCATGCATTCTACCACAAATTTTTGGACATCCCCTTTGAACCCTTCCCAGAGGAAATCTTGTTTGACTCGATGATAAGTCTTCAAGAATCGAGAGTGCCCCCTACTGGAGAAGAGTGAAGCTCGATAGAATCCTATTTTTAAGAGTGGAGTTCTTACATAGGTATAATCTATCTTTATACCATAAAGCATCCCCTTTCAATACAAGTTTTTCGGACATGCTTGGATCATTCTCGGAGATGATGAATGAGGTTTTGTGTGGTTGGGTCATTTCTCCATTCTGGACCTTGCCTCATCTATCCAATCTTCCTGTAATATGGATATGGCACATAACAAGGCTGCAGTTGAGTCATCTTTCCGCGACAGAGCATCCACAACTACATTCTCCTTCCCTTTCTTATAGATAATCTCAAAATCATATCCCAACATCTTGGAGACCCATTTTTGTTGTTCTTCAGATGATAAACACTGCTCCAAGAAGTATTTCAGACTATCATGATCTGTCTTCACTTTAAAGTGTCTTCCTATGAGATATGGTCTCCATTGCTTTACTGCATGAAGTATGGCTAGCATTTCCTTCTCATAAGTCGGCTTGGAAAGATTCTTACCTTTGAATTGACGGCTCAAAAGGCAATAGGACGGCCTTCTTGCATGAGAACCGCCCCATACCCACCCTTGATGCATCACATTCAACAATGAATGTTTTGGAAAAATCTGGAGTAGCCAAGACTGGAGTGGTGCACATGGCCTCCTTTAGTTGTTCAAATGCTTTGGTTGCATCCTCACTCCAATGGAAGGAGTCCTTTAATAAAGTTGTGAGAGGTGCAACTATGCTTCCATAATGCCTTACGAATCTTCGGTAATAACCTGTAATCCCCAAAAATCCTCGTAGATTCTTTAGGGTTTTGGAACCTTCCACTCCATCATGTCTTTGATCTTATTAGGATCCACTTTAACCCCTTGATGAGAGTCAATGTGACCCAAATATTCAACCTTCTCGAGTCCAAAAGAACACTTAGAGGGCTTTGCATAAAGTTGATGTTGCTCAAGGGTTTCCAAAACCTTATTTACATGATGCAAATGTTCCTCCCATGTTTTGCTATAAATTAATATATCATCAAAAACACTAAGACAAACTTCCGTAGGAATGACTTAAAAATAGAATTCATCAAACTTTGAAATGTAGAAGGTGCATTTGTGAGTCCAAAAGGCATTACTAGGAATTCATAATGGCCTTCATGTGTCCGAAAGGCGGTTTTATGAACATCCTCATCCTTGATTTTGATTTGGTGGTATCCCGAACAAAGATCAAGCTTTGTAAAATAAACAACACCATGCAACTCATCAAGCAAATTATCAATAACAAGAATAGTAAACTTATCTTTGATTGTGTACTTATTATGTTCCCTATAATCGGGACAAGTGCGCCACATGTCATCTTTCTTCCGTACCATCACTACCGGAGAAGAATAAGCACTCGACTATGGCGGATGATTCCCTTCCAACATCTCTTGTCAATCTTCTCAATTTCACTCTTTTGCACATATGGGTACCTATAAGGTTTGATGTTAGGTGGTTGACTTCCGATAATAACCTGAATAACATGATCATGATCTCTCTTTGAGGTAAGCCCTTTGGTATATTTTCAAAGGCAACAAGTGTGCATCCAACACTTTGCTTATATCGATGGTATAATGTCCTTAGAATGATGAGCCTCCAATGAAAAGAGTTGTGCCACAAATCCCTTTACACCCTTTTTAACATTTTGTGCATCTGATGAGAACTTACTATTTGTGGAGACTTTGCTCTTAAGCCTCTTAGCTCAAAAGTCCTTCCTTCAGAGTGAAATCGCATGAACAAGTCTTGGAAGTTCATCTCAATGGTTCCCAAAGTGGTAAGCCATTGAACCCCTAACACAATGTCTGCTCCTCCCATAGAAATGACATACATGGGACTATTTAGTATGTAATCTCCCATGGCAAGCTTAATGCTATGGCATTTTCCGAACAAGTATTACCTCCATCAACAATCATTACTTGACATTCAGGAGCTGGATAAATGAAATAGTTTAGGCGCACTGCTAACTTATGATTGATAAAGTTGTGAGTACTTCCTGAATCAATCAACACTGTGACCCTCTGTTTTTTTAGGAATCCAACCACCTTTAGGGTTTGGGGGGTGCTAATACCTGAAATTGCATGGCATGAGATCGTTGGTTGAGGATCTCTTGACTCCTCCTTTGGCTTAATCGAGACCTCGACTCTATATCTTCAACCTTCTCTTCATCTTCACTAGGCCCAACAATGTAGAACAACTTTTTTAGCACATTTATGTCCGGTCCAAATTCTATCGTCAATTAAAACATAACCCTTTTTCTCTTTTTCTTCAATTTGTTGAGGTGTCAATCTAATCGCCGAGGGAGTGTTGGGGCCAAGGTATTGCGACCTCTGGTATAAGTGAAATGTTGTCTCCTACTTGAAACAAATTTCTCCTCTGCCCTTCTTGCCATAATCATCGAATCAGAAACCTTATGAGGATTAAACATACGCACCTCATGCTCAATGTGATCCTTAAGACCCCCAAGAAATAGGTCATTCAGATTCTCTTCAATAATATTTTCCACCCGTAGAAAGGTTTTGGAAGTGATGAATGTAATCCTTAACAGATCCTGTCTGTCTCAACTTTGCTAATTGGCTGAAGTAATTATCTAACACACTAGAACTATAGTGTAATTGCAACTCTTTAGTGAAGACTATCCATGTAACATTGAGACCACTCTTCGCCTTTGAGCACATAACCATCAATACTGCATATAATTGGTTAGGTTCGAGATACAAAGATGCCATGGTCACCTTTTGTCCTGATGGAATCTGATGTAGTTCAAAGAAATTCTCCATTTGGTTGATCCAATTGAGTGGATCCTTTCCATCAAACTTGCGCATCTCCACTTTTGGAAACATAGTACGGGCCTGCAGAGTGCTCGTATTTGGATTGTGCACACTCGAAGATCCACTCTGGCTCATGTGTCTATTATGTTGACCTGAGAATCGACCTTGATTGACATAAGTATGATTACCCATCATATGCATACTGAATTTTTGCATGAAATCCTCCAATCTTTGTCCAATCCTATCCACATCTTCTTTCTTTGCACCCGAGATTCTAGGTCTCTCATGTTAAACTCAAGTTGGCTTACTTTATGGTCCTGTCAAGTAAACCCTAACCATGAGCAATTTGTAGTTATATCTTCTCTCTCCAACTCCTCAACTACTATCTCATCCTTTTCTCGGTGTTTTACCCGAAGTGATGGGATTCTTTTTCCTCTCTGTGGAAGGCCCCACCATGATACCCCAAAATAGTAGGATGTAGGAATCACGGTCAAATTTTAGGGTTTTGGATTTCGATAAGAATTTGGCCAAATATAAAAAAGCCGAAAGAAAAAACCCCAAATAATTTTTTTTTTTTCTGAAAATGTAATGAATTTGAAAAAAATTCCAATTTGCACCCTAGGGAGTGATTTTATGAAAAACCCTAAATTTGTAATAACTTTTGCAAAATAAATCAAAAAAGTCTGAAATTTTCAGGGAACCTTACTTGAAATGTTTCGCAACTTTGGTAAAAATATCTCCCACCAATTTGCTTTGGTTCGCAATATATGGTGGAAACAAAAAAATTAGGGTTTTTGCCCTAATTTTGGCCCGATCGCAGCTCTGATACCACTTGTAATGAAATTACTTGTATAATTCAGATCATGAGCAGAAATATAACACCAAATAACACAATATTCCAGAATAATGATCTTAATATGCAATTAGAATAGCTTCGCCACTTCGAGGGGGCAACCTCCAAACCATACAATAATACTCAAATGCTCCAATGATGATGAACTACTACCTACAATCCCCTATATATACTATTCATATGTTATGGCCATCACCAAGGCCGACCTACTAAGCATGAGAAAGTATAAATGATATAATAAAATGATATGGTAAGCCACAAGTCGGCTATTCATATCCTAATACAAGCAATAGGTTAAGGGCGTAGCATAAATATTCCCAACATAGCTTCTAAATTTTATGTTCTCGACTATTTTAATTTAAAAGTTTTAAATAAGTTTTTAAATTTAAAATTGGTGCAATTTAAAGCTTTGAATTTTTTGAATTTAATTGATGATAAAAACAAAAAGCTCTTATTTATTATCATCCTCTCTCTTGATTCTTTTTAATTTAATTTAAATAAAATGGTCTCACTTATCCATTGCAACATATTTATTAAAAAATAATTAATACTTCGCCTTGGCGTGAAGTTTTATTTGAATGGTTTAATTTGTGAGTTCTAATTTTAGCATTAGATTTCTAACCTCTTGCATGGAGTTAATTGTGCTACGTTTAACACGAGGAATGATATCTGCTCTGTGGTTTGGAGGATGATTAAAAATTTATAACCATCTTGGCACATTTTCTTTTATGCTTTTAGTATTACTTTCTTCTATCATTTCCCTTGAAAAGTGTTAGGAAACGTTAGGATATTGGAGCTGGCATTCTTCGGAGGTTGTCCTGAACTAAAACTATCAGGGCTTCCCACTGTACACTTTCATTATGGGCGTAATTTAGACATTTACAGTTAGGCAATAAAAAAGTGTTATTGTGAGATCTAATTTTTTTTAGCATTAGATTTCTAACCTCTTGCATGGAGTTAACTGTGCTACGTTGAACACAAGGAATGATATCTGCTCTGTGGTTTGGAGGATGATTAAAACCATCTTGGCACATTTTCTTTTATACTTTTAGTATTACTTTCTTCTATCATTTCCCTTGAAAAGTGTTAGGAAACGTTAGGATAGAGGAGCTGGCATTCTTCGGAGGTTGTTTAGTTCTCCTGAACTAAACCTGTCAGGGCTTCCCACTGTACACTTTCATTATGGGCGTAATTTAGACATTTACAGTTAGGCAATAAAAAAATTGTTAACATGAACGTAAGACGAAATCCATACATCATGTCAGATAACATCAATACTAACTCTTGGGCACACACCTTTTGAGGTTAATTTTTGCTAGTCTAGGCACTGAAAGCTACGTTAAAGAGGGTTTTGTCCTTGGGTGACCCTTATGATTATGAGTTGTAAATATACAGCTACGTCATTGTGTGGTAGTCTGTCTAAACATTCATACACAAGCATTTATGTCAATGTATTACATATTGTGCATTTTAGATTACATGTTTTATATGTTTAAACTTTAAACTTAGTATTATGGCGCATCTCTCATTTAAAAGTCTGTTGAAACTTGAGACTTGTTCTAGGAGTTATTGAAATAAATTAAATAATAGTTGGATCTATGATATTTTGACCTCACATTGAAATAATCATTTTGACAAACGGTTTGGTAGTTCCACTTAGTTGAAGTGGTGCTGATGTCTTAGAATCTATTGTGTTACTCTAATATAGAGTGTTAGGAAGTAGGTCGCAGGTTATGATGTTTTCTATGAAGCAGCTTTTGTTTAATCCCCTTATTTCAAGTCAGCCAGATTTCACCCTTCTTTGATTCTAATGCTCTTGAAGAAATATGCGATTTTGTGCTGAAGTCATTTTTTTACCTCTTGATCATTAGTAGATACATCCATATCTAAAACTCTAGTGTGTTTTCCAGCTGTATAATTCCACTTTTGTTTGGTGTAATTTCTGCATCGCTATCATATCAATCCATGAATCTATATGGTGTTTTCTCATAATCGGATGACTAAGCCTCCTTCTAGTGACAATTGGCCTTAACGAATTCTCATTAACAAATTTCATGTCAAGTTTAATTTTGATTGTGTGCCTAGAGGGAATTCGAGAATGTCAGTTGCGGGCTCATAGAACAGATTGTAAGGTTATTGTTATATGGATCATTCACTTCAATTTTGAAATTAGCTCAAATGACGTTGTCGAGATTGTGGGTGGTTTGTGTGGTACCAAACTTGCTCTATAAAATTTTGTGAATGTGGCCAAACGTATTGTGGAAAGTGGCTCAAAGGTGGTCATATATATTCGAATAAGAAAATGCATGATAATATTAACATTGCATTTTGAAGGGTAAAGTTGATAAACTTGCCAACCTTGCTGATTTTTCAATTTTATTATTTTTCAAATATGTTCCTTACACTTACAGCAAGGCCTCTCGAGTCTTCACCAATCAGGCTCCAAATTTTGACATTTTGGAGTTTTCATTGAAAGGGATCTAAGGATCGAAGTAATCAAATGAAGTTGCATGAGGTAAGCAATGAGGTCTGATGAGACATTGAAAAGGTGGGATGTAATGATGGTGCCAAACGTGGCAACAATGGAATATATTTGCTGTGTATGTCCAAGGGAACTATTTCGAACCTTGAAGACACAATGATGAGGCACGATGCAATTTAGTGGAGCACTGGTTCCATGTGTTTTTAGTTGTTCTTTTCTCTGCAGATCTGATTTAGGAAAGAGTTCATTTTGCACCGGGAATGAAGATTTGGATAAAGGGGTGGTAGAGTTACTCGAAAATGTAGCAGAATGGCCACCAACTTCTAAGATGGTGGAACAAAATACTATTTTTAAGGGAAATATAGAGCTACTAGGACTGCCAGAGAATTTCTCCATGATTTGAGATCCAAAGAGTATGCATTAAGGCACCAAAATTGAGAAGAGCGGACCCATTGATTGTAATGATCTGCAGGAATTTCCTTGAGGACCTTGTCTAAATTTGTTGTTCTAAGAATATCTATATTGCGGCCTCTGAGATTAACCTTGAATTGCAGGATACTTTGCTTTGTTCAACCCTTCTCTAGAAAATGGAAGCTTTTTAAGGAAATAATGGATGTGATGCTACAAATTGAGAGGAGGATGGTGGTTATTTCTAAAGGATTTTCCTTGCTGCAACGATTCTCAAAAAGCTGCAATGACTCTCACGCTGAACTAATAATATCATTGATGTACAAATCTATGTTCATTGGTGAAATGAAGGATAGCTCTCAAGCTTGTCTCTGAATAATGTTGGCATATGAAAAGTCACTACCTCTAACCAGTTAATGAAAACAAAACTATTGGAGTTAGAACGTTAACATAGCATTGACTCAAATTAGGGAAAACTCAATGGATTTGAGACCGACAAACACGGATATAGTGCCGGGCAACATTAACTGGAAGTGCAGGCTGCACTCATAATGTTTGGGGAGAAGCAAGAAAAAGCATGAAGATGAGTGATGATTTGGCCTTCTTATCTTTCTGGGATACTGCTCAGCTTTGGTCAGGCTGTCATGAAGAATATGGGTACACTTTTTGGCCATGGATCTTGTTTTTTCAAACTTGTTGTCTATGTGAAGCCTTGGGCTGTTTTGTTGTTTAAGTATGTTGTTTGTTTTGTCCCTGAGGAGTACGCTTAGCATGAGGTTTACTTAAGCACCGCTTTTTGGATATGGCATATGTGTGTACGTCGAAGGAATATGGCATACTGATCCCCTTAGACAGTCAGCTTTGAGTAACTTACAGTATGATAATGTATATACTAATTTTTAAACAACAAAAAAAATGTTTCTACGGCTAAATGTTTTTGTAAAATAATCAAATGCAATGTGTGCTGCAGGTTGGACTAAAGCAATGGCGATATTATGATTATGGTCCCAAGCAGGTTCCTGCGCTCATCTGTCTTTCAGGTGTTATAGGGACAGCTGATGTCTTCTACAAACAAATTATGTTTCTAGGGATGAAGGTAAACTGTCGATGTCTGATTCTGTGTTTTTGGATTTAGGTATAGTGTATAGGTATTTAAGTTTAATTGGAAGTTAGATATGACATTGTTTTTGAAAAAATGCATCGTACATTATCTCAATGAATTATCAGTTTAAAATAGTTGAGCATAACAATTATATGGAGACTCTCAAAAAGAAAGGAAAGGAAACACCTAGGCTTGCGCCCCAATGGGAAATGAGTCATGACATCTTGATAACTAGCAGTTGCTCCCTAGGGGGTGCAAGGGTATGCCATGAATCGGGAGGAGTTGTATGTTGTAGTGCATGTGTGTAGTGGTGATAGGGAATGCAGGAAGTGGTTTTTCCTTTGTTTTGTAATGGCATGATGCTTTAGTGTGTTGAGGTGTAATGTGTCTTTTGAAAGAAATTTAGGTAGATAGTATTTTATTCCATACTCAAAACATTTTTACTTGTGAAAGGATTGTATTACAATGTTGCTGAATGGTTTATACATTGGTGTCTGGCATTTATTTCTGGCGTATCGTATATACAACTGTACACATTCATACTCGGTCCTGTTTTTTTGGGTCGTTTAGCATAGAACTGTTCATAATATTTGCCTCTCTGATCCCCAAAAAAATAAATAAAGGTGGTGTAATAAAATGGATTAGTATTTAATATTGTACAGTTCAATTTTAACAAATAATGTTGTTGAAAAGGAGCCTATATAAAATAGTGCCTAGTTTTCATTATACCGACATTGACCAATGGGTGGCATACTAAATAGTAAATTTAGAACTGAACAATGCCAATGCCAATAACTATTCTATTACAAACTAATTTAATGACGCTGGTCAATATAGTTAATTGGTGAGCTTCAAAACAGGCAAATGTGGCCCATGCACAGGAGGTGAGCAAAAAGTGTCAGATGCCTTGTTTCCAGCTCTCCATGCAGCTCTGCATCCTGGCGATGTTATTTAAATTTGATTATAATGATTTGACCATGCGACCACAGGTTGGTTTCAAAGTTTTGTGGTTGCATTTGGCTATACAATCCTCACTGCACTATATTTTTGTCTATGGCGTGATCACCTACAGCTGTGTCATTTCAAAGTTAGTCTACAATGAAAAATGGCTTTCCTTTTATCCGGCCCTGGCCACGGGTGAGTTTCCCTGCAAGCCTGGCTTTTATCCTAAGCTCGACAAACTCCTGTAAATTTATAAATTCTTCCAAAGAAGACAGACCTGAAAATGAACTATTGGGTTGCAGAGTTCCTTCTGATTACATGTTGAGAGGGTCGTCTGCTTCGGATGATAAAAATGACAATTTTGACCAAAGAAATGACCCGGGCTTTGGCTCCTCTGGCCCTTATTAATATTTCACGTCCTGAGATTTCTGCGCCTTTGATGCATCCTCATGTGTTGGATCCACAATCGGAAATCTCTGACGCCTGGGTATGCACTCTGGGAAGGGCTTCCAAACTCCAAACCACCATCCAAGGACATCAGAATGGCATCTACCATGAAAACCCTTCCATCACCGCTGCCTCCTTCGCTATGGGTTGAATTGCATTTAGGGAAAATTTTCACCCTAGTTGTCATATTCTCTGCCTTTGTCTACTCTCTGCATTATTTATTGTTCTTCATACACATTTCTGAAATAGTGTTTTATGCCGTGTTTGTCTATCTATATTTATATATTGAAAATCAATTAAAAAATTAAAATAAATGTGGATGGCATTGCAGAGGAGAAAGACATGAGCAGTACTCAGTCATTACAACATAGCCCTGGAATGGCCACAATAATCCTTCCTGAGCAAGCACATAATTCACATAGTGAGAAGTGCATGGGTCTCTATGTTTGAAACAGCCGTTCTATTAATATTCCATCTAGATATGTCTGTAATGTAATTACCAGCAATATTTCTGGTGGGCGCCTGGAAAATGACAGTCCGTGGCCAATTTTAAGGTTCTGCAAGGTAAAATATAAGTGACTGATTAATTGCCTGTTTATATGATATGCACAGAACAAACCCAAGCAACAGGAAGCAACAGAAATGCAAAATACCCGTGCAGTTGTACTGATACGCACTTGTTTATTCCATTGGAAATTTTGGTTTTAGTGACTCTTGTTTCTCGTATTGGTAATCAGAATTCTGGTTATACTTCTTACTGTTAGGAATTCTGTGAGTGGATTCAAATTTGAATATGTATTCATGCAATGCTGCAAAGGAAAGCCATTTTTTCCCGTAACTGTTAACATAAATATAGCTTTAAAGTAGTTTTTTAATTGAATTATTTATAATTTAAGGATTGCCTTTTGAGTTTGCAGAAACATGATTACACCAAGAAGAGTTTTACAATGGCAGTTTGGAGTGATGGTGGGGAATTGTAATGTTTGTGAGTTGTTAACAATTAAGGACTAACCTTAAATTAGATGTCCTTTTGACCATTGCAGGGTAGGTTAAACCTCAAGTATGATGTCCATTCGACCATCATTTAGAAGTTTTTTTTTCTTGCTTAGAAAAGTATCATGTCTTGGCCATACAAATTGAGTTTGGAGCCTTTTTAATTTTCCCCCTTTTTTTTCCGAGCCTGACATAGTGGTGTAGCTATTTGTGGTCATATATCATTAGTTAGTGGGGTTTTTAGAGAAGTTTATGGATTTTCTAAGCAACGTGGTATGTGAAATATCCTAGATTGGCGCCTTAAGATTGATATCTCATGGTGTTTTTTTCAAATAGATCTACTTAAGGTATTTGTACTAGTTTTTAGAAGAAAGAAAGAAATTGTAATGATGTCCATGAATAAAGAATGTAAAGAAATGTTCCTTTTAAAGTCCACAATGTCGGGCACCTTGATTTAGGTCTTATTGGATAATTATATCATATGAGACCACTGTACTCCCAATATGTCGGAGGCAGCTAAGTGTGCTTCAAATACGAGGTTTACATACCACCTTGCCCATGAAAGATTCGAACTTGTGACCTTCATTTCAAGAGCACAAGTTCTTCATTGAGCAAACTATTTTAATGGGACTTGTAAGCATATCCATTAAACTTGTTCAAGTGTGATTCACATAATTTAGTCCTTTAAGAGATTCTATACCAGATTAAATGAGTGACATCCTATCATGTTTTTCCATTCTAGCATTTGTTTTCTATGGCATTCTAATTTGAGGGTTTCTTTCATTTTAAGAATAATTTCGTAGGGTACTTAAAGATTTCTCTCACATACACACCAAAGTGACAAATGTGGCACATGTCAAAGAATTTCAAATGATTGTCTTACACATTTTTTTTGAAAGATGCTTCATATATATATATAAGAATTATTTACAACCGTGCACACATTGGGTTTGAGCAAGGGTCTCTTCATTAATACAAGTCCGATCACCTCATTGTTTGTTGTCCATTTTTAAGTTCCGAATGTTGGGCACCTTGATTTAGGTCTTACCGTGTAGCTTATAGCATACTACGAGACCATCACATATTCCTAATATGTAGGAGGCAGCTAGCTATACTTAGAATACTAGGGTACATACCCTACCCCTTGTAGGATTCAAACTTGAGACCTCCATTTCGAGAGCACAAGTTATTCAACGAGCAAACTAGGCTAATGGGACTTGTAAGTAGATCGAGTTAAAACTTACTCAAGTGTGATTCACATTATTTTTTCCTTTAAGAGATTCTATATGAGATTAAATGAGTGGCATTATTCTATATGAGATTAAATGAGTCCCATTATTCTATATGAGATTAAATGGGTGGCCAACAAAAGACTAATGATTTAAGAATTAGGTTGTTCTAACCATAGTTCGCATACTCGTATTCAGCAAACCCAAAAAAATTTGACTCACAAAAATTCGACAAGACTTGGCGAATGTTCGGGAATAGTCGGCAACGGAAAAAATGCTCTAATTTCTTTAAAAACATAAATTTTATGCAAAATATAACTACAAAATGTAATAAATGAGTATAAAATGTTGGAGAAGTGTTTTCTATTTGAATACAAATACAATTCTATAATTTGGGAGTTCGGGAGGTGGAATCGGGAACTTGAGAATTCAGCTTGGGAACTACATCTTTACAAGGGTCGGGAGGCAACTTGTTTAGAGAGGAAGCTTTTGAAGAATGCGTGACTCTGTTTAGCTCTATTATTTTAATCTTCATTCTATAGTGTAAGCCTTAAGAGGGGGTGTAGGAATATAAGGCTTATAATTTAGCACTAAGTCAATATTAGTTAAGTATTAACTAATAAATGGTTGTGACCATTTCAACCATTTTAACCATTTAACCGTCTCTCACACAATAAAATGATGGACACATGATGAACAATGTGTGCATTCCGCTCCTCCTTTATCTCTCTGTTCACATCTCTTCTAATTTTTATGATTTTTTTTTCAAGTTAATTTTTAAAAATACTGTTAAGTATTGTATCTGGCTGTATTTGATATGGCCCAGTTGCAGGTATGTATTCGGATATAGCTTGGTATGGTATCCGGGTTGTGTCCGATCCGTGCCGTATCTGCATCCAGCATGCATATACATGCCCCCTAGGAATAGGGGTGATGTACCATGCAACTCTGCATTTCAACAATGGTCTTTATCACTTCTCTTCTGGTTATAGCTATATTTGTTGTATCTTACGGGTTGGGGCCCCTAATAGATTCTCATTCTTGTACTGTTATAAAAGAGTTATATAAATAATGGATTATATTTTACCTCTCCTTGAACGTGCACATGCTCAATTCTTAAAATTAATTAATTGTGATTTACAGTTTTGGGCTATTTTCTATTTTAATCACCACTCTGAGGACTTGATCTTTAGATAGTTATATATCACCATGTACTCAGTAGTTTAATTGGTGTTGTAGGTCTTTTATGGTACTTCTATTCTACAACATTAACATGAGTAGTTTTGTTTTGTTTTCTGACTTAAAGACGATAAAAGAAGACTGCTATTCCTTTTGTTTCGAGTAGTTTTTATTGCTTCTGAGCTCTGTTGTATATGTGGTAATAATTTGTTGTAGGGTGGCCCGGTGGTTCATTTTTTATTTACGAAGCTTTTTGGTTGGATTTTCCAGATCCTTGAAATAAGATAGGTTGTGCCAGCTATTCTAGAATCTGTAGTTGTATAACTTTTACAATATTAGTTGCAGATAAAATATTGAAAAATTAGTTGCAATTATAAATATACACAGGAGTTTCATGATACCCCTTTCAAATGCCAAAACTTTTGCAGCCATATATGACTGATTGTTATGAGTACATATTTTCATATATTACTATTTATTGTGTATGACGGGTTAGTAAAGCATTTAGGGAAGCCCATTCATGGCATGAGAAGGTCATTGTTCATTCTTGAAATAAATGGGAGTATTTTTGTGGAGGCACTGTATGATAATATTTCAGTAATGATGCTAGGACTAACCAATTTGGCTAGGTTTATGATCACCCCTTATTGTTTTACAAACAAGGGAATTAGAAAAAAATGTTTTGGCTGTTAATGTGTTTGGTTAATTTCGGATCTGTTAATGTCTTTACTTAACTTGGATTCTAGAATTTTCTAATCATTATGATTTGAGTTTATAAGTTATTTGTTAGGGATTAGCATTTGCATGGACTATTTACTGGGTGGTATTTACCGTATAGTTACTATGGTAAGTTAATGGTTATTATTGGTTAGTTTGTTATATGGATATATTGTTAAATAGTTAACAATATATCTCATGTTAATATACTTCTAGTGAGTAGTTATAGGTGCCTTAATAGGCTTCCTATTTTATAGGACATGATGAGTTCTATATATATGTATTATGTTGGGTGAATAATAATCAGAGTTTGAATGCTATATTCTTCTATAAAAACAAGATATAAATAAATGCTATAGGACAAGAAATATATTCCTGTGAAGGTTTCTTGCATATATTGATGGTCGCCATCATGGATTGTGTTTTGTAGACCTGTCCAGTTCCTTTCTGGTCTGCATCAAATATAATTTATTTTATTGCAGTGTCTTCATATCTACTCACTCCAGTTGGAAACGTTGATGTTATTATCGTCATTTCATTGAGGAGGCTTCAAAGCATGCGGTAGATCTATTTTTTTTTTCTCCATACGCGTGGATATGAGCGGATCTGTTTGTAATTATACCTTTTGAGTAGTAATTTTTATTCTCACATTGTCTACTTCACTTCCATTTGTCATACATGCGCTGCACAATTGTAAAGGCCGAGCACTCCAAGTACGGGTTATGTTTGCAAATTCTTTGCATTGAGGATTGAGTCTTCTTTGGACTACCTTTTATAATCATCCAAATTAGTGAATGTTTTCTTGATCGCACATCATAACCACACATGATCAAATGAATATAAAATGTGGGGCAAGTGGCGTATAGGTGAGAATATTCTGTTGATCTGCTGATACAAGTTCAATTCTCGACTGGTGATATCCTTAGTCGTATGCAACACGACAACTATTACAAGATTAATTCCATGCACATCCAAGCCGTCATTGGAGCGAACAGTTTCTTTGAGGCATCAAATGATGGGTATCGTGTTTTAATTCTGAGCAAGAAGCATGGAAATCTCAGCTCTATCATACTCAACACCAACAGGCACTCAATCCTCCACGTCCAGCTCTGTGTTATTGAACCAAACGTCATCTAGCACCTGAACATTCATTCTTCTGCATACTTCTTATCTGGTTGACATGCTGATTAGGTCTGTACCAACTTGTTGAGGATCTCTCCAAGATGGCCTGCATTTCTGTTTCCATCGCCATACATAATTGTTTGGTGTCTTTTTATGTTTTTAGTATTTCGTTTTAAATTTTGTGGTTATTAATGTCACTTATAAATCATTGAAAAAGTTGAGAGTCTTGTTATGTGAGTGTAAAGTTGATAAATATGCGATTTGTTACAAATTTAGTGTATAGAGTTGCATGTGTGTATAAAAGGATATATAATTTCTAATAGGTAGCTATTATTATTATTAGCAATTAACAGTTTTAGAAGTTAGTTATTGTTGTGTTAGTAGTATTCTGTTTTTGACGTCCTTTGTTGTTAAAAGTCATTTATAACATTCAAGTATGTGTCAAAAATTTATTGGAGGTCAGAGGCAACGGAGGATGGAGGGCGATCAACGCCTCTCGTCAATCACCAATGACGGGGTCGCATACAACACTGGTGGCACCTTTTTAATATTATTTCAGTTGTTTTCTTTGAGTGGTGTGTGCAGAAATAAAACAAGGTATTCATTCCTGCTAAAGTTTGAAATGAGGAGAATGTGCATTGTGGATGCTGAGAACAGTTGTATAGGAGGGCAACTGACTGCAGTGATCCTTTGACTGCTGAAACTCTTTGACTGTTGGACTTCTTCATCGATTAGCCGGTGAAAGAACATTCACTTTGGAAGTGAAAACGGGAACTGTTGAGTTCTCGTATGTAGGTGCATTGGTAGAAGTGTGATCATCCAGGTGATGGATTCACTGTGGTGAAGCAGGTGATCATGTGCAACAAGATCCAGATGGCAATATGCAGACCTAAAAGTATGCGGAGGCATATGATTCTGTTTCTAGTTCTTGAGATGTGCTTTCTACCATATAAACACTACGGGGGGGAATGTTAAGGATTAGCATTTACACGGACTATTTACTGGTGATATTTACCGTATAGTTACTCCGGTAAGTTAATGGTTAATATTGGTTAGTTTGTTATACGAATATATTGTTAAATAGTTAACACTATATCTCATGTTAGTATACTTTTAGTGAGTAGTTATAGGAGCCTTAATAGGCTTCCTATTTTATAGGATATGATCAGTCCTATATATATGTATTATGTTGGGTGAATAATAATGAGAGTTTGAATGCTGTATTCTTCTGTAAAAACTCTGTACCAAATTTCATTATTTTTTAAACTAACTTGTCTGAAACACAATGTACATAATTGGATTTTAACAAGTTGAAATCATCCATTAATGGATGGGCATAACAGGTTAGACATTTGAAGAAAAAGACATTGAGGGCTCACATTGCAGATTCCTTTGCTGTCTTAGGGACAGAGTGAGTTGGTGCTCAATTATATGGAAAAGAAGTGGAGTTGTAGGCAAGCCATACTCTTATATGTATATATAGGGATGAACAGTGGCCATTAGGGATGGTACTGTGTTACTGTTAATTTAAATGTTCTTATAATTGTAGGAATGTTCCGTTGCATTGATAATTCTCTGTTTAAAGTTTAAACTAGCAAACACATGAAGTTCTTGAGTGGGTTGCATCCATCCTAATCCTATAACTGTAGATTGCTTTCCAATGCGTTACTGGTGAGTAAAGGACCACAAGCCCTGATTTGAAATGCTCACGGTCTTTAATTATTATTGCTACACATTTTGTATCTTCTAATTTTCTGAAAGAAATGTATGTTTGAATTAAAATTAAAAAAATAATAAATTTTCAACACTTATTTATTACTCGTATCTTATTTCCTTTTTCTGTGAGAACAGGGTTATAGAGTGATTGCTGCAGATGCACCTCCTGTTTGGAGTCATCAAGAATGGGTTAACGCATTTGAAAAATTCCTGGATGCTATTGATATTCATCATGTAAGTAATATAAAATGTCCAGTTTTTGACTATCCTCATTCTTATTTCTTGATATGCAGTTTCCAAGATTCCATTGCATACTTTGTAATGCTATTTAATGACACAAAAAGTAAACGATACTAGCATCTATAATTGAAGTATAGTCAATTTGAGCCATAAAAGGAGTTGCATATCCATATTGCTGCCTTATACCTCTCCATATTTTGTCTTAAAAAGTATAGAATTATTTGTATATCTAGTTATGCCAAGCATAAATCACACACTCATCCTATACATTTTCTTAGGCATAATTAGTGACACGAAAGAAAACATATTGTGGTTATGATTGTAATCCTGCAAATTCAATATACTTATATGCATTTATTTGGGTCAAGTAAAGGTTGAATTCTTGGATGTAACGACCAAATATAATTTTTCTTGTCTAGTCTTCAGAAGCTGAAAAGGGCCAGTAATTTAATCTTCTGTCAAAACTACCTAATGACCGCAAATATCTGTATGCGATAAATTGTGTTACAAGCCTAAATTAAAATAGTTGCAGTCATGATAAGATAACATGGATGCCAAACATTTTTTTGTCATTTCTCTTCTGATATTAATGAAGCTTCTCTCAAAGTATTTTCTATTTTTAAGTTGGCGCTTTTCAATGTTTTGTTTCATATAGGAGAATTCACGAGGCTAGTTCTAAATAAGTTACAATTTTTGGCAGGTGCATCTATATGGGACAGAACTTGGGGGATTTTTAGCACAAATTTTTGCACAATATCGTCCAAGGCGGGTAAAATCATTGGTGCTCTCCAATACATTTCTTGAGACTCACTATTTTGCAGATAAAACACCTTGGTCTTCATTGTGAGTTTTTCCTATCCTAAGAAATTGTTTTTGGTAAAAGAAATCTTCATACTTCCAGTAAAATGCACTATGGTACATGTCTTTTATAGAAAATAGTTTGGCAGAATGCTATGCACCCCTCAAATATGACCAGGGCAGGGCCCACGTCACACTCTCACTACCCAAAATACGTCGGTATCCAATATTCAATGATACAAGGTGATAAAAGGCAAAAATTGCAAAATAAAAATTCAAAACTTGTAAGATTGAAAAAAATTAATTCCTTTCCTAGGTGGAGGGCATATGATGAAACTGTTTTCTGCATTTAACAGCAGGCCAAGCCCGGGGATATTAATTGGATGGGCCATTGTGGGTCATCTTACTCCTTACTAAAGGTTAAATTGGATTTCACTCATTTTGACAAAGCTAATTTTGATGCAAGAATTTCCGAATTAGTGAATGGCCATGTGAAGAGCATGGTGAAGGTTGTTGCATGGGATGGTGATCCTTGAAAGGCCTACACAAATGCATTCATGGTCCATTGACTATTTAATATTTATTACAAGTTTTAAAGGGATTGTAGAAACATTGCTGGCCTTGATTCCCCAAAGGTGTCTTTTAGTTGGTGCTTGGGGTTGATGCTTATGGAGCTACATATAGGTCGCTAAAAGAAGAGATCCAATTTTTTTGTAAAGCTTTAAGGTGCAAGGTGGTAAAGAGGGCACGATGAAATGATCTATATGGATGAAAGATATTTGTCACACAATCAATGATACATGAAAAAAATTGATTTGTTGTCTGATGAAGTTTTCAATCCTGATTAGAGGAGTGTGACAGAAGTGGCACATTTGACTGAAGGGAAATCTGACAATCACTTGTATGTGAAATTCAAAATGTATGGCCTACTTTTTAATTCATATACAATTATGAATTACGGTTGATCGTTGAGTTGTGAAGTGCTACATGGGTCAAGGGGTTTTAAGAAAGTTTTATTAATCAAGTGATATTGGAGAATCTGACACTATAATCAACCCGTGTTACAATGGAGGTTTTTGTGCCATATGCCAAATACACCATGACCTTCACGACCTTCCCAAGCACACATGGTTATATCACAAAGTCTTGAGTTCCTAACTCCTTTTATCTCATGTTGCATGGCTACAACAATTATACTTGATGTTTTATCTCATGTTGCATGCTACAACAATTATACTTGATGTTATACCATAACGCCTTCCCATAAGATATTGCCACCTTTGTTTGATTGCATGAATGATAGCTAACATTTCCTTCTCATATGTGGGCTTTACCAAGTTGTTTCCTTTGAGTTATCGGCTTTCAAATGCAAAGGGGTGCCCTTCTTGCATCAATACTAACCCAATGTTGTTTTTGAAAGCATCAAATTCTACCGTAAATGTCTTAGAGATGTCTAGGGTAGCTAGCACAAGGGTGGAAGCAAGAGCTTCTTTCAGTTGTTGGAGTGCTTGAACAGTTGCTTCAGATCATATGAAAAAAACTCCTTCAACATTGTTGTTGAAGGTACAATTATGTGAGCGTAGTTGTGAACAAATCTTCTATAATAATCTATTAGACCTGTATCATGTTAGATTTTGAACTTAATAAGGAAATAAGAACAATAAACCCTACAATCAAAATCAAACAAATACTTCAGATTGAGCATAAGGAAACAATACCTATGCTTACCAAATATAGATAAACTTTGTGTGGATTTGCCCATTGCTTGATGAGTGTAGTTGGTCCATGGCTTGTACAAGATTCAAACAACATGTGGTTGCAAAGATGAAGGATGGAAGGAGGATTTCTCCCAAAATGGAAGGGTTTCCCAAAATGGCAAGATTTCCTAAAATCGAAGGCTTTTCTTGTGCTTCCTTCTATCTCTTCGTATTTTCCCCTTCTTGGTTTTGTCTAATGGATACTTGGAGGTTCCATTTATAGGTTTTAGCTAGGGGAAGTGAGTGAGATTTAGGAGATGTGGGATATTGGTTGTGGAGGATAATGACTAGTTAAGAGTGATTAGGAGTTTAAGAGTGATTATGAGTGATTATAAGTGATTAAGAGTGATTCATAGTGCATGTGGATGTTGCGGATTGGAAATGGGATGATTTTAATATAGTGGTAGAAATAGGTGTCTACATTTGCTCCTCTTTGAAAGGGTGTTGCGGTTAGCAACACCTTTTCAAAGAATGTAGACAAAAGAGACAGATGTGCAAGAAGATGCCCCTAGTGGCTTGGTTAGAGGATGAGGCCCTGCTTTAGAGGATGTGTGGGGATGGAAGACATGGAGGGTCTCTCGAAATGGAGAGGGTGAAGGTGCAAATAGAAAATCATGCTTAATGCGAGATGTTGGTGATGGATGATGTTGTGATTATGTGTACAATAGCTAGCTATGGATGATGAATGCTTATTGTTGTTATGCGGATATGAGGCAAAGAATTTGGTTTATGAAGGAATGATTGTGTGTGATAAATGAGAGAGGATAGAAGAATGCATGCTGCGTATCTTGTACGAAGGTCCGTGTATTTGCTGTAGCAACTGATATTTGATATAGCATATGACAAAATGTACCATGACATTGTTGCATGATATCTTTGGAGGACTAACATGACACAACAAACAAGTACAAACAAACAAGAACAATCAAAACACAAATTAACCTAATGCAATTGTTTGTCCCGTTAGATACCCAAATGATTGATAAAGGGTAAAAGTTGCCCCAAGCAATGATGTATGCAAGGGGGCTTGGATTGGGAATTCAATGATATATCTTGAAGAAGGTGACCATGATTTGTTACACATGTAAAGAACTAATTTTGGAGTGAGCTTAAGGACAAGACATGGCATTGTATCCCGAAGAAGCTTTGCATTTTTGCTATGTTTTTGGATTTTTGAAGGTTTTTCAATTTTTTTGGATTTGTGGAGTTTTTCAAGTTTTTGGATCTTTGGAGTTTTTCTGTTGTTTTTGGATATTTTGGGGTTTTTCTGTTGTTTTTGGATATTATTGGGTTTTTACGGATTTGAGATTTATTTTGAACTTTTTATTTTTTGATTTTGATTTTTTTTATTGTTATAGTTTTTGGGATTATTTTAGATTTTTTGAATATTATGATTTTTTTGGATTTTTCAAATGATGTGACCTCAAATGCGAGGTGTGTTTTTTCGGCGTTTTTTTGGGCTGCATGGTGCAGAGGTAGGATGCAGTGTAAAAGTTGAAGATGAGACAGGGTTCATCGGACCCTATGAAGGTTGTCGCATGCACATGTGGGCTTGGATGGTTGACCAAATAGACAAGGAGTTGGAAATGTTGATTTATGGGCCACTTCAACGGATTCTGTGAAGGGATCGATAGGTTGATTTCATAAGGTATATGACTTTTTGGTTAGTGAGGTTGGTTGATCAATTGTTTGATAATTGTCATAAGATTGACAAGCGAAGGATTTGGTATAGTATTCTCTTCAAGTGACAATGTGTTTGGGTTGCATGCTGCACCAACATAACATGGGATGGAAAAGGCAATTGATAAATGATAGAAAATGAACCTTCGTACATGAATGATCATTGAAGCAATGACAATGTTGCCCCCAACCATGTGCGAAAAGTATTAGATATCCCATGGATGTTCTGCTTAAGACAATGCAAAATGTAAGTGTCATAGAAGATTATGACAAAAACGAGGTATCTCTATAATGTGTGTACATGGTTTGAAACAAGATTGGTGAACAAGCGATGAACAGGAAGGCACAAATTGTGAGACAAGAAATGGACTTAAACAGGAGTGTGAACAAGGTCTAAATAACACCCGACAACATACGATCGTCCCCTCGTCTCTCATCGAGATCTAGTGTGTACTTGTGAAAGGTAATTGCTGCTTGAAGTAAAGATTTGAAAGATGGTAAGTGAAGACAAACTAGCCAATGTGTAGGCATGATTGATTTTGATAGTTGAGTGGTTGATGAAAATGTGTGGGAGGTGATCCGTACATTGCTCGACTGCCAACTAGTTCTCTATAGCCCCGACTGAGATGTATTTGATTCTAGTTGCAACATTGTTCTACTAGCAACCGAGCATCCATAGCCTTGTAGAGATACCAATACACCCTAGAGATATTTGATATTGTTTTTGACTTTTTTTTCCTACTTTTTTGATTATTAATTGAAAAGATATTCAACCCTCTAAAGTGTTTTGGTAAGGGTTAAAACCATTAGTGACTTGGAGGGAGTGAAATTGATTGTAGAGACAACATTGGTTAGGAAGCCCACCCTAACAAAGGATGAAGTGCCAAATTGATAATATGTGTTCCTTTTGTTTGTGTGTGTCGGGCCTTTCATGGCTTTTGTCAATGATTGATGGTGGAATTATGGATGTAAGAGGGAGCTCATTGGGATGAATGTGAGATGAAGGCTTTTGGCTTTAGGTGTCGCTATTTTTGCACCCCTTGCAAAAATAGAACAACTTGGATTGTCGTGGACTTGGAACAAAGGCCGCGAAGAGTTGGAGTATGCCGCGGCCAAAGATGAAACCGCCGAAGTCGACATGTCGCGGATGCAAAGTGGAAGGCTATGGGTTAAAGATCAAAGAATGTGGATGATAATTTAAAGTCACCCAGAAGTTAAAGCTACGGATAAAAGAAAATTGAACAGCCGCAGAGAAAAAAGGGTTACGGATGTTGAAAAAGCCGCGACACATAAGGCAAAGCAAAGCGGCGGGGGTGAAGGAGCAAGTTCCGTAGACGATTGATCATATCCGCGCCATTTTGAAGACCGCAGTCAAAGCGGAAGAGCTAGAAAAGCCGTAAAATAAAAGAAGACACGCAACACCGTAAAGGGCAAGCCGTAGAGGGTTAACAAAGGCCGTGACATGGAAAGAAATACCGCAGAAGTCAAAAGCGCGGAAAACATGAAGATCCAACCGCGGAAGTGAAAAAGCCGCACGAGAATTGAAGGAGAAAGCCACATGTCCAAGGAAAGTGACAGGTTTTCCATGGGATACCTAAATCGCCATATCTTTCGATCTGATGATCCGATTTTTGCAAACCTTATATCGATGGAAAGGTCTCAACGTCCTCTATGCAATGGAAACTGGATTTCTTAATTTTGTTGAGGATAGATACGCGGAAAGGTGGAAGACTTCTCCAACACGCAAAGGTGCGATTCTAAAGGCGGCCTGACTACCAACATTTAATGCAGTATGGGCACCCATCTTTGGGAAATTGTGTATGGCGGTGGACAAACCAGAGGCACCTGTTTTCTCGGAGAAATTAATTTTGGTGGTTGAAATTAAAATCCTATTTCCATCTTTCTCCATTTCTTTTCTCCATCTTCTATAAATGTAAGAGCTCTGCTCATTAAAAAAGATCCCTTTTTTGTTGTAACGACACCATGTCAAAATGGTGGCCGACTTCCTACAAGTTCAGACCTTTGAGTTTGGTCTCTGCAATGTATTTCACCTTTTTGCCATGAATGTAATCGATTGTGCATCTTTTGAGCAATAGAATCGGATTTTATGGCTATCTCTCTGCCTTGGTCTCGCGTTTTATTTGTCCTTGCCTCTCTGTTCGCATTTCTTGGCATGTTGTGTGTTTCCTTTACTTGCAGGCTCCATTTCATGTGTTGTTCGTGCGGGAATGCATGGTCTATGTGGTTCTCGTCATGGCGTGTTTGTTTCGCCCTTTCTCTCACGTTTTCCATCTTTCTTTCGCCTTGTGGAGAGTGATCGACCTATTCCTTGTGCTATCGTCTCCTTAGATTCCCCTTTCTGCATCTCCTTCTATCCTTGGTCCCTTGGCACATTTAGGTTAGGATTTGCTTTCAGTATTAGGAGTAGTGTTAGCATTAGAATAGGTAGAGGAAGCCGGCCTTCTTTGGAGGTCTGTCTCAGTTCGTAGGTCCCATAACTGAGAGACAGTCCCATGTTGCCTCAAAATCCCGGGTTGTCTATGACTCGGGGTAGGGTGCAATTTTGAGCTCCAACAGTTTTGGCACACTTGGTGGGAGTCCATTTGAAGTCAGTGTTCTATTTTTCGGAGGCATCCCATTGCAAATCTTAAGCCACTGTGCGCTCCAACAGTTTTGGCATGCTTGGTGGGACAAACAAGTGAAAGCTATATATTTCACAGGTGTGTATCTTGGTCTACATCTTCATCTCAACAAGTTTGATGTGCACTTGGTGAGATCTCAGCCTTTGGAGGCAGTTTCAATCATATCTGGCGATCCCACTGATTCAGGTAACCCATTATTCTGAGTTGCATACCTTCCCCTTTCATTCCATTCCATTTTTCCTTCCATACCTTTCATTTTCCTCCTTTTATGAAGTCGTGCAATCATGGCTTCATTTGCTTGTTGGGATTCTCATTTGCAACCATTCCCCTCCATCCCCACGATTTCAAAATCCTCCTCTAAATTAGTTTTATGAGCCCTGTCATGAAGAACATATGTATAACCCACCCTCCGCTGACCCATATGGTTATTCACGTAACCAAAATGTTTATCAAGATCAATGTTATGCAGATGATGGCGATGTTCCTATGGAAAATGCCGATTTCTAGAGGCAAATTGAAGAAATGGAGATGAGCATGGCAAAGCTGAAGCAGTACTTGCACAATGGTGAAGGCGGCCATGATTGGTTTTAGAAAGCCCTACCCATGGACATGCTTTGCACCAAAGCTGTTCACCCTCGGTAGAATGCAATTTTTGGCGGAAATTATGCCGCTGGATTGCGGAGGTTGAAAAATGGAGGCTCACCAATCCAGTGTTGGGAAACCCTATCAATGGGGGAACTCTACACCATCTTATAGCTCTCCCATTCCTCCTCCCCAACCTATACCATCTCATCTTGTTTCCCATGCTCCTAGTTTTTGTCCTTTGCCCCCATTGAGGATTCCCCTTCTCCATCTTCTTCCCTCCCATCCCACCTTCAGCCTTCTCTTCGCCCTTTCTCTCCAAAACTCCTCCACAAAAGGATTCTACACCTTCCCCTCCACCACAAACAATACAAAAACTAGGTCTGCAAAACCCAACAGGAAAGAATTCATTAAAAATTTGAAAGATTGGACTTTGAGTTTTGAACTTGATGATATACCGTTGCTGGTTAAAACTTCAACCGAGTCGTGGAATGAAGTCAAGGAACTGCGGGTGATAATTCAAATCCAATGCGCAACATTGATGAGCAGCTGCGCGGCTTTAAGAAAAAGCGCATGGGCACAAGAACAAATGGTGGAAACTGATTTTGCAGCAGAGCAAGAATAGGAAGATGATGACCAACAATCTGTTTGCTTAGAATGCAACATGCATGATGGCATTATAAAGGCTGTTGTTTTGTCTTCACAAGAAGAAAAATCAGAATTGAAGGAAGAATCAACTCCAAATCCACAAGAAGAGGAGCACACAGGGAAACTAAATCAGTTTCAGAGACCTTGAACGAAGATGACATCATTGAAAGCTTCTTGCTTTCATTTGTAGAACCTGATTTAGTTGATGAACCTGTGAAGGAGGAGAAGGATGATGACATCTTAGTCATCATGAAGGTGGCAAAGTCCTTTGATGAGTTGTTTGTAGAAGCACCACAACAACCAAATCAGTTTGTAAACAACTCATTTCTTCCAGAAAGTCTGCAGGATGTCCCCAATCAAAGGGATGAGCTTCAAAGAGATGGGAAAATTATGAGGATCAATTCGGTTTCCCAAGGCCGCATGCCCAATAAGATATTTGGCTAGCTTGGAGCCAAAAACAAAGCCGCCACTAGTCATGCTCACTTCAGAGCATGAGGATGATCATCAAGGTACCAAAGGTCAGCTGCAATACCTCCAACCAGATGCAGAACAACTTGAGGAGGTATACATCTTGTTTTGTAGTTGATACTTTGTTGAAAGAGGAAGTGTGGATCATGTTTGCACTTCCACCATGTGGTTTTATTGCCAAATTAATTACATGGCCACACTTTGTAAAGAAGGGAAGCTACTTCTTCCTACTGTTGCAGGATTTGTTTAGCTTCTCTTGTCTCTGGTTAGAGTAGGGTAGGAGTAGGTTTGTTTTTAGTAGAACAAGTGCATTGTGCACACTCTGCATGTTCCACTTGGGGCATGTATGATTTTCCCTTTTGTATATAGTTTTGCGGGTTCATGGTGTAATCAGATTTTGGGGCAGCTTTCAAGGTGTATTCAATCAACCCCAACAAATCATTTACAGAGGTCAAGTCAAAGATGGTGCTTCAAGCGGTCTCGGTGGTGGTTCTTCAAGTTTATCAGGTGACTCCATGCCCAATGGATGCTTTAAGACTATTGATAATTCATCTAGCGAGGCGATGACCCACAGAAGTCGCCAATATGTTGCCTATTTTTGCACCCCTTGCAAAAATAGAACAACTTGATCTGTCTGCAGAGACTTGGAACAAAGGCCACGAAGAGTTGGAGTATCTTTGTGGCCAAAGACGAAACCACCGAAGTTTCAACAGGCGAAGATGCAAGTGGAAGGCCGCGGTTAAAGAACAAAGACCACGGATGATGATTTAAAGCCGTTGAAGTCAAAGTGTGGATAAAGAAAATCCAACGGCCGCGGAGTGAAGAAAAGGGTTCCACGGATGTTGAAAAAGCCACGGCAAAAGCAGAAAAAGCTGTGGGGTGAAGAAGCGAGAGTTGCGCATGGACGATTAATCAAATCTAATAAAGCCATTTTGAAGACCACGGGTCGAAAGCGAGAAGAGTTGGAAAAGCCGCGAAGATAAAAGAAGACACACAACACCACAAAGGGCAAGCCACAGAGGGTTAACAAAGGCGCGACATGGAAAGAAATACAGCGGAAGTGAAACGCCATAAAACATGACGATCCAATGCGGAAGTGAAAAGCCACACAAAATTGAAGGGAGAAAGGTGCGTGTCAAGGAAAGTGATAGTTTTACGGGTAAATCACCATATCTTTCGATCCGATGATCCGATTTTTCCAAACCTTGTATCGATGTTAAGGTCTCAACGCGTCCTCTATGCAATGGAAATTGGATTTCTTAATTTTGTTAAGGATAGATACGCGGAAAGGTGGAAGACTTCTCCAACACGCAAAAGGTGTAGTTCTAGGTGGCACAACTACCAAAGCATTTAATGCACTATGGGCGCCCATCTTTGGGAATTTTACAAATATAACATGAATAAAGAATAATTCAATAACCTAAGACTTAAAATTGAAAGTTTGAAGATTGAAACCACTAATGATTAATCCAATTATTCATCACATAAGCCAAGGCCCAAAATGCTACAGCTATATATATTATATTCAATGTTCAAAACTTCAACATGACAATGAAAGACTAAATAGTAAATAGTAAAGCTGAAAATTTAAAACAAGTCTTAGTCTTACTCTTCAATAATCAACATGAGAAGAGTACAACTACACCCACATTACATATGCTACGAAATATTATGTCATGTCTCATAACCAAAATGACATTACATAACCAAAATGACAAGTGACAAGTACAACTCAAAAATCACTATCAGAGCCCTCCGAAGGAACAATTGCAAACCGCTCCTCCTCACTAGGAGTATCTGTATCAATGTCATCTGCATCTGCAAAGGAGATATCAACCAATCCTCGCTGCTCCTGATCTTCATCAACCTGCCTTGCATCCTCAGGATCCACATCCCACCGCAATGTTGGGCTCTCCTTGTACGTAGGTGTCTTGCGATCCATGAGATGCAAGGCACTATGTACAACAACAAGTTTCTCTGCTCTCTTAGAGGTAAGTCTTGTTCCTCTTAAGAGAGTGGATCCACCCATATGTTGACCAATTCCTCTCAGAAGCAGAGGAACTAGAAACTGAGAAAGAAGACGAATAGCAAGTGTGCGTAGCAATCCTGCATGTCCATCTGATCGCCACCAACTAATTGGACTCTCTTGTGCCAATGTGGTCCTGTCTATCTTTGATGATTTTTTGTAGCCATCCAGATAAGCGAACTTGAGCCAATCAGTTCTGACTCGTGAAGCATCCTCTGCATTATACATTTTTTTTTAGGCTTTCAAGAAACCCTTCCTCACCTCCTCATCATCTCTTGGGAGAACTCTGCTGAGGCCTCTCAACATACCACTTTGGATTTAGTGCATATGCGGCCATGTGTAAAGGAGTGTTCAACTTCTCCCATCTCCGCTCAATGATAGGCTGAATATGGTGATGGTAGAACTCCAAGGTGGGGTCCCTTGCTCGAACAACAACCTTCATCTGGCCAAGCATACTATCAATACATTCGTATATATCTCACCAAGGCTAGGGCTCTCAGAATCCCCATATTTTATCACACTGAAAACTGGAGATATTATGGATGTGATATATCTCACATCTATCCAAAATGTTTCATTCACCACAATTGCTTTCACCTTCTTCCCTGCTCTGTCTTCGACCCATCCCACCTAGACCACTCTGATGTCATGACCATGCATTGTAATGATTCTTGCAACTCAGCCATCCTATCCAACAAAATAAAATATGATGCAAAACGTGTGTCCATTGGCTTGAGGAATTCCTTCCTCGAAAAGCTACGGAAGAGTGCCAATGACGTATGGTGGTTGCAGATGAACATCTGCACATCTCTAGCATCAGCCACTACATTTTTGACCCAATCAATTTTTCCAATATCTTTTAGTGCATTGTTCATGGCATGCACACAACATGGGGTCCAATATATATGTCGGTAATGAGCCTCGACAAGCTTACTGCCCTGCACACATATGTTGCATCTGTAATAACCTGCACAACGTTGGCGGGCCACCTCCTCAATAGCATCTCGAAAATGGTGAATTGGAACTCTGCATCCTTCTTCTTCCTGAACAATCAACTGCCCTCAAAAAGTAAGGACCCTCTCTGCATGAAACAATGATATTTATGAGTGGGTGGTGTCTGATATCTGTCCACCCATCCATGATGATGCTGCAACCGTGAGAGACCCATGTGCACCTCATTTCCTCCATCAATAAATTAACCTTGGAATAGTTCTTATCCAAGATTGTGGTTCTCAACTTCGTGTCTCCTGGGGGCACATAACTCACACCTGCTTTGGCTACCTTAGCCATAACCTCCTTGAAATAAGGAGAGCGAGCAACATGAAATGGAATGCCAATAGCAAAAAAGAATTTTCCAATGGCATCATCAGCCTCTTCTCTAGCCTTTGTATCATACATTTCAACAACTGGATTGGAGGCCACAACCTTCCTCTTCCCCCTACTACTACCAAAAGCATCCAATTCAGACACCTCATAAGATGCACTTGTAACACTACGGTATTAATTCTCACAGCACTAGAAGGGGTGCCAGTGCCACTAACATGACGGCCACGAACTTCTGGAACCTTTTCCACCATATCTCCATTATCTGACCTCACCATTTTGCCCTCTCTTGAGTGATAGCTGTCCACACATGCCTACACCTTTCCCATGATATGTGCAATAAATGTGCATTCACCTAGTAATGTTGCTGACCAAGATAATGAGCATATGTTGCATTTCCATGTTTTAGTGCCCCTTGAAATGTTTGATCTAGGACCTGCATAATTTGACCAAATTGTTTCAAAGGTTTTTTCTTATCAAAAGGCCCCCTAGCATACTTTTTCAACATTTTGGAGGGCAATTGAACTTGTCCACACTCCCTTGTGAACTAGTAATATTAGGTGTTTGATTGTGTTCCTTCTCCTTGCACACCCATTTCAACCTCACATTCAACTTGATAATCACTATCGGAACTCATTTTGAAGCTACGATAATTAAAATACAAAACAATATAACTATCTGATACATACAATAAAACAATGAATGCAATTTTTGAATACATTTAAAAAAAAAAAAAAGCGATGAATACATTTAAAAAAAAAAAAAAACAGCGATGAATACATTTAAAAATTAAAAAAAAACAAACAATAAAAATGCCCTCCCTTTATGCTTTATCTCATTCCATCACTTGCTAATCCAAATAGGAAAAAAAATACAAGCAAATGCAATGCCTTCACTTTCAACTTTGCATTTGGAAATTAAAAAAACAAAACAAAGAATGGTAGTAAATTAGTAATGTATGTACATACCTCTTGCTCTTGCTCTTTGCTCTTGCTCTTTGCTCTTGCTCTTGCCTTCTCTTTTTTTACTCTTGCTCCTTCCTTCTCTTTTTTTTGCTCTTGCTTGGTGTGATTAGAATGAGTATGAAATGCTCTTTTTATAAGTTTTTTTGTTGCTTTTAGGGTTAGGTCATGTTAGTTTTAATTAGAAAGCATTAAAAGTTTAAAAAATATTTTAAAAAACATAAAAATGATAAAAAAAGGTTTTGCCTTAGCGCCTGAAAGACGTTGGGCGCGTGAAATCCCCGAGCGTTCCCGGGGACGTCCACGGCATCCCCAACGAAGCGTCCCAAACGTTTGCACCGGGACGTCACCGGGTGCATCCCATTGGGGCGTCCCCCTTTTTTTTGGAAAATGGGGACGGCGGAAACGCATCCCAAACCCCGAGACATCCTGCACCGGGCGTCGTCCCCAGGACGCGTTTAACACCGGAAATTGTGTATGGGGCGTCCCCCTTTTTTTGGAAGTAAGAGCTTTGTATATTCAATTCAAGATATACAAAGCTTTACATTCATTAAAAAAGATCCCTTTTTTTGTTGTAACAACACCATGTGATCTTTTTTAATGAGCGGAGTGAGCTCTTACATTTATAAAAGATGAAGGAGAGAAGAAATGGAGAAAGAGGAGGGAAAGATGATGATGCTCATTAATAAATGTAAGAGCTTTGTATATCTTGAATAGGTTTGGATTTGATGCTAGATGGGCCAATTGTTGGATTTGATCGTGCATGTTTTGGTTGTGATTGCGAGGAGTTTGTTGCGGGTCTTAGACTGCTTGCCCTTTTCAAGGTTCGTTTTAACATGGGAGACTTTAGGGTCAACGGTTTTATTGGCGGATTCTAGATTTGGTGGGCTTGAACCCAAAGGGTATCTAGATGTAGGATGCGGATTTTGGATGGAGGACTCTGTTTTGCTAAAGATGTTGGATAGGCCTCCGTGATTGAAATCGGATGGAAGTTTGGCTTCTAGCTCTATGAGCCTTAGGAGAATGTCATCTTTGTTTTGATAAAGGAATTAGTTGATTTGGGCACGGTTATGATCATCATCGTTTTGAAGGGAGAATGGATTGGCCCCAAAAGGATTTGTCATTTCGTGATTTTGTTTGATTTGATACTTTTTTCTGGTGCCATTGTTTAGTTAGGCATGGTTGGTTTTAATATTGGTCCAACAGAGGGGGAAGACAAACACAACGCAATAACAACCTAAACTAGTCAATAATGTGTACAACTATATACTGGCCCACAAATTTACCTCAAGGGTGAGTGGGTATCATAGGGAATGCTATTTTCTCTCTCAGGATCACTACACGTTTGCGGCTAAAAGGCTCTTATGCTAGGATGTACAAGCTCGCTATGGTAATCCTCCATATAGTGAGGCCTGAATCCGTGCAAGGGTGCTGTCTAAGTCCTGGGTATTGGTGGAAACTGCCTCACTTCACAGGGACCAGGTAAAACTGAATTCTCACTTAGTCAATAAAGACAACTCTTCCAAGAGAATTTATAGTCTGCTGGAACACAGACTTTACTTGAGTGTTGGGTGGTGAAATCCAAGTCACCAGACCCTAAAAATGAAAAAGAAAGGTCCAAATCTTTTCTGATTCTCAAGATCACCTTTTGGTGCAAGAGGAGCATACACGACTAAGGTGAGGATACACACACAAGCAAATGAAAAGCAAATCAATAAATATTAAATGCTTAAATGATTAGATCTACAAGCTCTTCGACCAACGAATCTACATGCAAACGTTATTAGTTTGATGTTTAAGGCTTCAACATATGACTTTTTGCTGCAAAACAGGTGAGATAGATGCAAAACAACAAATGCAAAGCCTGCAGGTCATGAAAATGGAGATTTGAAATGATGAAACTTGATGAACATGTCAAAGAAGCAGAAATGTCATTGCTTGATGTAGAAACGCCACTGCCTGCTGCAAAATTCCAATCTCATGTGCAAAAATGCCACGACAAAAAATCAGAAACGCCTCTGGTGCAAAAATGTCACTAATATGTGCAAAAATGCTATTCTCATGCACAAAAACGTCACAACAAAATCAGAAATGCCACCGGTACAAAAACATCACCGACAGGTGTAAAAATGCCATTCTCAGGTGTAGAAATGTCACAAGAAACTCAGACATTCCACAAGGTAATTAGAGCTTCCTCGAAATGCAGAAAAGTCACTGGGATGATCAGAAACACCACTACAGTGCCCGGAAACATCACAGACAGATCAGAAAAGTTACAGCCTGCAACACAGACACATAGCCAAAAATTGACACTAAGGGATGTTGAAACATTACTACAGTGGTTAGAAACATTACAAGCTACACAAAATGCTACAGACCTGCAAAACAGAGGGTTAGTGGATAAAAAACTACACAGATGATTAAAAATGTTATGATGACAATCGGAAATGCTCCAAGAGGTTCAGAAATGACATAACCCCACAAAACAAACATGCACGGCACAAAAGGCAGAAACACCACTGTGTGGGTAAAAACACCATTCCCTTGAACGAAAATGCCAATACACAAACCAAAAATGTTAATGTACAAAAAAATGGAAAACTGAAGCAAAAAATGAAAAAAATGATGAGCGGGGTTAGAAACAATGTCTAACGTGTTCCACTGGGTGTGCTAGGATGTATCATGCTAGATTCAGACCTTAATAAGGAAATAACAACCATAAACTACACTTACAAATGTAGACCAACCTTGTTGTGTGGATTTGCTTATGCTTGAATGAGTGTAGTTGCTCCATGGCTTGTGCAAGATTCCAGCAGCATGTGGTTGGAAAGATGAAGGATAGAAGGAAGGATTTCTCCTAAAATGGAAGGGTTTCTCAAAATGGCAGTATTTCCCAAAATAGAAGGCTTTGCTTGTGATTCCTTCTATCTCTTGGGTATCGTCCCCTTTTTAGTTCTTGTCCAATGGATACTTGGAGGTTCCATTTATAGGTTTTAGGCTTTTAGCTGGGGGAGGTAAGTGAGATTTAGGAGATGTGGGCTATTAGTTGTAGAGGATTAGTGACTAGTTAAGAGTGATTAGGAGTGATTAGGGGTGACTAAGAGTGATTGATGATGCATGGGATGTTGTGGAATCAGAAATGGGATGAAGGGATTGATTAATTAATGCAGTGGTAGAAATAGGTGTCTACAAGGCCTCAGAATCCCCTCAACCCTTAGATTTAGGTGTTGGCCACATTTTGGCTGCTTCAATCTTCTTAGAGTTCACACTAACACCTTCATGTGACACCACATGTCCTAAGCACTCCACTTCTTTCACTTCAAAGGCACATCTGGATTCTTTGGCACAGAGGGGTTGTCTTCCAATACCTGTAAGACATTCTCTATGTACCGCAAATGTTCTTCCCATGTTTTACCATAGATTAGGAGGATGTCAAAGGAAGCTATAACACACATTATTTTGAAGTGGATGGAAAACAGAATTTATGAGGCTTTGAAAAGTAGATGGGGTATTAGTGAGACCAAACAATATAGTTAAGAGTTCATAATGATCCTCATTTATCTTGAATTCAGTCCTATGCACATCTTTCTCCCTTTCTCATAGTTGATGATAACTTGAACACAGATCTAAATTAGTAAATAAAACACCAGCATTCAATTCATCCAATAATTCATCAATAAAAATAATACTTTTTTTTGTAAAGTGAGCTTGTTGAGTTCCCTGTAATCTGGGCACAAACACCATGACTCATCCTTCTTTTAACCATGCTCACCAGAGATGAATAGGCACTTTTAGCGGGATGAACAATTACTCATTCCAACATTTTCTTGACCATTTTTTTAAACTTCTGACTTTTGTTCACAAGGATAGCAGTAGAGTCTGATCTCAGGAGACATATTTTCTGGAATGAATTCATTGGCATTATCACAATCTCTGACTGGAGGTGGTCCTTGGGCTCCTGAAAAACCTGGTGATGATGCCAAATGGCCTCTTGAAGCTCTTGCAGTGTTGGAGTTTCTACCTTTTCTGCTTATAATGAATGTAGTTGTGCCATCATGCAATTAGATCCCTTTTGAGCAACTTTATCATCCTATGGGAGTTGATTATTTGGCTTGGGGATGATTGCATTCCCATGAGTTTGTACATTTGTCGATTTGCTTTGAAAGCCATGAAAAAGCACTGAAAGTTGAAGGATATTGTCCCCAACTATTTCAGCCATTGCAGTCTGAAAACATCCGTTTCTCAAAGAAGGCTGGCAAATATTTCTGAAAGGCAATAATTCCCCATTGAGAGCTTGATGTGATGTCCTTTACCCCCATAAGAGTTGTTTTCCATTGCCGATCATAACCTGAAAACTAGAAATTGTAAAAGCAAAACAGTTGAGCTCATTTGCTAACCTTCATTATTAATTGCTATCACCTTTATAATAAACCAAAAAACCTTGGACTTTAAATTTATGTTGGTTCTTTTGGATACAAGGCAATCGAGGGTCCACGTAGCTTTTTGAACCTGTCAAGACTTGTCAGTTGAAAACTCTTCTTTTCTCGTCCAATTTGTTGACTTGGCAGATGGTCTACCCCTGTGGACGACACTGCTGAATGAATCAAGCCCTTGGGCTGCGAAGCTTTATAGGAAAATAAAGCCCGCATGCTTACTAGCGACTAAGGTCACTAAACTTTAGTTCCATGGCCTCAGCCACCTTATATTAAGCTTGCAGACTTCAAATACGATCCAGGGCAGACTATATCATGGCGAAGGCTGTTATAACACAAAATCAAAGCCCATGGGCAATATTATGAAGGCGTTGTCTTGTCAAACATAAAATTTAAGCCTGTGTGCTGGAATAATCAAAGGCAAGCCTTAGAGAATTAAAGGAGATATTCACCATACTCTGCAGAGAAATGCCTTTTGGCGTGAAACAATGCACAAAGGAAACCAAAATAATAAGAAGTATTTTTGGTTGATGCAATATTGCAAACAACCTTGAGATGCTCCTGCATTAGACAGTCTAGGTTGGACATTATTGACCAAGAGACACTTTTTTGGTCTTATCCATATGTCTTACATGGAGACTTTATAGTTACACACACTCCCAGGCAATATGTCTTGTGATCTGTGTGGAACTGGCTGTAAGTCCTTACCATCTTTGAAACACTTTGTTGATAGTGTAGTCTTTGGGTGAAGGATCTTGCTGGGATGTTCTACCATTCTCGGGCTATTTTCTTATATTCATAGTACTTATATGTTATAAATGACGGTCACATATGATGTAGTTGGTTGGAGCTCTAAAATTGCTAGCCAGATTATTATATTGATAGTCTTACTCTGTACCACTCCGTACTTGTGTAGTATAATATTTGCATGCACCCCATCCATAGCTAGTTAATGGCATATTTCTCTGTACTTGCATCCAAATGGATATGTTCTAGTTGTTAAACACCACATGTTTATGCAGGTACAGGGAAGAGGACCCATAAATAGGGAACAATTAGCTTCATTATTGTTAGGCAACAATGTATGGACCACATTGGAGAAGTGGTGATGATTGGTAACAACCGTCCACATGCTGCCTCTAACAGCTAATTCCTCATAATAACTAATTGACATCAGAACAAAAGTATATTTAATTTTCTTACATTCTTCAATTATTCTATGTATGACATTCTTATATTTTAAAACTGTGCAGAAAGTCCAAATCTCTTTATGTTTATTTTTCTTACATTCTTCAATTATCTATTGATGACATTCTTAAATTTTAAAACTGCGCCAAAAGTACAAATCGCTTTAAGTTAGAACTAGACGACAATTGTCCAATTGCTAGACATGCAAACTTAGTATGTAGACATAACCCTTCTCTTTGCTTGCGTTTTATTATTGTCCATAATTAGAGCTAAAGTAGGATTTTTATCTACCTAATTGAATGTTCCGTTAAGGAGAATCCAATTCGGGAGTGTCTCTCGAGATGTTACATGCCAGTTAGAAAATTGAGGTAAATGCTTTATCAATATGATCAGTTGTAACTAGAAGATCTATTGATTAACTACTTCTAATAATTAAAAGGGTTCATATATACACCCTGCCTGAGTCATTCGAATCAGTGCAGTTTTGTGCATCTCTATCTTCTTGCTGTATTTCTTTATGCTTCTAGATCTAACAGTGGTATCAGAGCCATAGGCATCAATGAAAGGAGGGGTTCTACAGTTAGGAGGTTGAAATCAGTTGTAGAAGATAAACTACATCGTTTTTATACAGTGTCTTCAAAACGTCCAGCTGTTTTTTTCCTTTAGGAGATCTAACATGGTATCTAGCTCAATGAAAGGAGACTCGACAGTGTGCTTGCAAAAACATACGAGAAAAGTGTCTGATGCGTCCAACAAATCATGGCAGACTTCATGTTTGGAGTAAAATCAGTGTGGTTGAGAGCTCAGGAGATTCAGTTTGTAAAAATATGCATTGCCCGTTTGCTGTTGAACGTGAAAATGTTTGGTGCCCAGTTCAAAAGCGTGCCCATCATTGCCCAGTTCGCTGTTGAACGTGACCAGTGTTCGGTGCCCAGTTCGTGGATAAAAATGTGCCCAGTTTGCTGTACCGACCAGAAGTTTTACCTTCGTGGCTAAAAACGTGCCCAGTTTGCTGTAATAATCATGGAGGGCAGTCGCAAATACTAGAGCCAGACTCGTGTGGGCAAAGGAAAGGAAAAGGTGAAGTCGTGGGGGAGATTAAAGTCTGGGAACAAATATTTGAACTGTTTGTATAAATTCTTCCTCCACGTATTTGCTTTACTGCCATGTATTTGCATAAATTGCTGTTTGATTACTTTCTACCACGTATTGCATAAAGTGGTTTTGTTTTATTTGGTGGGCAAAATACTTTATTTCCATTTTTATTATTTTCATAATAAAATGGCAAATATTTCAAATCTTATTCTGCCTGACTCACAAAAATTAACGGGCACTAATTTCAATGTTTGGAGTCATAAGATTTTAACGGTTGATGGAGTTTCGTGATTGTGATAAAATAATCAAGGGTGATGAAAGTCGACCAACGACGAACTTCGAGGATTATGACAAACGTCATAAGGAAGCGTTATTGCTTCTCAAGTTGTCGGTATCGATGATATGATACCGGAAGTGCGGAATGCCACTGTGGCAAGCACGTTGTGGGCCAGTCTGAAGGGTAAATATCAGACGTCGGAAAAGAGTCGGGTTTTATACCTGAAAAATATGCTCTTTTCCGTAAAATTACAAGGTGGATCGCTATCTGAGCACCTACTTCGGATGAAAGATCTCCGAGACCAGTTGTCTTCCATAAATAAAAAGGTGGACGATGATGATATGGTGGCTTTGGTTCTAAATAGCTTGCCTTCTTCGTATGAGTCATTTGTGGAGGCACTTCATTTAATGGCGGAGAGTCAAACTCTTACGTTTGACAAGGTGAGTTCCTACCTGTTGCAAAAGGAACGAAGACACACATGTTCAAGAGTCCACTTCTGGACAATCTGAGAGCGCTTTTGCTGCTCAATCTAAAGGAAAGTATAAACGACAGGTTGAGACATCCTCTTCCTCTCCTAAATATCAAGTGAAATGTTACTATTGTCACAAACTTGGTCATGTGAAGAAAGACTGTCGGAAAAGACTCAATGCCCTGAAGAAGCAGAAGGGGCAGGCACATGTGGCTACAGTTGAACACGAGTCAGAAGAAGAATATGCTCTCATGGCATCTTGCACGGATAATGGCAGCCCTACTCGATGTTGGTTCTTTGATTCTGGAGCATCACGACATTTCACATGTCAAAAAGACTGGTATGTCAATTTTAATTCTTGTTCTTCTGATTCAGTTACTTTAGGAGATGGAAGATCACATGTTGTAGAGGGTATTGGGGATGTTCGTATTATGCTAAATAATAATACCAAATTGCTTGTAAAAATGTTAGATATGTGCCTAACATGAATAAGAACTTGTTATCTATCAGTCAACTAACTGATAATCCCAATATCTCTGTAAACTTTTCTGGTAAACAATGTATTGTGTTAGACATCAAGCAAAATAAGGTTGTTGCCCTGGGAATTGGGCATGGTGGTCTATATAGACTTGTTGATCTTGCCACGGTCAACTTGCATGCCTTAGTTGTGGAAGGCAATACCAATGTTTTATGGCACGAAAGATATGGCCATCTCAACCTTCAGTATTTAGCCCGCCTTCATAGAGCCAACATGGTTGTTGGTTTGCCTCCTATTCAGGAGAAACAAGACATGTGTGTGGTTGTTTTGCAGGAAAACAAAAGCGGAAGCCTTTTCCTCTCGAAGGTGCTTGGCGTGCAAAGGGGCTCTTAGATCTTGTACATGCAGATCTATGTGAGCCATCGTGGAAGACTCCCACAATCCTTGGTGCACGTTATTTTCTCTTGCTAGTGGATGATTATTCTCGGAAGATGTGGGTCTATCTTTTGAAGAAGTCTGATTGCTTTGCTTCTTTTGTCAAGTTCAAGGCCTTGGTGGAGAATCAAACCAGCCGGCGGATCAAGACTTTGAGATCCGATAATGGGGGTGAGTTTACCTCTAAACAATTTGCAGATTTCTGCAGTAAAGAAGGGATTCAACGCCAGTTGACAACCCTTATACCCCACAGCAAAATGGGGTGGTAGAACGGAGGAACAAAACCATCATGGAGATGACTCGATGCATGATGCACAATCGAGGAGTGCCCTATAAATATTGGGGAGAAGCTGTTAACACAATTGTTTATATACTCAATCGAGTCCTTGCAAAGCTTTGCAGGACATCACACCGAGGAAGCTTGGTCCACCATCAAACCAGAGGTATCAACATTTCGTGTTTTTGGTTCAACTGCTTATACTTTGGTTCCTGAAAATAAGAGTAAATTAGATTCCAAATGTTCTAGATATTTTTTTGCTGGTTATAGTGATCAATCTAAAGCCTATAGATTGATTGATACTTCCACTAATAAGATCATTATTAGTCGAGATGTTGATGTAAAAGAAACAAAGTCTTTCTTTGGTTGTAATCAGCAAGGGGACCAGCCAAGGGGCAGCGATCAGCAAGGGGTCATAACAGAGTTTGGTACTCTTTCCTTGCTTGATCATGAATCCGGTTCTTCTCATACTCCTCCACAGACTCCAGGACAATCTGGCCAATCTCCCACTGAGATTGTTGAGTCTCCAGGAAATCAACTTGTGTTGGTTTCTCCTCCGGAACTTCCATTGGCTTCTCTTCCAGAAACACCACAACCAGCCACCACATCTTCAGTTCAGCGGAGGCCTAAGTGGTTTTACTCCACTATTCAGATTTGAGGAAGGAAGAATTGTCTCCTCTCTTAGATGGAAGGTCTCATGAACTGGTAAGCAAATTGATTATTCTGAGCACGCTCAATTTGCTCTTGCTTCTGATCTTCTTCATATTCATGAGCCACAGAAATACTTTGAAGCACGAGGCATACCGAATGGGAAACTACCATGCAACTAGAGTATGATGCCTTGATTAAAAATAATACCTGGAAGTTGGTGCCATTACCTCCAGGGGAACACACCATTGGTCTGTAAATGGGTGTATAAAATCAAGTGCAAAGCAGATGGTACTTTGGATAAGTACAAGGCTCGACTCGTTGCGAAAGGTTTTTCGCAACAGAGGGGATAGATTATGAAGAAACATTTGCTCCTACTGTAAAGATGGTCACTTTTCGACTTCTTCTTTCTTTTGCAACTCAGTTTGGTTGGAAAGTATATCAGATGGATGTCAAAAGTGCTTTCCTGAATGGGGATTTGGAGGAAGAGGTGTATATGACACAGCCTGAGGGTTTTCGGGCTCGTGGTAGTGAGCATCTGGTATGCAGATTGATTAAGTCCTTGTATGGACTTAAGCAGGCTCCTCGAGCCTGGTACATAAAAATAGATAAACATCTCAGAGATTCAGCTTCACACGAGTCATTCTGATCCGAATCTCTATGTCAAAAGCAATGATGATGACATTGTGATTCTTATTGTGTATGTTGATGACCTTGCCATCACCGGCAGTGGAGATGCTGCAATTCATAAGGTAAAATCAGATTTATGTGCTGCTTTTGACATGACTGATTTAGGCCTCCTTCACTATTTTCTTGGTGTAGAATTCTGGCAACTTGATCACTTGATTTTCATATCTCAAGTTAAGTATGCCACTAACCTGCTATAAAAATTTCAAATGTATGATTGTAATTCTTCTTCTACACCTATGGAGGTAGGGCTGAAACTCTTAGCTCATGATGATTCACCACCGGTCGATGAATCATTATACAAATAGTTGGTGGGTAGTTTGATCTATCTAACAACTACACGACCGGATCTATGTTTTGCTGTCAGCTATCTCTCTCGGTTTTTATCTAAACCAAACTCATTCACTAGGGAGCAACAAAACGAGTTCTACGATATGTCAAAGGAACTCTTGACTTTGGCATTCTATATCAGAGAGTTGCAGATTTCAGGTTGATTGGCTATACCGACTCTGATTGGGAGGATCTATAGATACTCGACGATCTACCACAGGATATATCTTCTCTTTTGGTTCAGGAGTTGTTTCTTGGCAAAGTAAACTTCAGCCTATCATTGCCATCTCTTCTACTTAAGCAAAATACAAGGTCATTAGTGCCAATGCATGGCAATATGGCTTCGCTTCGGATTCTCGATTGATTTTCGCCTTCCCAGCTGCCGCAACACCTCTTTCACTCTTTTGTGATAATCAAGGTGTTCTAAAATGGTGAAGAATCCTATCTATCATGCCCGCACTAAACATATTGAGATTCATCATCATTATATTCGCCTTTGTTGTTTGTCAAGAGATTGGTTGATTTGTCATTAAGTGAAATCTCTCTGCATTTTTGTCCATCTGCAGATCAGCCTCATTCGCGATGATGTAATGACTAAACCTCTTTGGTCCTTTGTTGTTTGTCAAGTTTAGAGATAAACTTACAGAACACATTAACTAATTGAAATTCATTTGTGTTGGGATTTTTATTGCGGATAAATTGGACTCCTTGCTTTATGCTCGGAAAATGTGGACTTGAAGCGACATATTTTGACAGGGCTTCCAAATGAGCCACGGGAACCCTTTATTGCAGATTCTATAGACTTTGTAGTGAACCGGGTACACTTGTGTTTTTAATGGTCTTGTATTGCCTCCTTCTAATTAATATTGTAACACTATGAAGAGGAAATTGGTTGGCATACACAAGCACATGATATTGAATATCACCAAATTCTGTTTTTCATAATATGCTAGAAGCCTGGAAACGCCTAAGGCCCCGTACCAGCAAGCGGAAGCGTGCAGTCTTTGCACCTGCACGGGTACAGATCTGTTGTGGTACGCTTGCAGAAAGCGTACCCACGAGGGGACGAGTACGGTACGCATACGGTTTGCCATACCCGCACGTGCCTGTCCCCTGTGGGTATGTTTCCAAGCGTACATCTCCGTCAAAAAACTTGCCAAAGATCTGTTGTTTCCTTTTTGGCAATTCTTTCCTTTTTGGATTTTTGGTGGAAAAATCACAAGCATAGAAAAAAATTTGCCATTTTTGGAAAGGGTCCTAAAGATGTAGCAAAGAAAACTTGCATGTGCCATAACTTTCATTCTGTGACTCCGTTTCAAGTGTCGTTTTATCTAAAAGTGTATATTTTCTCGAGCTCTACGCATTGATGGCAATATTTTTCTTATTTTCATAAAATCCATTTTTGCACCTTTTTGTACCAAGCAACTTCTTGCAATCTTCTGAAAGAATCATGAGCTTTGATCGCCTGTAGACAGTTAGTAATTAAAAATACTTGGATAGCTTTCCAAAACTTGGCGAGTATTCTCCCGTGCTCGGACTAATCGTCCCACCTGCCAGCTTGGATCCATATTTTTCCTGCTTAGTTATGATGTTTCAGGAAATATGTCAGACAATACTATCGTGCTGAGTGGATCAAGGAAGGTCACCATGAACAATCAAAACTCCTTGAATCTTATCACAGTCACTAAGATAAATAACTGTGATAGAGAAATAATAAATTTCAATAAGTATGCAAATGCTTCTTTAAATTTATAATTTATATACATATTTATATATTTATATACATGTATATATATATAAAAACGTACCCAAAAGCGTACCGTACCCAAGATTTTTAAAAATTTGCCGTATCGGCGTACCGTACCCGTACCCGTTCCCGTACCCGTACCCGTATCCAGACTGTCTAGATAATATGTTGTCTTGCATGGTGACTAAGTATTTATAGTATTTAGTTTTGAACTGAGCAGAAAAAGATATGTTAAGATGCAAACACATATAGGCTGTAATATTGAATTTCACTGTATTACTTAATATCTGTCCTCAAAAAACTATGAGCATCCTGTTTTTGTTGAAATAAAGTAAAGACACTAATCTGTCCAATGCAAATGACATTGACCAAGCACATGTATTGTAGATAAATGTAATCTAGATGATATATGGAGATCTAATGCCTTATATTAATGTCCTAATAAACTACAATTTAAGATGAATGAAATTAAATTTATGAGTAAAATGGCATTGGGGTATGTGTGGGACTCTGTTTGAACAAAAGAGTTTAGGTGACTAACTTATCTTCCACATATCTGTTATGGTATTGCAATATGCAAAATTTTAGTGAGCAATCTCATGATGATCTCATAGTATTTCGTTCCAAGTTTATAGAATTAGCTCCATACAATATCCTTAAGTAGTTTTCAACCAACCTTCTAATATTATAGCTCATAGAAATGGTTGTTGGATGACCAGTACCAGTTATAAGTGGTGTCAAAACCATATCAAATCAGGAGGCTTTCCTCATGAGGCAATGCAAGAGGAAGCAACAACACAAGTCCCTGACGAATTCTATTATACAATTATAAAACATGGGGATTCTTCATTCGAGAAGGTTCAATTACCAATAGGGTAACAAAATAAAAAAATTGATCTTCACCAATGTTTCAGAATTTTGTCAGGGAAAACATTTAAATTTCATATTTTTAATGACTAAACACAAATAAACAGTGAATTTAACATAGAAAAGTTGAAAATCTTTAAAATAATAAATAGGCGTTGTAATAGTTTTATCATTGAATCTTAACCAATTTCATATATTATCATGAATAAAAATAGTAAATACATTGAATTTAACTATTAACTTCTCAATCTCAATTGAAACATTGCAAGTGAGTCATCATATCACATTTGAAAATTGACATTCGTGGTACTGAAGATTAAATGTTTGAAAAGGTAAAACAAATCATTTATCATATAGGTCCAATAGCATAATAAATCTTAAAAATAATAAAGCTCTAGACATCATCAATTAATAGGTTTTAAAATCTAAATAATAAATAGTAAAAATGTAAAAGTCATTAAATAATAACAAAACACATGGTGCAAGCATGGATCATGGCCATTTGTGAACTACCAAAGCTCTAGCCTTAACTTCATCCACTCCAAACAGACCTCAAGACTAAGCACCGCATAAAGAAATATTATCATCACTCTTGGGATCCTTCAGGCTGATAAAAGACGTTCGGGATCACCTCAACTAATCCTTACTAAAGAAGGCAACCTTTCCATCTCCATGCCAATGTGTGGCAGGTCCTAAAATATTTTGTCATCTGACTTTGCTCAAGACTTAAGGCCCTATTTTAACTCCAGGCAATCTTCTCTGAATGAATAAGCTTCAATTTTGCGATAAAGTTGATGAATTTAAAATGGACCAATTGTTACTCAATTACAAAAGAAGTTTGTTAGAGAGAATTGCAACTGAAAATGTTCAGGATCACCCCAACTAATCCTTACTAAAGAAGGCAGTCATTAGATCTAACAAAGCCAATGTGTGGCAGGTTCTTGAAAATATTTTGTCATCTTTCTTTGCTCAAGACTGAAGGCCCTATAAACTCCAACCAACTTCTTATTTAGCTCTCCTAGAGATGAGCTTGTTTTGTTGATAAAGTTCATGAATTTATAAGTGGACTGATTTGTCTCAACTAGAAAAGAAGTATCGGTTTGAGAGAACAACTGAAATGTTTGGGATCACCCTAACTAATCCCTACTAAAGAAGGCATCCTTTAGATCAACATGCCAATGTATGGCAGGTCCTTGAAAATATTTTGTCATCTTTCTTTGCTCAAGACTTGTGGCCTTAGAAACTTCAACCAACTTCTTGACTACAAAAGAATTGTTGGCCTGAGAAAATCTTCAAACCAAGCTATCTAATTTTGGGGTTTTGTTTCCTTGCATCTATACCATTCAGTTGGAATCCTTTGTTCCAAACTAGCTGAATCTTTAGCTGCCTTAGGTTTATTGAAAATGTCATTGAATTTCACAAACTAAATATTTGCACATAAAATTTGTGGCCTCCTCACTAGTGTACATATTCTCAACAAAACTCATAAAAACCTTGACTTACCTCCTTGTAATTGTGAGCCGCTATTGCAGGCACATCCACATAACATTTTGGCTTCAATGCAAAGGCTTCCATGTGTGAAGGTGTGTTCATATTGTCCCAGGGCACTGATTAATTGGTTTGAGGCTCGTAGCATGGAGTTATATTGTGGAATATGTCTCACAAATCTTATGCCCAACTTGTCCAAGATGCTATTAAAATGTTTTCAATTTACTTTTTGACCCATAAGTAAAGTTCTTTGTCAAAGGGAGTCTGTTTAATCCCTCAATTTTCAAATTTTCCCTTTTTTTCTGGGGACATTAGGGATGCATGAGATTGCTCTCCCATGACTTTCGCTAATTCTTGGGGACAAAGTCCTTTTCAAACATCAATGCCCCTAGGAAATGACCCTTCCTTAGTTACATTATAAAATGTGCATTCTCAAGTTTAACTCTAGAGGTTCTAAAGCTACTTTCATGGCATATTTGGGATCTATGCTTATAGGTATGTATTTTCATTTCTTAATGGAAGAGATTAAGTCTCTGCGATACCCTCTTTTTGAGCTTTTGATGTGTGTGTGAGAAAGAGATCTATATTGCGAATGCCGGCAAGTTGGATTAGGCCATGGTGTACTGGGCCTAGGTGGAATAATTTTGAATTAAAGACATGATATGCATAATGTTAATATCTAAAGATTATAATTTTAATTTAATAATCTCATCAAATATAATTTAATAAAAATCAAAGAAACCTGCTCTAGATTTTAAAACTTAAAATTTGAACTCATTCTTAATTTAGGAAACCCTACGGAGAGATGAAAGTTAAAATTTGTTCAACTATAATTCAGGAAACCCTACTAACATTTCAACATGATTTGACCAAGTGGATTTGGCATCAATAACCTTATTCTTAAAGTCCTGATATACTTTAAAAGGCATATTTATTTCATTCAACTGTTCTTGAATTTTTTTTTGCTGGATAAAATTCTTTTTTGCAACAGCATGTATCCCAAATTAACAAGAAAAACACTAAAACTATACTTTTACTTTGGCATTCGGTTCAGTAATCTTTAATTAATAATATGCAAGCCAAAAATTATCCAGTACGTAGATTCTTTTACTTCAAATTAGGAACCAAGAAGTCTGAATTAGAAGGGTACATGTACAGAAGACAATTTAAAAAACTGTATTCATTATCCTTCATACCTGAATTAACCAACCATTGTAGACCTTGCAAAATTGTATCTTCAATCTAATATTGGAAGGCTTGGGTTTTGAGTTACTTATCTGAGACTAGTATATAGTTGATGTTGCATCAGAAACTTGATTCTGAACTATTCGTGTACTCACATTGCCATATTTGTCATCTCATGTTGTAAACCAGAGGTTATTGAACTCTATTTTGAAGATATCTGTTTGCCTTATATGGTTGGTTGTAAATTTGGAAACCTATACCCAAGACATAGGGACTCCGGGGTTCGGGACAAAAAAATTTCTAAATTTTGGGGACGGCGGGGGATGCTAATTAAAAAATATATAAATATTTAAAATATAAAGATATAGTGACTAAACTATATAAATAAGCTGAAATAAAACCATTTGAGATTTAAATAAGGTGAAACTTGAACTCATAAACATCAAATACATTCCTTAATACCATAATATCAATATGTTAATGTCATAAATTCATAATACATATTTGAATTTTGAATTTGAGACAAGCTGAAATAAATTATAAAACCATTCTAAATTATGATTGATCAAGTGACAATAGTTGATATTCATATCATTAATCTCATAGCCAAATACACCAACAATTGTCTATTGTCAATATTACAAAAAAAGAGGACAACTACAAGTATCAGCCTAAAAATCAGAATCAACATCTAAAGCAATATCCATGAACTCCTCCTCGCTGGAACTAGCATCCTCGTCCTCAAAGGTAAGCCCAATCAATCCCCATTGCACAATATTGTCCTCTTCAACCTGCCTCGGCTCCTCGGGATCTACATCCCACCGTAATGTCTTGGGGTCTGTTTGTACTCGATTTTCTTGTGATCCATAAGACGCAAAACATTGTACAACTACAAGCTTCTCCGCTCTCGCAGAGGTAAGCCTATTCCTCTTAACAGAGTGGATCCAACCATATGTAGACCAATTCCTCTTAGAGGTAGAGGAGCTAGAAACCTGGGAAAGGAGGTGAATGGCAAGTGGTCACAATAGTCCTGGAAGCCCATACAGTCGCCACCAACTCACTGGTTTCTCTTGTGCTTGTTATTGTTACCACTGTCTGCCTTTTTGTTGATGTTTTGTACCCATCAAGTTCAGTGAAGTTGAGCCACTCCAATCTGATCTGATGAAGCCTCCTGTGGACTGTACATTTTTTTAAAGGCCTTCATAAGGCCCTTCTTCACCTCATCATCATCCAATGGGATAACTCTGCCTGGCCTCTCCACATACCATTTGGGATTTAGTGCATACACAACCATATGAAGAGGGGTGTTCAAATTCTCTCATCTCCGTTGAATAATGGGTCATATGTTTATTATAGAACTCCAAAGTGGGATCCCTCACCTAAATAGCTGCCTTCATTTGCCCAAGCATCCTGTCAATGCATTCGCAAATCTCACCAAGATTGAGGCTATTAGAATCCTCATATTTGATGACATGAAAAATTGGAGCTATGATTGATATGATGTATTTCATATCAACCCAAAATATTTCCCATGACACCACTTCCTTCACTCTTTTCCATTGATGTCTTGGACTCATGCCACCTAGTCCAATTCTGTGTCATAATCATAATTTGCAGGGGCTCCTGCAACTCAGACATCCTCTCCAACAAAATAAAATAGGATGCAAAGTGGGTGTCAACTGGTTTCAAAAATTCCTTCTTCGATTTTTTTTGAAAAAGTGCCAATGATGTGTGGTGATTACATATGAACTTCTGCACGTCCCTGGCCTCAGTCACTATCTGGTTGACCCACCGAATCTTCCCTATGTCTTTCAATGCATTGTTCATGGCATGCACACAACATGGAGTCCAATAAATATGCCTATACTCTCGCTCCACTAGCTTGCTTGCTGCTCTGCACACATAAGTTGCATCTGTGATAACATGTACAACGTTTGAAGGTCCAACCTCCTCAATGACATCCTTCAAAATATGATATTGGAACTCAACATCTTTCCGCTTCCCAGAACAATCAATTGCTCTCAAGAAGTACGATCCATCTTTGCAAGAGACAATGATATTGATGAGAGGACGATGTCTAATATTTGTCCACCCATCCATGATAATGCTACATCCATGTGACACCCATGTCACCTTCATCTCCTCCATCAACAGATTAACTTTGGAATAGTTTCTATCCAAGATTGTTGTCCTCAGTTTTGTGTTTCTAGGAACACTGCTTTTGCAACCTTAGCCATAGCCTCCTTGTAATAAGGAGAGCGAGCGACATTAAATGGAATCCCATCAGCATAGAAAAAGTTCCCAATAACATCATCTACCTCTTCCCTTGCCTTTGAATCAAACATGTTAACAATTGAATTGGGAGCTGCCCCCATGGCCTTTCTCTTCCCTCTGCTTTCCACTTCTGACACTCCAAAACTAGAACCAACCAAAGTATTACTATGTTTGCCAGTCCTATGAGCGCTCAATGGAGTGTTAGCCGTAGAACCACGAACTTCTGGCACATTGTCCATGGTATTTCCATTGAAGATTCTCACCATCTCAGCTCTCTGCTCTAGTGAAAGGCCCTTACAAGTGCCAACCCCCCTTCCTGTAAGGTGCAACAAGTGTGCATTGGTCCTAGTGATGCTGCCATGCCAAGTCAGTGCACATATGTTGCACTTCCATACTTTGCTCCCCCTCCAGACTTGGGGTTCTCAATTATCTGGGCAAATTGTTGCAATGGCTTCTTATCAAATGGTCCACCAATGGCAACAATGACAAATTTGGACAACATTTGAGAGGGGCAATTGGTAGCACTACCAGATGAACTACCAATTGTCGCTGCCACTACATTTTGTGTCCCTTCTCCACTTTCCCCCATTGTGGCATCACCAACACTTCCACGGCCACCTATCTCAAGTTCTTGTTCAACCCTCTCCTGCTCTGATTCATGCTCTGATTCATACTCATACTCGAAGAACTCATGGTGATGATTGCTGCAATGAATAAAAAACAACCATAACTATATGATTGATTGATTATGTAATGAATTAATTTAAAAAAAAAAAAATGTAACCAATTTGCGTTTTTTAAATGCTACAAACTATATGCATGATGACATTGTGAATATAGATGCAAATGCTAAAAACCACCGAAAAATGCAAATATAATATAAATTTTAAACTGGAAATAAAAATGTAATTAAAAAAATGTAACCATTTACAACCAAACCCTATGCAATATGCATTTTTAAAATCCTACAAACTATAAACATGATTACATTGTGAATGTAGATGCAAATGCTAAAAACAGCCCCTAAAAATGCAAATAGAATCTAAATTTAAAAAAAAAAAAACTTTAACAAGTATTGTAAGCAAATAAAATTATAAATACCTCTTGCTTGCTCTTGCTCTTGCTTGGTGTGAATATGAAATGAGCCCATAATGTAAATTTATAACATAGAATTGCACTTTTAGGGTTAGGGTTAGGTTAGGAATGTTTCTTTTATGTTATAAATGGTTTACAATAATTTTTTTTTTTGTTTTGAGTGTGTAAAGTGTGTTTTTTTTTTTTTTTAATTTTTTAAGGGCGGTAGACAACGTGGGGATGTCGGGATGTCTAGACGTCCCCAACGTCCCGAGCGTTTTAGGCGGTTGGGGCGTCCCCTTGCTTTTCGAGCGTCCCACAAGATGTTTCCGTCGAAGACGAAACATTAGAAAACGTGGGGAAATGTTTCCCCACGTCCTCGAGGATGTCCATGACTTCGTCAAAAATGGGGGACGCCAGTCCTGCATGACTATGACCCAAATTAATATGAACTTGACCAATTTTTTCTTATCCCAATCTTTACCTTTTTCTTTTTCTATAATTTAACCTCTGCAATGAACATATTCAAAAAGTCAATGGATGCATGAAGAAATGAATACCAAAGGCATGATTATACATTCATAGTACTAAACACAACAAACACACTTCTATTCTACTTCAACTATTATTACAAGTTGATAAGAATATGAGTAATATGTCTTCTTTCTATCCATATGAAGCCCATTTCATGGAGATAGAAGTCAGAGACAAAAGATCATTTGGTTTGTAGCTTTTTTGTATTTTATGATATTGGAGGTAGGTAGTTGAGGATTGCACCGCTTCACTAGTTCCGTGAACTAGCTTTTACATTAAACAATAATTCTTCCTTTGCTAATGTTCTAGTCAGCATATAAAACTTTGTTGATTGCTAAATAAAAATTGTGAAACCAACCACATTCAATATATGATTAAGATCAATTATGATCTACTTCTTTTACTTTTATTGTTGACTGTCCTGCTCAATTTGGAGACATTGAGCAATGAGGGAGGCACAAGTAGAAAGGGGTAGAAGAGTTGGGAACTTGACAATATCTTGAAAAAAATAGAGGCTTTCACTTTACTGATTGAAGGCACAGTGCTCATAAATGATAAGACTGGGACTGGAATAGTCTGAAATGCATAACAGTAGTTTGTTCTTCTATAGGCACAATTGCCTCACTGACTACCACACTTTTTAAAGGCATGGATGTAGGTACTAAAACTACTTACTTCTGGAGGTCTCTGCATGGAAGTGGATAAACAAACTGTAGGAGAGCGATAGCCGAAAAGGGGCTGGATGTACAATACCAAAAATGGAAGGTGCTCATGGAAAAAAACTATAGACCTTAAAGGTGTAAAGAAGTTGCTGCCTTTGCCATGACAAAGCTTTGGCGAATTGTTTACTCATTTATCGCACATCTTTTGCCATGGACTAATTCCTTTTCCTGCATTTATTTCTTAATTTTTCTTTCATTAACTTGCTTTTAAGTTTTCCAAGCTTCCTCATATCAGTATTATTGTTTTCCAATTCTTTATTGTTATTTTCCTATTCCTTACATCTATCACCACACTCAGCCTGCCCTTTGTTTCTCCCTCTAAACATAGCTTCCATGAAGGAAATTCTATCCTCCATTGCCTTTATTCTGTCTCATGCACTCACCTACTCTTTTGCTAATGCTTGCTCAGGTGCTGTGCATTTTCTTTCTACCAACTCTGTTGTCTTCTTTATATACATGTAATGTTCGAATTATCTTTGTGCCTACTGATATGTAATGTTTTTATATGATTATCTGCATTCATTGTTCTTCTAGTTTTCCTTGTAGAGCTGTTAGGATGACGGGTTTCTCCCATTAGCATGGATTTACCATGATGGCATCATATAACAAATTCCTTTTAGTTATGCATGAGCCTGTCAGTCCTTCCCTTCCATTGTTCTGAAGACATTTCCTTCTTCATATACCAATCTTGATCTTTTCATAAGCAATTGGAAAGCTATTTAATTCTTTGACGACGATGTGACGATGTGGTTGGTAAGTAGTGTTAATGGGGCTAAAATTAGACCAGTCCGTAAGTAGTAGATGGACCATGTGATCTTTTTATAACCATCGTAGTGCTATGTCCAGGTGCGGGTGAAGAGGTGAAACACTGAAGCGGAGGTGTCAATGGTGAGACGTGGCATGCTCTATTTATGGCCATGGTAGTTGCACCCACTCTTTCTTTAATGTTTGTGCTCATCTTGGGTGTAATGACCATTATAGATAGATGGTATAACCGACAGAGATGGTGTGGCAGACATAAACAGAGTAGTAGGCAGAGGTGACATCACAGACATACACTAAGTGACCAAGGTGGCGGCTGCATCTTCCTCACCATCTGGAAGATGACCATTAACTTTATGCAAATATGACATTGTTTTTCATCACCCATAGCAAATAACAGTTTCTGTATTGTAAAGTGGGTGGCAAATGTTGGAGTGCCATTGCAATCATTTCATTATCGAAGGTAGGTATTTATGGGTTGCACCACTTGACAGATCTCCCCAATTAACCATGAAATGCCCTAGTTAGCATAACAATGTGACTCCCAATTATTAAATAAAAAGTGAGTGGCCAACCCCATGACCCAATTAATGAGTGAGTAATTTTATGCTACACATCTCTATAAGAGTTTATCTTTTGAAGTTTTGAGTTTTCTAGAGAGCAAGAACTTAACATATAACCACACTGTAATCAGTTATCAACTTATCCATTATTCATGGCAGATGTGATACAAAGATAGTGCCATTATAAAAATCATTGTTAAACTCTCCCACTAGTAAAATTGTGGGGATGAAAAAAGTTGATGATTTTTAAAATCTAATTTTAGTAACTTGTTATGGAAGTCAAAATGTTTTTGTTTCTAGCTGAATTTGTAGGTCTTGTGTATGCTTGAAATTAAAAATTTCACTTGGTAAAAGTTCTTATTTATTGGCTCTTGGTTTGGCATCGAGGATAAAAATTATTGCCCATTTTGCATTGCTTAGCTGTTTGTATATATAACATATATCGAGTTGATTTAACAAGGGTGTTTGTGCATCTCATGGCCTCGTGGAATAGCTTATCAAGCATTAGCCTTGAATATGAGTTGTGAAACCGTGTATTTTAGATGCATTTGCTTCTTTTGATCCTTGAGGCTTGAGCCATTTTTGGATGGTGTAATGGGGGGATTGTTTCACCTTGGTTTTTTTGTTGTGTTATTTTATCATACATATTGGTCTGAGTGTGGGAGTTGTTTCTGCAGCTTGAGACCCTTGAGAGGAATGAATTGGCATCACGTTTGATTTTGAAGACAAGTTCTGCTTCTATTAGTCGATTGCTACTACCAGACTCAGAAATCACAATCATGGATGTATGTTATTCTTTTGCATAGGCTGGTCTTTTGACATTTTGTAATTTTTTATTTTGGGAATCTTCGACATATATGATCTGTTTTGTAATGCGTGGCAACTTGAATTTACTGTATTATGTTTCTTGGTACTCTGCATTTGATTCATATATATTGCCATGCATCGAGTCTCATTTCCCATCAAGTCCTTGATGCTAAGTGGTGATTTGTTTCCCCTTTTATTGAACGGATAGAAGCAATACAACTTTTTGTAATTTCAAAATTAGGAGTTAATCTAATCAAGAGTAATTACTATGTGTAAATGCCATGGTTCAGAATATAAATATAGGGAATACAATAAATACATAAATTCTAAACCATGTGCTGATAAAGATACAGATAAACACAGCTCTTGAAAGCTAGAAAAATGAAATTAGGGTTAGGGTTAGAGAGGTAACACTGTTTTATGAAGTTTGGAAGTGTGTCAGAGATATGGAGCTGTGGAAGTGGGTTGTGCAGGGTGTCGTCAGCGTGCTTGTAAAATTTGGAGTGCTGAAAATGAGTGCAGGGCAGGTTTGTACAAACCAGACAGAAACGCCTAACTTTCTTGACCATATGTGGCTGATTTTATCCTCTGGTGTTCTGATTTGAAATTTGTTTTTGGCACCTGGTGTGCTTGTGTTCCTTGATCTGGAATTTGTGATCAAATCCCTTGATCACATTTCAATACTTGCAAATGGTTTCTCCTTTGTGGAAACCCTAGCTCCTTGTCTTGTGATTTGAAAAAAAGGGTTAGTCCGATTTGGCCGGACTGACCTCAACAACCCCCATTGTTGAGTGTTTCCCACATAGCACTACCATGAAAGGGCCTTAGGCCTATGCAGTTCTCACCCCCAATGGATGTGTGCGAATTTGCAAAAATAGGTTTTTGACAAGACCCTAATAAGGCCAACAACACTCGGCAATGGTCCTTGACTTTAGTTGTAGTGCATGAGAATGATCTGGGGAAGCAAAATAAAATTTATTCAAACTTGTAGCTTGCTAGTGTGCTCTAAGAATTTGATACTTCAATGATTAGGGCCTAAATTCCTTAGAGTGTGCTTAGACTGTGTTCTCCTAGATGTCAAGAGAAGTTAAGAGATCCCCCTAGTGAATAGGGTGTATGTGTTTATATAGGTGATTTGTGAGAATAATTTTCTGCTCAATCGACCCTAATCCAATTGGGGTACTTTGTGCTTTAAAAAATTGACTGTTGCAAGTACAAAGAAAAAATAAACGTCACTCTTGGGCAGAAACATTGACCGTTTCTTCCCCCTGCTAGGCAATTCTACCCAGTTTAACTTTAGCTTAGGCCCTGATCAGACACATGAACTGAATAGATATGAGTCTGTAGACATGTTTACTGCGGGCTTAGCAGACTTAAAGTGTAGGAATTGAGTGGGATGCTTTTAGCATTAAGTCAATTTATGTGTAAATGAAAATATGCTGGGATAAATTGCAAATGATTATTGCCAAGTGCCTTAGGTCCAAATTTCCGGTACTACACCTTGCATCAACTTTGCCCCGCCTTCCCTTCTTCCCTGCACCCACTCTCTTTAACAAATCACTAGATTGGTATCTCCATTGTTGCCGATTACATTAATTGATTGGTTGTCCAGTGATGCCATTATTAAGATGAACACGTTTTCATTTTGTAATGATCCAGATTTCCTATAAGCTTACATACTTGTGCCAATTTAGTGTGTTATTATACTGTGTTTTGTACCAAACAAGTAGATCTCAAAAGTCCAAAGAAATCAATTTGAATCTTAGTAGGGCAAGTGAAGCGGACATTATTTACCATGACATGCAAACATGTTTTGTCAATTCTCAAGAACAAGCTTTTCTATAAAATGGCATTGTTCTTGTGTTTATAAGGAGCTATTTGGAAGGCCAGTATCCTATGCGACAATCTACACATAACACAACCAGAAATCTAGTATATAATGCTTTGTTTCTGCACCAAATGAGGCTTGTGTTAATTTCAAGGTATTAGTTATTGTGGTTAATTACAAGGTATATGTTATTGTGATTAATTCATTTCATGGCCTGATTTTGCTTGTGGCAGACTAATGATTATAGTGCCGTGCCTCGTGAATTGAAGAACCAACTAATGGAAAGATATCCTGCTGCTCGAGAGGCATTTCTTAAAACAGGAGGTTATTTTCCATTTCTGTCACGTCCAGATGAGGTTAACCTTCACTTGCAGGTATGTAAGACATGATACAAGTAATTAAGAGATTGCCGTACAGTTTTTGCAGTGCACGTTGAAAGCTCAACCTTGCTAAACAAGTAACAAAAGCTGAAAGGCTGAGAAGAAATGAAATGTGGATTATATTGAATAAAGAAGGTAGTATGTAAAGTAAACAAAAACTTAATTTCATGCCCTGAAAGCCTTATGCTTGACTGAAATATTTGATTTGTGAATTGCTCATTATTTGTTTGGATGTGTAGCTGCACTTGCGACGGGTTGGAGTGGAAGGGCGACCTGATTTAGTAAAAAGGTCCAACACGAAGGGACAGGACTGGAAATCCAGCACAGGAAAATGCTCCATCAGAGGACTCTGGTGATTCATTCGAAAACAGTGGAAGTGCTTTCAGGCAAGTTGAAGATGGCTCACTTCCAAGCAAAATTGTGGGGTCCTCTGATGACGTCAGTGAACATCTTGAACACAGTGCAAATGAATCTGTTGACAGTGAAACACTCACAACGGCTATGCGTCTACCAGAAAAATATGGGACATACATTTACCCTACTTTGCTAAATGGACTTTTCATGGAATTAATCAAATATATAATCATTGCTACTGCCCTGATGGAAGTTATAGCTCATGAATGTTCATTAGCTACCTGTTGTTCTTCTTGTGTTGTTGAATTGTATGGTCTTGGAACCAAGACCTCTCAATTTGTAAGAAGTGTTGGTTTACAATAATGTATGTGAATAAAAATGAATATAGCATATTCCTGGACAGAGTACATTATGTTATGCTTTCCTCCCTCTCCTTAATCATAATCCAACAAGTATATATATTTATCCTGTGTTTTAAAGTCATCTCCTCATGTTCATGTATACTTGAAGAGTGTCTTTCGCAAAAATCTATTTTAATTTGGCTCAATCTCTACAGATCTGTTAAATCATCGAGTACCATGCAACATAGAATAATGCTAGATGGCAAGCGAGACGCTCTTATGGCAACAATGAAACTGACTCAAGTCTTTAATTGTTCATCAATGTATCTGTTACATATTTTGATACAGCTTGATTATAGAAGTTCAGTCCTTTTATAATGACATGCATATTGTCGGGGAATAGTATTATATATCTCATAGAATAGGTAAATATCCTTCCGTGTCAGGGTCCTTCATAACATCTAAAACTTGCACTGCTCACCATACATCAGAAAATCAAATAATAATCTAGTTCACAGTACTTGTTACTTTCACGTGATTTGCTAAGAAGCATGCAAAAACCAAAGCAATTTTGTTGTCATTCATCTGTGTGTTTTGAGTGACATGATCTCCAGAGACATAATAGTCTTGCTATTTTAATTGTAGAATGTAACTTCATAGAATGATGCTACTTAATGAATCCAATTATTAAAATTATATTGAAAACTGAAATTGTAGTTAGTTGTTTCAACTAATTAAAATGCAAAATCTGCATGGCAGGGTTGATTTCAATAGTGAATTAAATCTTATCAATAGCATATGTTCAGGATAGAGATTGAATCTATTTCTTTTCAAGCACTGTCAAAAAAACTTTAATAAGCAAATTTGCTCGAGATGTAAAATATTACCTGAGAGTAAACAGAGCTGACAAAATCACGGACAGTTATCATCAAAATTGGTATCACTCTCACTTGGCAGTATTGGAGCCAGTGAATCACCTGTAGTAGAATCTTGGTTGTGCATATTGAAACCATTTCCTGAACACGATTGAGCAGATAGTATGCCATTCAAAGCAATGAAGTGTAACATGCAAACTATGGGTTTGGCTTTCACAAGCTTGCAGCTCGTCAGAGACGAATACCATGCAAGTAAAATTTAGAATTACATTTATTTTGCCGAATTGCACCATTAGTCTGAATATCACTGAAACCAATAAAGACTGAATAAATAGATTTTATAATAATATGCATCATCATTTACATATAACTCAGAAGAAGACAACAAACAGTACATAACTTGAGCATCTTCCATTATCATAAGAAAAAATGCAAAACACAAAACACGGCTCTTTTCTTTTTCAGATAGATAAGCGTACTAATCTGGCCTGCCCTAAAGCTGTTATTGTTGCTAGTTCCTCCCACTCAGAAGCACTATTGATGTTCCAATACTTTGCAAGTCTTCCATCCATCTTATGTTTTAAAATCATGTAAGCCTCAACTGACTTGCAAACCTTGCCGTTAAATTACCCATTTTAGCTTTAATTGCCCTCCCTTTCTGCTTTTCCTTGCCGTTAAATTATTCATTTTAGCTTTAATTGCCCTCCCCTTCCGCTGGTTAACATCTAGACTGCGGGGTCACTGAATTCTATGTGGGATAAGAATTGTCGGACCACTATTTGCTGCACTCATTCAGGATGCCGGAGCTGGTGGTCTATAGACAGTTAAATGAGCCTTTAAGATGGCCTACTACCAACTTTGGCTTGATCAGTGCTACGACAAATACAAATTTTGTATGTGCCTCACAACCTTGGTATGGTGTTTTTGGTGTGGATTTACATTTACAAGTGAATTGATATGTTCATGGTTAAGGGATAAATTTTATTGTTGATAGGAGTCTTCGAAAACGGAGCTAATCGTGTCAGTTGTGCACATTTCCACAAACATGTGCAATTTTAGTTTTTGAAGCGCTGGGCAAAAAAACACTCAGTGGAGTATTTTGATTGAATATGAACCTTGCATGTGTTAGGTGCACAGAATTCTTGAGCTTAGCTGCTAAGGACTGAGGGGTACATTCTGCCAAATTTGGCCTGGGCACAATTCGGGCCTCATCCCTTATTTTAATATCTCTTGGGATTTACACCTTGGTAGATAGATAGGCAATTCTTTTTATATCATCGTACACACTGTTAGACTACAACCCATTTGATAGTATTTAATAATTTTGGTTTTATGCGGTACACGTTTTGTATTCAGTTTTACCATGATAGCATTGTTTGAAACTACAGATTTATGATAATTACAAAGAACAAAGCTACAATAAGAAAGAGTCCATTGCAAAAATATGATTAATTAGATTTGTGCAGTGCATTTCTTATTAGTTAAACATGTGGAGGAAAAGTATATGTAAAAATCAAGTGCCAGATCCATTCATGTTTTTTTATGAAAAATTGCCACCGAGTTGACCAATTTTCTCAATGTGTAGCGATCAGATTATTCTTTTCGCACTGCACACAAGATGGTCATGCATCCACTTAGTTTAGATATTATATATTGTTTGATACGTAACAGACATAGGTTGGCAAGTCTGCTACTTCTAATGTTAGTAAAATGACATTGCTAACAGTTAACTATCCAACAGAGTAAAACAATTCTTCGCTATTCGAAAAGCAATAAAATACGACCGCAATTGTTTTGCATTTGCACGGATGTTTCAAGGTATTCCAACGTAATTGTTATGGCTTTGCTTATTTGTTAGCGAGATTGATATTTCGTTAATAGCATGTAATAATGCAATTACAAGGCCTTTTGTCGAACAGTGCTTAAAAGAAAAGAAAAAAACTTGTCCTGCTAATTTGGGGGTTGATGCACATTTTGGGGCATTAGGTGGGTTATGACATGGTAATATCCTAACATGCATGGTAAATATAAGTGTAAAATTATTTGTTGTGAACCCATCATTATTTATGTAGGCTTCCTTCACATCGTGGTAAATTTGTTGTCTTTTAGTTTGCCTATAATATGATAGGAATTGCGATTATTATGGTTGAAATATATATGAATATAAATTTTAGTATATTTGTTTATTTTATTGCGTATATTTGAGTTGGTTTAATGGTGAAGAACTTGTGCTCTTGAAAGAGATCATAAGTTTGAAACATGTAGGGGCTAGGATATTTATGCCTTGTATTTGAAGCACAAATAGGCGCCTCATATATATTAGAAGTATGTTAGGAAATAAGGGATAAAATATGCGGAATAATCCCTCACAAAATCGCAACAATAGAAACTAATAACGGATCTCAAATAAAATTGTAGAATAAAATAACACAACACGAAAAGACAATATTTAACGTGGTTCACCCAATTTGGGCTACGTCCACCAGAATCACTTGCTCAGATTTTATTACAAGCCACCGCTCTCTCGTCTGATACCCAGATCTGTTTGGAGCTATGCTCAACAAACTCTACAGAATTCACACCCAAATTCAAAACACATCTGCAATGTTACATTATATCTACCATATGCATAAAACCATATAAGTAGACAATTACTTAAGTAGTTTTACAAAACCGTGGGTATTAAAACCATGGGCCAAAACCGTCCCATAAACCTATGGGTCAAAAATCCCACCCATATGAGAAAAACACGTTTCCGATATATCGGGCACGTTTTAAGGCCAAAAAAAATTTTCGGGGAAGAACCCTTTTACTTTTGCGGGACCCCGCTCGAGAACCTGGACAAGAGACAATGTGGAAAGTGTACAATACTCTTAGTGTATAGTCTTCAACACTTTCTCACATGAAAACAGGCTCCACAACCTAACAATCTCCCACTTGGAGACTAGTTTTCCTCTGAGCAAGCTTCTCAACCCTTCACTAGTTTTTGTGAAGACCAACCAAAGCTGAACACAACTTCAATTTTTCCCTTGTGACCACCTTGGTCATCATGTACAGGATTATGACTGGTATGAATCTTCTCCACTTCACTTCTCTTCCTCCAAAGTTGTCTGATGAAATGGTACCTTAACTGTATATGCTTCATCCTAGAGTGGAAAGCAGAGTTCTTAGCTAGGTGTATAACACTCTGACTATCACTATGCAACTTTCCTTCCTCTTGCTTATGCCCCAACTCCTCAAGCAATTGTTGTAACCAAATCATTTCTTTGCTTGCCTCTGTGGCAGCAACATACTCAGCCTCTGTGGTTGTAAAGCCACCAACTTATGTAGTCATGAAATCCAGCTTATTGTTGTCCCACCTACAGTGTAAACATAACTTGTCGTGCTCCTCTTGTATCTCTACATCTCCAGCCATATCTGAATCTACATAACCACACAAAGTGGTGTTTGATCCATTATAGCACAAAACTGTCCCCATGGTCCCTCTCAAATACCGAAGGATCCACTTTACTTCCTGTCAGTGATCTCTACCTGGATCACTCATAAATCTACTCACCACTCCCATTGCATGGGCAATATCGGGCTGGTGCACACCATGGCATACATACATCAAAACTGCCAACTGCCATGAGTAAGGTACCTTGGACATCTGGTTTCTCTCTGCTCTCTGTCTTGGGACACTTTGCTCCTTTGATAACTTGAAATGGCACTACGAAGGAGTCCCAACCGGTTTAGCATCCTGCATATTAAACCTCTCAGAGACCTTCTTAATGTACTCTTCACGAGATAAAGTCAGCTTCCATTCCTTCTATCCGAGATATCCTCATACGAGGATTTGTTTGGCTGCCCCCAAATCCTTCATAGCAAAGATTCACTTAGTTGCTTCTTGAGTACTTTTATTTCTGCATGTTTTTTTACCTGCTGACCACATGTCATCCACATACTGAGACAAAGGATAATATAACTTCCATCCTCAAATTTCTTTGTATACACGATAATGGTTAAATGACATCTAATATAACCTTGCTCCATCATGAAGCTATCAAATTTCTTATACCATTGACGTGGAGCTTGTTTGAAGCCATCTGAAGCTCTTCTTCGGTTTGCACACCATCTCCTCTTTACCTTTGACCTCATAGCCCTCTGGTTGCTGCATATATAGTTCCTCCTCCAAATCACCATGGAGAAATGTAGTCTTTACATCAAGTTGTTCTAAGTGCAAGTCTTCTGCTTCTGACTATTCCTAGAACAGTTCTAATAGAAGTCATTTTTACTACAGGAGAAAAAATCTCATCAAAATCTATACCTTTTTCTATGCAAACCCCTTGACCACCAACCGGGCCTTGTATCTTTTCTTGCCTCCTTCCTCTTTGACTCTGAACACCCACTTGTTACTGTAATGCTCTTTTGCCTTTGGGTAGCTTCACCAAATCCCATGTCTGGTTCTCCATGAGAGCTGATGCTCCTCATCCATGGCTTGCTCCCACTTCTTCCTGACATCTACCTGCATTGCTTCATCAAATCTCTCTGGCTCTCCACTATCAGTGAGTAATAAATAATAAAGAGAAGGAGAAAAACGTTCAGGTTCTCTTCTTACCCTAGAAGACCTCCTCAATATAGGAGTTTGGGGTTCCTGTTGAGGAGGTTCCTGAACTGATTCATGTGTCACTTTCCCATCCGGAAGATCCTCTACCACTGCATATTCTTTCTTGGATTCTTCCTATTTTTCTGCAACTTCTTGCTTATACATGACTTTCTCATTAAAGACCACATCCCTAGATCGAATGATTTTCTTGTCCTTAATACTCCAACATTTATATCCAAAGTCATCACCACCATAACCAATGAAAGTACATTTTTCTGATTTAGCCTCTAGCTTGGTCCTATCATCCTTGTCTATATGGACAAACACCTCACATCCAAAGACTCTAAGAAATGAATAATCAACTTTCTTACCATACCAAGCCTCCTCAGGTATGCCTCCATCCAAGGCACTTGAGGGTCCTCTGTTTATCAAGTACACAGTTGTGCTCACCACTTCTACCCAAAAAGAAAGAGGCGATCCTGCATGTAACCTCATGCTCCTAGCACGTTCCATTATTGTTTTGTTCATCCTTTATGACACCCCATTCTGCTGTGGAGTTCCTGGAACCATCTTTTTCCTACGGATTCCATTCTTAGAACAATAATCATCAAATTCATTGCTGCAATACTCCCCTCCATTATCTACTGAGACATTTTAGCTTAAGACTGTTTCATTCTCTACGAGGCTTTCCATTTAACAAAAGTGTCAAATACATCAGATTTGTTTCTAATACAATAAACCCAAACTTTCCTTGTTGCATCATCAATAAAAGTAACATAATAACTTGAACCCCCAAGAGATGATACATGAGCCGGCCCCACACATCAAGAATGCACCAGCTCTAACTTACTCTCTTTCTTTGTAGGTCTAACCTTGAGAAACCTTACTCACTTTTGTTTCCCATATATGCAGTCCTCACAGAACTCCAAACTTGTTTTTGTATATCCGGGAAAATCCTTCTTTATGATCTCCATGCCCTTATGGCTCATATGACCAAGCCTATAGTGCCATGATGTTGTATCTACTTTTGAAGCCACAAGATTACAAACATTAGTGCTATAAGTGGTTAAATACAAGGTTCCAACCTTCTTACCTCTTGCCACCACAAGAGAACCCTTGGTAACCTTCTAAGAGTCCATTTAAAATATCACGGTCTGACCATCACTTCCCATTAACCCTTACTGATATATCAAATTTCATCTTAATGTAGGCACATGTCGACATCCTTGAATAGCCAAGTATTCCCATTCGCATCTTAACACGAACAGAACCTTTTCCAACTATCTTATCTGAGGCTCATCATCACCAAGAAAAACATGCCCAAAATCTCCTTGAACATAATCAACAAAATAATGCCTATGTGGAGTAGCATGGAAAGAAGCCCCCAAATCTAAAACCCAAGATTCGGTAATATTGTGCAAAGAAAGAATCAAAGCATCTTGACATACATTACCCATTGCCACATTTGCCTCCTTGTTTTCTTCCTGTTGTTTCTTCTTGTCCCAAGCTCCCAACAAGTCCTTCTTTGCATGCCCAGACTTTCCATAATGCCAACATACTATCTTGCTTTTGGATTTTGACCTTGCCGATCCTTTGATTTTCCATGGCTTCCTCTATTCTTTTGTCTCCCTCTAGTTTCCACTGTCAAAGCATTCCCTAAAGTAGAAGATTCCCCAGAGCTTTTTCTTCACATTTCCTCACTTAGAATCACCCCTACTGACATCCTCGAACTTGACTTTGAGTTAGTTGGAACCGAGTTGCTTACCGCCATTATTACTGAGGCTATTCAGACTCTCGGGTAAAGAGCACATAAACTAATAAAGCCTAACTTCTTCATCAAATTCTATTATAACTTGAAGCTAGCATATTTACTGACCATATTAAAATCATTTAAATGATCTAACTCTTGAACCATTCTCGGACATCTTCATATTAAACAACTTTTTCATTAAAAATATCTTATTAGAGCGAGAGGGTTTTCATCTGACTTCCCTAATGCATCCATCGATTCTTTTGTAGTCTTTTCCTTTGAAACATTAAATAATACCAAGATGCAAGACACATAGTTGGATTGTCCCAAGTGCCTTCTATCCAAAAATCCCATTCCATCCGTCATGCTCGAGGTTTGTTCACCTTCTCGAGACAATGGAATATAAAGATCCTTTTGATAAAGGTAATCTTCCATCTGCATCTTCAAAGACTAAAAATTCTGCCCGTTGAATTTATCAACCCTAGATCTTCCATCATCTGCCATAGCTCCCACTCAAGATAAAACTTTCCTTACGATTCAACACTTGACAAACCAAACCGAGGCTCGATACCATTGTTAGGAAATAAGGGATAAAATATGTGGAATAATCCCTCACGAGAATCGCAATGATGAGTAGAAACTAATATGCAGAAAATATTACAGATCTCAAATAAAAGTGTAAATAAAATAACACAACACAAAAAGAGACAATATTTAACGTGGTTCACCCAATTTGGGCTACGTCCACCAAGAATCACTTGCTCGATTTTTATTACAAGCCACCACTCTCTCTCTCGATCTGATACCCAGATCTGTTTGGAGCTATGCTCAAAACTCTAAACTCTCTGAAATTCACACATGAATTCAAACACATATACAATGTAATGTTACATTAACCTACCATATGCATAAAACCATATAAGTAGACAATTTTTAAGCGGTTTTACAAAACCATGGGTATCAAAACCATGGGCCAAAACCGTCCCATAAACCTATGGGTCAAAAATCCCACCCATATGAGAAAATCACATTTCCTGGTATATCGAGCACATTTTAAGGCCAAAAATATTTTATCGAGGCCCACAAAAAAGGCAAACCCTAGTTAATACAACCGTGAAAAGTGTACATTACTCTTAGGTACGCTTCAACACTTTCTCACATGAAAATAGGCCCACTCCGGGGCTGAGAAAACCTTAGGAGTGCGCCTTAAAAGTGTACGGCTTGCGTTACAGGATTCTACATTAACCGTACTCTAGAAAAAGTGTACATATACTCTTAGTGTATAGTCTTGACACTTTCTCGGGCATTTGGAAATGATCCGAGCAGAGCTTCACCTTATTGAATAATGTCCTAAAAATTACTTGGACAAAAATATATGGTACGAACCAAAGTGTACCGTTGTTATGTCCTTTTTGTACACCCTTGTCCCCCTGCACTCTCGGTTCCTAAAAAATTTATGGGTCTATGCACCGTTTGTTACCTAATCTAATCCTATATGAATTTGGACCTTCGACCTTTATCTATGCAATGCTTGTTGTGCAACTAATTGAATATTCAAAACCCTAGGTGGTGAAGAAGTTTTGCAAAAATTTTTTTGTTGGGTTTGGGAACCCTTGTGCATGCATGGACATCGATTATTATTCAAAGAGGATCAAACCACATGTCATTCTCACCTAGCATGTGATATCTAGAATGTATGCAACCATATTGATAATCATGATCACAACTTGCAATGTGATGTGATTGTACTTGAACCTTTTCCTAACTTGACTTGAATTTGGTAATGTGCCTTTTGTACTTGTAGATATGAGTGGATGACTTTCGTAAAATGAGTATGTAAAGTATATGAAGCTCAAGGGAGTCTTAGATTAACTTTGCTTATGATTTATCTTAGTATTTTCTCATTGGAATCTTAGGAGTAAAGTATGTAGAATTCCCTCTTTAATGAGAGATGAATAATTTGTTTAGATACGTGTTATGGATTTGAAAAATCGGATAATATTGACTAGAAGTGTACCAAATGAATTCAAATTAAGAAAGGTGTCTGTTGGAGGAAGAGGAACCAAAGCGACTACGTTGGCTGTATGGCGTATGGGCACTATGGCCCGTTTTGGTATTATGGTCCCAGATGCATGTGTGAGTAATTTGAAAGTTGGAATTGTAATATGCAAGGGTATAACCTTGATTTGATGGATTAATATGATTGTTATGCGAATAAATAGGTTGTGTGTGCAAGAAAGAATGAGTGAGATATAGTTAGGGATAACATAATTGGTAAAATTGAGCAAGTGTGGGCTAGTGCAAGAGTGTTGTACAATTTGTGTTGTTACAAGACATGAATTACCAAAATGAGTGTCTACATTTTCCCCCTTTAAGTATGGAATTAAAAATTGTGTGCTTAAAGGAAAAGTCACCTAAGTGTGTAGACACAATTTTCCTTCACTCGGAGCTCCTTGTGCTTATGTTAGGACTTTTTCTTTGTTTCGGTTGTGTTTGTTTTGCCAAGATGAGTACCTACAGAGAAAAGTGTAGTCAATGTCCATAGTATAGGAAATCAAAATTTAACATGAAAATTTTGAACTTAGTATGAAAATAGCAATATGTAAATAGAAAAGCAAAACAAAGGAAAGAGTACACCTAATTGTTTTGTGAGAGAGGGGGAGAGAGTACTCCTACTACCGTTGTGGAGATTTGCTAAACTTTGTGTTGGAGCTGGTTGGAAGGACTTGGGGTGATCAGTCCCCAAGTGGAATGTGCCAAGGAGAATAGAAAGAAGTGCAAATACACTCCACATAATGAAGAAAATGTATGGGGATTTTTCTAGTTGCTCTGCATACCTTCACAAAAAAGCGAGCAATGGTAATTCAAACCTACAAGGATAATAGTCACCTTGAAACTTCCCAAAACCCACAAATAAATGCCATTATAGATGAAAATGAACCAAATTGATTTATAAATGATGACACAATGTAATGGGACAATGCTATCTTTCATGCACCCTTGGTGCCACCATAATATTGAATGTACCATGCATTCTATTATTGAAAACGAGTAAAAGTCATAAATATCCTAAAAATTGCACCAATTGGAAAATCTATTGAATTTCCCCGGGATGGAAGTGTATGGAATGGGCCATAACATACGAGATGATATGTTCTTTTTGTATGTTTTTGTCCATGTATGTTTTGTGACCCAAGTCTTTTTCTGAGCCATTTCTAAACCTCTAAAATGTATGATTTTGTACTTGTTATTTTATTTCCCAATTTTGAGCTTTCGTGAGGGTGAGATATCCGATGGTTTCCCCCTTGTTTTGGGTGTGTGAGATGGAGTAATGTGAGCGTGGACCAAACAACAAGACACTATCTAATCTACACTTGTGTTATAGGATTTATAGGGAAAAAGGGGAGTGCGCATGGTGTATACCATAGCACATACATAGTAATATAATAGAAAAACTAACGAGTGTTAGTAGAAAGCAATAGAAAACAACACAATAGATGTAAGTAAAAGTGTATAAGGATAAAAATAGAACAACATGACAAACAATATTCCACATTCATGGAAACCACTTAGGATGTTGCACGATAATGGAAGAACTCAAGGCATACAAACAACAATCAAGTAACATAAGGCATTTCCCACAAACAAGTTAAAGAAAAGATCAAACATGTAAAATAAGAAACAAGCCATAATATGAAAATCACATTGGGGTGACCATCGAGGTCAATTCGAATCAAGCATTTACATATTATATTTAGTCTATTGTGTGCTCGAGTCTTGTGTAGGTAGTTACAGGTTTATTTTACGAGATATAAGTACGACAATAGAACCCTACAATAAAGTGAATGCGACATAGAGTGAAGTGAAGGCAACATTAACTGATCCTTTGAAAGAACCAAATCCGCACACTTTCTTTGGACAATAACATCTAGTTCAAACACTAACACTCGAGAGGTCCTCCCCCTTCTAGGCGGTTATGTGTAAACTAACTTTTGGATCACTATTTTCTAAATGAATCACATACAATCCATAATGAATATGTTCTACCATCAGTCCAACCCAAATCTAATCCAGACAACCAAATATAATCTAAGTCACTCTTATCCTCTTGTTGATTATACTTGCTTTCCATTGAATGTTGTAATATTTTACGTTTTTGATGTTTGTGAATTAGTCCAATCCTCGATTAATATTTAATTTCTATTAAATAAACCGTAAAGTTTTTTATTACAAAATAAGTCATATTTTAAAAATGAATTTGATAAAGTTATTGCAAATGATATAAATGAGAATGGATTATACATTTTTAATGGTTTTTCTTTTGAATCTTGTTTTTCTACTAACACTAAACATGAATTACAACCATGGCATGAAAGATCGGGAAATTTAAATTTTAGAAGTATGTTTGATATGTCTCATCTTAATCTTGTGATAGGCCTTCCTAAACTAAAAATGATCATGAAATTTTTGAAGGTTTCTTACATGGTAAGCAACATGTTGAATTGTTTCACAAACATCATGATCCTAACTCCTTTCATATTTTAGAGTTAATTCATAGTGATGTTAGAGGTCCACTTAAGGTTCCTTCTCTTGGTGGTGCTCTATTTGTTGTTAGTTTCATTGATGATTTCTCTAGGATGACCTGGTCATATTTTATTAAGAAAAAATCTGATATCCTATCAAAGTTTCAAGAAATTAAAGCCTCGGTTGATAAATCTTATAATAAGAAAATTAAAAGAATTAGAATATCGAATGGATGTGAATATATTAGTAATTGTTTTTTTAATGAATTTTGTGTGTCTTATGGGATTCAAAGAGAGATAACCACTCCTTACTCCCCATAACAAAACAACATTGCAGAAAGAAAAAATAGGACTATCTTAGAAATCGCTTAGGACTATGATTCGTGCTTAGAATGTTCCTAAGTTATTATTGGTAAAATCCAAGAATATTTTGGTCTATATTCTAAACAGATTTCCTAAAAATACTTATATAAAAATAAACATTTGGAAGTGTAAACAAAAATAGATATCTCTTACTTTAAAAAATTGGTATTCATGCCTCTAATTTCAATTTGAAATTTAAATGGAAGAAACTTAATCCTACCTTCTACTCATGTGTATTTATTGGTTATAGAGGATGAACTTAAAAATTAAGATTATATAATCCATCTAAACATGAGATCATAGAAAATAGAAATGTCTATGTCCTTGAAAATCCATTTTGTAAAAATTCTACCAAACCCTCCAATGTTTCTCCTAGGGATGAATATCCTACTGCATATAAAATGGATATAGAGGTTGAGGGGGAGATCTGAAAAAATATGTTACCATATAAAAGGTCTAAATGAGCTCCAAATTTGTTAAAATATTCTCTTCTTGATAACCTTAGAAAATTGAACTAGAGTGAACACACTTATCATGCCTTAATGATGATTTATGAATGTGAACCACAATCATTCAAAGAGACTAATCAAGAAAAATGATGGTGAGGCTAAAAAATATGAATATAACATTCTCATTAAAAATAATACATGACAACTAGTCCGTCCTCCTAAAATGAGCATCGTAGGCTATCAATGGTTGTATAAAATCAATTATAACTCATCATGCTAAATTGATAAATTTAATGCAATGTTAGTGGCTTGAGGGTTTACTAAAAATATGGAATCAAATATATTGAAACCTTTTCTCCCATAATAAAAATGAGCACAATTAGGATCCTCCTAGCATTAGCTTCTCAATATATATATATATATATATATATATATATATATATATATATATATATATATATATATATATATATGATATTCATCAAATGGATGTGAAAAATACATTCCTAAATAGTGATATGAAGGAAGAAATTTATATGACTCAACTTAAAGGTTTTGAGAAACCTAGAAAAGAAAATTACATTTGTCAACTAAATAAATATTTATATGGATTAAAAAACATCCCATAGCTTGGTATGATAAGATTAGCGGTGTTTACAAAGACCTTGGTTATTAAATAATAGTTTGAGAAGACATTCACGTTTGAGACTTAAAACGCGAGCTTGATATGCCTCGACCATGATTAAGGATGTAGTCTTTCACTAAGATGCTATATGGAGGAAATGATTCATGTAATTTATGATGATGGGGATTATTCAATAGCTATAAGTTTAATGGAAGAGTGATAATGCTCTTTGGTGTGGGAGACCCATCCCCACAATGCAAAAGTTTCCACCAAGTGTGATAGATGGAAGACTATACCGAGGTAACACAAATTAAGGTGATAATAGGGAGTGAGTGACAAAGATGATGCACAAAGTTCCTCCTAAGTATTATAATCAACCTCTATAAATAAAGGAATTAAACATCAAAATGGAAGGTGATCTAAAATTGTAAATCCTGGGTGACTATTAAGGAGATGTAGATTTCACCAAGCTTGCAAATCGGGTGAAGGATTTTTACAACCTATTTCCCGAAGGTTATAAGAAATGAAGGGGTTACATCTGAAGTTTAGGGAAAATACTCTAAGTTGTGGGAGAACATAAAACTTGTAAAGAAGAGTGTATTAAATAAAATGGAATTTTGGACAAGATTAAATGAGGATGTTGATAAAATGTTGGATGCAAGAGTCGTCTTTCTAGTATAAAAATTATATTAGATTATTTCGATGGTGATAATCATAAAGAGAGATAGACACACGTATATTTGCGTGGATGATCAAGTGTTGAATAATTATTGTGTGCAAGCTCCATTCTTATCATCATTTACGAAGGAGGTATAAGAAAGAGTCACATGATGTGAGATACACCTTTCAAGATGTATTCAAAGGGTATCACCAAGTGCACATTGTGTAGGAAGACAAGAAAAGATGAATTTTGTGATAACACGGGGTTCATTTACATATAATGCTATGCATTTTGGGTTAAAATATGAACCGATGGTCTTCTTGCACATAAGTTTTTAAGATTTCAAGGAATTCATGCACGAGTTATTACAGGTCTACTTGATGTATGGACAATGTATGAGTTATTGAGGATCACAATTCAATTTTTCATGTAATGTTCATAAAATTTAGATAATTGCAAATATCACTAAATTAAAAATTATAATTTTGTGATACCATATGGGGACATGTCATTTATAAAAAGGACATTTTCTCAATTTCACAAAGGTGGTAGTGATTCAACAATTGGAGGAGCCATGGATGTAGAAAGATGTCCGTAGTACATTTCTATGACATTATAAGTATCATAGGAAGTGCATTCAAAATTATGTGTGCATGATAGGACCATTGGAGGAAGCGATGAAAAAGGATGACTCATTGCGATGGATGTATTTACGGTAAGAAGCCTTTGATAAACTCAAGGAAAATTTGGCTAGTGCACCAATTCTATGGTTCTCAAACTAGAAGAAACCATTTCTTGTGCATGTGGATACATCTCAAATAGTAGTGGGATCCATTCTTACACAAATAGGGAATGAAAAATATATTATCCTATTTATTTTGTGAGCCAAAAGTTGTCCAACATAGAAAAAAGCCACCACATGATTGGAGCGAGGATCTTGAATGGTTTACGCACTAATTTATTTTATATAATACCCCTTGGAATGTATTATTTATAGATCATGAATAATTATTGTACCTTGTGAACACATTGAGTGCGACATGGTTGCATTTTTAATTTAATGGACCCCTTTAGGAGAATCTAGTTTATGGAACTCGTGAAGTTGGGGGTGATTACATGTAGGATCAAACCAATTATCATGCACAAATATGGGATAAGATTTGTGTTCCATATAATTAGTGTTACTTGATGCCTAATTTTTCGAGTTGTGTGGGTGGTAGAATAAATGGTAGAATTTATAACAATTATTACATTTCAAATGACACCAAAAAGATGACCAACTTTGTCACATAAGAAGTGATTGGTGGTCAAAGATGCTCTATATTAGTTGATTAGAGGGGAATTATATAAGATGGGTAGAGACGAGGTTATGTGCTATTGTGTTTTAGAGCATTACTTTGTAAATATTTCTTATAGTTATGTCACAAATGGGTGGGAGGAGGATAGTATGTGGGGATCATGTTACGACCCAAAATCTTGTTGTTAGGGTTATGGTGATAAAATTTATTCAAGTATATAAAAGAGTTTACATAGAGTTACGGTCTATTTTAAAGGGTATGGAAATAAAATCAAAGATATGAGATGTCCTTGGTGCGTGATTACATGGGAACTTTTGTAAAGTATCTTTGCTATTTTTTGGGACCCATCAAACAACCTTGGTTGATGCATAGGGGAATAGTAACTCTCACTTCCAAATACTATTCAACCCAATGGATAAAAGTTACACTAATGAGGGACACCACCACAACAAATACTACACTATTTTTTTGTCGGAATATAATTATTAGTTTTGAATGTCCCTTAATTTTAACCGATTCTGGTGAAAATCATTATATTGAAGAGATAGTAAGGATAATGCTTTGAAGGAGTTTATGATCACATATCACAAGACAACTCTATACCATCCATAAAAGAATGTATAAATACAAGCCTTTCCCAATATTATAGGGATGAATTTAAAAATATTGACAATGTAGGCTATGTAAATTGGGATGAACATGTTTCTACAATATTATGGGCCTATTGAATAACATATATAAGAGATTGAGAAAACACACCCCATTCTAGCTAGCGTACGGGAAAGAGATTAACATATCGGTGGAATTGTTGGTTAACAATTTGTGGATCTCCCTCACAAGTAACCTCAAGGAAAGGCAATTTGTGCATGAGAGGATGCTTGATTAGATGAATGGAGGTTATTTTCTTGATGGATTTAGGAGATCAACAAGTTAGATAGATTACCTAAGGCGATAAGAACATTAAGATAATAAAAATCCTATAAGAAAGAGACGAGGTGTTTTTATGAATCTAAGCATGTGCACCACTCATGAAAGTGACACTTATAGTGGATGGCCCGACCATTTATTATTGATAAAAGTTTTGGGATGGGAGTATGAAAAATCTATAAAGCTTTAGCCTTACCGTAATCGAGAAAACATTAGATTCAAAATAAGGCTTGCAAAAATAAACACTTTTGTATATGCTTTGGTTTTATAAATTCTGCAAAGATAAGTGAGATAATACTCCATAGATGTAACATCATTATAAATAACTAGTATTTTTATTATAGGAAACACATATTGTTATGGTTTTGTGCATGAGGACGTGGCACCCTTTTTTGTAAGGAAAGAGAGAAAGAAAACACTTGTGGGAAAAAGTGATTTTTGCGGGAAACGATATTTCGTGGAGTGGAAAAGGGTAATAAACATACATGTTGTTACACATACTTTTGTGGAGTCATGGACGACTCATTATTTGGGGATATAAAACATTAAAGTAGATGGTGTGGAGGGTGAATAAGCGAGTTTTTGTGTGTTGATGATGGAAAAATTACAAAGTAGTTGCCAATGAGATTATTTTAGGAACTTAATATGGTATTATGAGACTATTCATGCATTTTAAAGTTCGAGCATAAAAAAAGGAAACAAATTGAGAGTGACAAATAAACCACTAAATCGAAAGAGTTTCAAGCATATGTTGTGTGACATTAAGTGTTGGTTGAGGGAGATTTGAAAATATTAACTAAAAAGAATGGAGCCAAGAAGGAATGCGGAAGTACATTCACCGATGGTGGTCATATAAAAAGTAAAAAAGAAATACTACTCTAGTGGAGATGGATATCCAAAGACTTTACCAATGACATTGCGGATGGAAAACTAGGTAGGTAAGAAGAAGGAAGAAAAATATGTAGTGATTAGTGAAGTTGAAGGATAATGGTATATTAGCACTCTAGGATATTCCTTACTTTGGAAAGCTCACATAATTGTTGACTTGGGTCTTGTTGAGAATACATAGGAGTCGGATGTATTTCACTAGGAGTATCAACTAACTAGTGAGAGGATAATTTAAGCAAGTGGGATTTTTAATTCTAGTGAATATTTGTGGACAATGTCAAGGATGAATGGATAATAGGAGAAAACCATTGAGGACTGGGAAATCACTATGGGAACTTACTCCTATGTATTGGATAATGTCGAGGATGTGAGTACCTAGGTTTCTACATGACTGATCACCACAAAGTTAACCTCCACAAATTGCATTACCCGGCATCAAAGGAAGTGACTCACCTTGCAAGGAAACTTATTAAGAAAGGTTCCTAACTGAATTTTATAGAGTGTGGAAAAAACACTAATTGCGAATGTGCAAGATTTGGGAAAGAAGTTATGTTATTTCTCAATATTAGCATCACTCATCACAAAAATTGTTAGGATACGAATTATAATTACCATCCACCGGACTATTGGATGGGATCATGGAGAAATGTAATGTGAAATACAAGTGCTTGGGATCTATGGTGAGAAGTCCAAGGCTAGCATTTTCCTTTGGTTTGATAACATTATAGAGGTGTTTGGAGACTAGCTATGGATCACTATGGATTTTTACAATACGTATGAATAGTTTGTGGATTTTTACATCAACCCACATCATATTTTTGTGAAGGTGTGCACAAAATATGATGGGTGGACCAACTATAGGATAATTCCATTTTTGGTGATTGTAAGATATTTAGAGCACACATTGCATAGACTCATGGGAGTTAAATGTTTAATGGACAATGCTCAAGCATTGGGAACCAAAAGGAGTTGCGGTAGTGGGGATTTTTCAGCTACAACCAAATATATATTCAATGATGAAGATTAAGAGGATGACTCCCCAAACCTACCATATTTAAGGGAAATTTATAAGTTCATATAAATTATGAATGGGTTGAAATAACTCTTTGTATGAAACCTACATGCCAAAAGAATAAGCCAAGAATCGCGAGTTGGTGATGCAAAAAGAAGTTTTCATGAAAAAGTTTGGCTTTATCGCAAAGAATAAAAATCTAATAGGAAAATGTGGCACCACCACTACCACTTTTTTGATCAAGAATGGAAAGGGGAAGAAGGGTGTTTTTCCAAAAATAAATGAATAAGGATTCCAATCCTATCTTGGGAGCAGAGATGGATGTGTATGAGTTTGGAAAATTACTAGGTGATTTTGAGGGTGTGTGTAGGTTAAAAAATGATGAAGAAGGCAACAAAGAAAATAGTAGATCTTCGTAAAGGTCTATTGAACATCATCATAAGGGTAACAAACAAATATTAAGAAGGTGAAGGGGAAAGGGTTATGCAAGAACGTTTAGATGAGGAGGCCTTAATAGAGAAGGGCGGGAGTTATAATAGGTAGGGGAGATGTGACTGTAAAATTAATCCTCAAATATTAGTATGTAGATGGAGATAAATGGAGGTTGATGAAATAAATGAACCCTTTGTTTGTTTTTGAAATATTTAAGGTTTTAATCCTTCCATATTTAATTTATAACCTTACATAAGGACTACTGAAAGGGTATAACTATACATGCCCCCACATACATTGACCATTTCCCAAGAGGATGCACTCTCCTCGGTTTGGTGGTAGATCATATCCAATAAGTTGTGCACTTGGAAAATGAGAAAACATTTTCAGCCTAGTAGGTAAAGAAATTACAAGAGCAACTAAATAAGAGGAATGCAAAACTTGGTGAGATGGGTCACCACGTACTAAACAATGGTCTAAGAGATAACAATGATTCATCATTCTCGGGGATGGATTGTTTTGGAGGGAAGAATATATTTGGACAAATTGCAACCATCTATGACCTCCTTAGTCGATGTATACAATTTTTGGAAGATCCAATGTAGTCACAAAATCATGTACTTTAGATAATTAACCCCCATCTTTTGGCCATCTTGTTTTATTTTATTTCATCATTACCGACCTCTTACACCCATATGCCTAGTCAACTTCTATCATCCCACGTCATTTTAGCCTCGACTAGGGCCAAAATTAGTATTTGGTGCCTTGGTGCCCTGGTCCCACTAGGGGCACCTCGGTCCTTTTTTGCACTTTCCCGCCACTTTTTGGGCTCTTTCTAGCCATTTGAGATCTTTATCTTTCTTGTGGTCGAGAATTTTTGGGGTTAATTACAAAATTAGACCAAGAGAACCCTATAAATATAAAGTTATGAGACCATAATGAGGGACCTAGCATCATTTACTACTATCACTCATCTAGAGTTGCATCCATCTATTACATTGGATATCACTTGCATCCACATAGCTCCATCATCAAGCACAAGGCTAGGACATCTGCATCACACTTCATAGGGGAGGGATTCTATTCTATTCCATGCACACATTCTATTACATTTTCTACATTTATTTCTTTCTACTTCACAAAGTGTGATTGACACAAGAGAACCTAGGGCATGTTCACACACACTTGCACATAGAACTACATTTATGTCAGATGTAGTGCAACACTCAATTAGTAAGTCCACCATTGTGGCAATTGAGGTTAGTCTGACCCCTTCATATGCATTTTTCTTTTTTAGGGTTTGATGTTTGTTTTGGGGTCTTATGCAGGTCTTTCTTTCATCTTGGATTATTGGTGACATCGAAGGGACAAAAATTGATGTGACAGACAACAAGGGTTTCAAGACCACCTCTCAGCCTTGTGAAGATCAATTTTAGAGCTTTTTCATAGACTAGGGTGCCCAGATTTTATAGAGCCCAGCAGCATCCGTAGTGCACCCCAGTCCTCTCTCCAGCACTCCAGTCTAGCTAGATCCTCCAGATCCATCCTTTTTGGGACTTCTACGCATCATTCATTCTTCTTCCATTTTTCCAGTCATCATTTGTGACACTATTCCTACAGCATCTTATTCAATTTGAGTTCTTTCCTCTTCTCTTCTTGCACATTAGGGTTAACATTTCCTTTTACATAGTTTCTTAGATCATTTACATACTTTCTTTACTACATTTATTTACTTTATTATAGTTGTTCATAGCTTAGATTAACTATCCCCATACTACATAGTTAGTTAATTTTAGTTAATCATTTTGGTGAACCCGACTTGTGAATATTTCTTCCTTCTTTCATTTTATGCCCATTACCCATAGTGGTCATTTTGGGTCTCTTCACTACTGTGAGCTCCTTCATTTACCCATCATACCTCTAAGTCAATGGCTTGATACAACTACATCTATGGCTAAAAACCCTTTAGATAATTCCAACCAGTTCCTCTCCATGAGATAGAAGCATCCGATAGTGAAAATTCCTACGATGAAGACACCAACGTTGATCAAGACCAACTTAACGCTATTATTGACTTTTTCACAAGCATTGCGTGAAAACCCTACACATCTCCCTCATGTCTTACATGCTTTAATCATCTGCTAAGAGAGCTCACAACATGCTTCCACTTCCATCATTGTTCTTCTTCTACTCTATGGTCTCTACTCCACCTACCCATGTTTTTGCTCCTATGGTCTCTACTCCACCTACATATGTTTCTACTCCTATTGCTACAACCATTTGCTCCCACCATTCACCATGGTGCTTCTCATTTGCACCTTGGTTCTTCCTCGAATTCTCCAAATTTGACATCTTTGTATCAAGACTTACAAACCCAAATTCACCAGCTTCATTTAGCTACCTCACGCATATAACCATCTCTAGATTCTACAGTCTTGTTGCATACTCCTTTTTGCACACTCTGCCATATCAACATATCCATTGCCACCTAATTTTTCTCTCCTAAGCTACCTATCTTTAAAGGCCATGGGACCCACAAGAACACCTTCGAGCATTTCATGTAGCATGCCTTGACTATGCGGATGATCACATTATACTAGCTAAGATTTTTCCTCGTAGTTTACAAGACTATGCAATGTGTTGGTTCTATGACCTACCTATACATTCGGTAGTCTCTTTCATGCATTTGGTCGATGCCTTTCTCACTCACTTTTCTATCAACATTGGCTCTAAGATCTCCTATGCCCAACTGACACAACTCAAGCAAGGGTCTAATGAACATTTATCCGATTATGTCTTGCGATACAAGAATAACTTAGCTAAGATGTCTAATGTACTCATGGATTCTGAACTCCAGGATTTATTTATTCAGATTCTATTACCACCTTTATAAGAGAGTGTTCTCTTTGAGACATCTCCTTCATTTGATCAACTTTTCCATACTCTCAAGCTTCATGAGACAAAACTCTTAACCATAGGAAAACTTAAATATCAAGAGAAAGCATCATCATCCACCCGCTTTCAAGGTAAGCCAACATTTAAGTCTTCTACAACTAAACCCATGACATAAAAACTACTGTAAACACAATCTCTACTCCAAAGGAACTTCACCATAACCATATAGACACTTTTACTAAGTTTAGTACACCTCTCAAGTGTTTTTCTACCACAACTCATCGATAGTAATCTTATTACCTTACCTCTCCTCTACAACTTGATCCATCTCAACCAAAAGGATGCAATTTCGATGAAAACTTCTTATTGTGATTATCATCAATGTATAGGACATTCCACTAATCATTGTTTCCGACTATGACATCTCATTCAGATTTTCTTGACAATGGTCAAATTGAGCTTCCAGAATCCACAACAACTCCGCCTACTAATGAAAATCATAAACTCAAGATCTTTAATAACCCATTACAAAGCATAACACAAAAACAAATTCAACTGCTAATTATATCTCACACACCATGTCTCCCACTAGCTCAGGAGTTCTTGATTTCTTAGTTGCTAACACTGAAGCTTCACCACCAATCATTTATTTTTCCAATGTCGATTATCACGCTAAGTTTACATCTAATCATTTACACATCCATGCATCTATTGGCTCGACCTCCATCAACAACACTAAGGTTGACCCATCATGGCCCATTAGTGCATGTTCTATTTCACTTCTCAAGGCTATCAATTATCCTCCATCAAAATTGAATACCCTTTCAAAAACCCTTTGGATTTGTTAAGCTACATGTTATAGTTGGTCCTCTTACTATGCTTGTACCTTTCCTCATTGGACATAGTTGAAGGATGCGACATGCTTCTCGGTCTCAATTGGATTCATTCACTCTCAATCTATCATTTCTATGAATCATTTCATGACTTAAATTTATTTACAACAATCAGGTCATTTCTATTGATGGTGTCCCTCCATCTACTCCATGGTCACCATCTCCTCACATAGTAGCTAACACATCACCTACTTCTTCTAGCACATCACACTTCTATGTTACTCAAAGCAAATCTACTCCTAGTTCACCTACTCACGTATCATCTACATGACCACATCATTCCACTAGTCCTACACATATAATAGGCCTATTCCTCAGATAGTTACTTACATCTCGGCATAAATCACCACCTCATTTTATTCCATGCAGGATCTTCTTCACCTTCACATTCCATCATCACATAGATCTCCATCACCGACACATTTTGTGATGCCACAACCTTCTTCATACATTCATCCCTCACATGCGCATAGACTTCATTCACCACCACAACGTCTTTCTACCATACCTCCATTATTAGAGCATGGTCATACACTTTCATCTCCTACATTAGATGAAGGACCTCCATCCTTCACCATCATTGGATAGTTCATTCATTCACACACACTTGGGGGCATAACACTTCACATTTCCCCACCTTGTCTTATCATAGTCACACTCATCATCTTTTACATTTTATACATTCATATCCTCACATTAGGCATACTCATCATACATTCTAGCATCATTACCCAATGACACACTCTTGTGCTTTGTTCACACTTGACTGTTGAGGGATTTACTACACATGAACCCCACACACTGCACTATAGGTCTTACACATTTCATTTCATCACATATCACATGTGTCATACACCATACATTCTACATTTAGTCTACAACATTTTGACATTTGTGCATTTATACATCATACATCATATATTCATCATTAGTATTCATCACATACATATTACGTACATCACATTACTTATTATTACATCTACATTATCATTACATCATTACATACATTTCATTACACATTTTCACACATATTTTCTACATATACATTCATCATACATTATATATTACATTACACATATTACATCACATATATACACTATTGTACACATCTACATACATACATACATTTACATATTCACATTTCACACATATATTCATTATTTTACACACATCTATACATCTTACATCATATACATACACATCATATATACATTTCTCATCATCATGGTCATCATTTTATCTTATTATACTACACATTGTCTTCTACGTGCTGCACTCACTACCCGATGATGCACTTTAGTTCCTCGGTCCATACTCGACTGTTCGAGGGTTTACAAATCAAATGGACCTTACACTCATCACACATTTACTATTCAACCTTTCATCATGTGACAATCCTAGGCTAGTGACATACACTTTAGGCTAAATCATCACCTATTCTATCATTTTGTAGTGGTATACACCTTAGGTTACATCACCACTCCTTCTTTTCATTTTGTAGTGATATACGCTTAGGGCTAAATCATCACTCATCCATTCATCTTATAGTGATATACGCTTAGGCTAAATCATCACTTATACATTCATCTAGTCATGATATATGCTTTGGCTATAGGGTTCACACACACATCATTGCTAGGTCATATCTCATCACTACACATACACATTCCTCATATGTGTTAGACACAACACACACTACTTCGACCATTTCCCGATGACACACTCTCTGTTTACGGTTCATTCTTGATTTCTTTGAGGGGGAAAACAAATGAACCTCACTTACATACATTTCCATTCACTCGGGGGCACACCTCTCCTATCATTCCATTTGCATTCCATTCCATCCATCCACAACATATTATATATGGTTTTTTACTCTTGCTTACTTTTTCTTGTTCATGGTCACTTTATTACACATGCTAGTTAGATTACTTGTATGTCATTTATCTATATCATCCACACATGCACGTTCACATATTTTTCTAGTTGTGATCATATACATGTCTCTTACACACAACATGGATGCTCACCTTCTACCCTTCCTACACTAGTCATTGGGGGCATCCACATTCATCTCTCATTTTCCGTGTTATTGTTTCATTTTGTACTTAGCACTTTACATTACTTGGTTATACATGCACTTTTTACATACTAGTTATCTTTCTAACATGCTAATGGGTGCTTCATGTGTAACATTTTTATGTAGGGATATTTGTTTCCATACTTGTTTGTTACATTATCTATTATTGTTTGTTATTGTTTGTTTTTATGTGGGCCTTGCCCTTTGTTTGGTGTGCACACTTGTTTTTTGTTTTTGTGCCATGATGGCCTTGTGTGTCTTGCATGACATCATGAGTGATGTCCCATGTTTGTACAACCCACTTTGTGTGGCTTACTTTGTCTTCTTGCATGTTTACATTACTTACTTTTCTTAGTAGCTTTTACACTGTTTGTGTAGCTTACACATTGTTTTCTACATGCATGTTTTTTACACTTGTCTTTGGCTAGCCTTCTTGTTTGTGTGTGCCTTGGTTTCTACCAAGAACTTTCCAGGGTTACAACGTACATATATGTGGTTGGTCCTCTTTTGGGGCCACATTTCTCCTATCAATGACGTCACATGCACCCCCAAAGAGGGGGGCATCATTTGGGGTTTTTACATACTAACACAAAGATTCTACACTAGTTTGGTTTAGTTATATACAACGAGTGGGTTTAGACCAGTCTACGAACCCCATACACAATGGATTTTATAGGACATGGTGTCCTTAGCATTCTGGGAAGTAGTTACAGCTTGGAGGTTACAATGGGTGGGTGTGCCTCTCTACACTACTTCATCTAGTGGCGTTGGATCACCCAAAAACTAGGATGATATAGATATCTCTTCACACATAGTTTAGGGAAGTAGTTAGAGCTTGGAGGACATAGAGCATTTCCTCCCTACACTTCTTCGGCCTATGGCATGAGATCACCCAAAAAACTCATAGTACAAGATATCCTTCTACACTCTCTTTCTCGACATGGATCAGGTGCACATGTTCCATTTACATTTTCATATTTTACATTTACATGCTTTCATATACATGCATCTTTTTACATTGCATTTTTACATACATACATACATATTTGACTACTTGATCATTTTCTCCTTGCAGTCCAACCATATGAGAAACAAGCAAGTCAAATGGGGGCAAAACAACAACAACAACAAATCAAACAACAACACTTCATAACAACACACTTTACTAACCATGCAGGTACATCACACACATCATAACTACACACACATTTCCACCCTAGGTTCACTCTCATCACTTTTTCTTGCACATTTTTCATCTTTAGTTTCCATGCTCCTCCATCTTTTTGTCATTCCACACTTTGTCTAGTCCTTCGACATTTCTACTACACTCTTCATGGACATCAGGTATGCATCTCTATCTACTTTATGTTATCGAGCTTTCCACTCACCAACATAAAGTGGGGGAAAATGTAGTCACAAAATCATGCACTTTAGACATTATTTATCCTAGTCTCATACTACTATTTAGAAGGTTCTTGAGTGAAGAAAGTACTAATTAACCCCCGTCTTTTTGCCATCTTGTTTTATTTTATTTCATCATTACCTCTTGCACCCATATGCCCAAGTTTTATCATCCCACATTATTTTAGCCTCGACTGGGGGCCCAGATTAGTATTGGGCACCCGTGGGTGCCCTGGTCCCACCAGGGCCCCAGTCCTTTTTGTACTTTCCCCACTTTTTGGGCTCTTTCTAGCCATTTGAGATCTTTATCTTTCTTGTGGTCAGCCTTTTTGGGGTTAATTATGAAATTAGATCAAGAGAACCCTATAAATATAAAGTTATGAGACCATAATGAGGGACCTAACATCATTCACTACTATCACTCATCTAGAGTTGCATCCATCTATTGCATTGGAGATCACTTGCATCCACATAGCTCCATCATCAAGGCACAAGGCTAGGACATCTACATCACACTTCATAGGGGAGGATTCTATTCTATTCCATGCACACATTCTATTACATTTTCTACACATAGTTATTACTCACTACTTCACAAAGTGTGACTAGCACAAGAGAACCTAGGGCATGTTCACACACACTTGCACATAGAAACTACATCGGGTCTGAATGTAGTGTGAACACTCGTTAGTAAGTCCACCATTGTGGCAACTGAGGTCAGTCCGACCCCTTCATATGCATTTTTCTTTTTTTTTAGGGTTTGATGCTTGTTTTGGGGTCTTTGCAGGTCTTTCTTCATCTTGGATTATTGGTGACATCATCGAAGAAGGGAAAATTTGATGTGAAAGACAAAAGAGGGTTTTGACACCATCTACCAAACTAGTGAAGATCGGTTTTAGAGCTTTTTACATGAGACTAGGGCACCAGATTGAAACTAGAGTGCCCATGGGTGCCCCCCTCCCTCTCAAGTGCCTCTCTAGTCTAGTTAGATCCTCAAAATCCATCCTTTTTGGGACTTACGCAT